>CM072233.1:54140102-54308802 GCA_036851935.1 Coregonus suidteri
TCTGTTCTATTCTCCTCTGCACTTTTCTCTCCTCCTCTGTTCTCTCCTCCTCTGTTCTCTTCTCCTCTTTCTCCTCTCTTATACTCTCCTCTCCTCTGTTCTCTTCTCCTCTCCAATAATCTGTTATTTTCCCCTCTCTCTCTCCTCTCCTCTCCTCTCCTCTCCTCTCCTCTCCTCTCCTCTCTCTCCTCCTCTCCTCTCTCCTCTCTCTCCTCTCTCTCCTCTCCTCTCCTCTCCTCTCCTCTCCTCTCTCTCTTGTTCTCCTCTGTTTTCTTCTCCTCTCCTCTCATCTCTTCTCCTCTCCTCTCCTCTCTTCTCCTCTGTTTTCTTCTCCTCTGTTGTATTATCTTTTCCTCTGTTTTCTTCTCATCTGTTATATTCTAATCTCCTTGGTTCTCTTCTCCTCTCCTTTCCTCTGTTCTCCTCTCCTCTGTTCTCCCCTGTTCTCCTCTCATCTCCTCTGTACTCTTCTCCACTCTTCACATCTCTTCTCCTCTCCTCTTTTCTCTTCTCATCGCCTCTCCTCTGTACTCCTCTCCTCTGTTCTCTCCACCTCTGTTCTCTCCTCCTCTGTTCTCCTCTCCTCTGTACTCTTCTCCTATGTTCTCTCCTCATCTGTTCAATTCTGCCTCCTCTCTTCTCTTCTCCTCTCCTTTCCTCTGTTCTCCTCTGTTTATTCTCCTCTGTTCTCCTCCCCCTCTCCTCTCCTCTCTCTTTATCCTCTGTTCTCTTCTCCTCTGTTCTGTTCTCTTCTCTCTCTGTACTCTTCTCTTCTCCTCTGTACTCTTCTCCTCTCCTTTGTTCTCTCTTCCTCTGTTCTCTTCTCCTCTCCTTTGTTCACTTCTCTTCTCTCATATGTTCTCTTCTCCTCTCCTCTCCTCTGTTCTCTTCTCTTCTGCTCTCTTCTTTTCTCCTCTCCTCTGTTCTCTTCTGTTCTCCTCTCCTCTGTTCTCTTCTCCTTTGTTCTCTCCTCCTCTGTTCTCTCCTCCTCTTTTATCCTCTTCTCTGTACTCCTCTCCTCTGTTCTCTCCTCATCTGTTCACTTCTCCTCTCCTCTGTTCTCTTCTGTTCTCCTCTCCTCTGTTCTCTCTCCTTTTGTTCTCTCCTCCTCTGTTCTCTCCTCCTCTTTTATCCTCTTCTCTGTACTCCTCTCCTCTGTTCTCTCCTCATCTGTTCACTTCTCCTCTCCTCTGTTCTCTTCTGTTCTCCTCTCCTCTGTTCTCTTCTCCTGTGTTCTCTCCTCCTCTGTTCTCTCCTTCTCTTCTCCTCTCCTCTGTTCTCCTCTCCTCTGTACTGCTCTCCTCTGTTCTCTCTTCCTCTGTTCTCTTCTCCTCTCCTTTGTTCACTTCTACTCTCTTCTCTTCTCTTCTCTTCTCTCCTCTCCTCTGTTCTTTTCTCTTCTCTTCTCTCCTCTGTTCTCTTCTCCTCTCTGTTCTCTTCTCTTCTCCTCTCCATTGTTTCTTCTCCTCTCCTCTGTTCTCCTCTGTTCTCTTCTCTTCTCTTCTGCTCTGTTCTCCTCTCCTCTATCCTCCTCTCCTCTGTTCTCCTCTGTTCTTTTCTCCTCTGCACTGTTCTCTTCTCTTCTCCTCTGTTCTCTTCTCCTCTCTGTTCTCTTCTCCTCTCCTCTGTTTTCTTCTCTTCTCCTCTGTTCTCTTCTCGTTCTCTCTCCTCCTCTGTTCTCCTCTCTCCTCTTCTCCTCTGTTCTGTTCTCTTCTCCTCTGCCCTTCTCCTCTCTCATTTTCTCTCCTCTCTTCTCTCCTCTCCTCTGGTCTCCTCTCCTCTGTTCTCTCCTGTCCTCTGTTCTCTCCTCTCCTCTGTTCTCTCCTCCCCTCAGCTATGCCAGCCTAACACAAAGGATTTCATTACAAGCTAAACGTTTCAGGAATCACAGGAAGGACAGGAAGGACAAGGATTCTGCTGTGGAACTGAGTTTGTGATGTCATAACCTGTTAATTTTATTTGGTCTCTGCATTATGACATGTTGACCTCTGTAGAGAGCATGTCCATCACCACAGAGAAGTTAAGGACACTCTTCAATGAGGGTTTTAAAAGAAAAGCCATTCGTTTCTCAGCTAGCCTACTGGTAGTTCTCACTCGAGGGAAAACTTTGTTAAAACTGTCTCAGTTTCTTTAACAACTGTTTTCTAGAATTTATCTGAAACTAATTATAATTAGTTTGTAGCCTGGTCTTTATTTTCATTATTGTTGTTGGTTTTAACCCAGTTTAGAGGCTGTGAGCTTTGATATACCACAACCACATGCTGTTTACGAACGCACCCTATGACGTTAGATAATATGTTGACAACGATGTAGGCTGTGTGTAGCGGTTAGCGGTTATGATATGAAGGTTTGGCTAGGAAAGGTTTTTTCGCCTGGTCACAGACATCTGATGTGTTGTGTAATGAAGTCTACAAGCCAAGTGAAAAGGTGAGGAGAGCACGTAGATGCGAGAAGGAATTATACAACGATCAAAGTGATCATGCAGTTTGTATGTGGCTGCTATGAGAGTGAACTGTGTTTTATCGTGTGATCAGGGGTGTATTCATTCCTCGTATTCTGTTGAAAAATGTTTTTTGGACGGAAGCAAACTGAACGAATTTGGGATAAACATACCTGAATTTGTCCAATAGAAACTCTCGTTTGCAACCGTTGGACTAATGATTACACCCTAGATCAGCTAGATGCAGGCCAGAGTGTGCAAGGCGGGATTGAATGTGTCACTGTGTCACCTTGACTACTCACATTTTTTCTCTCCACCTGTGCACCCTACGTTGTAAACTTTAATTGAACTGATTAAATGGACTATGAATGACAGTCATCCAATATGCTGTAATAGAAATAAGGCCATGCTCATACAAAAATGTATCGTCCTCCCTCATCTTAAACGGCACCGTCTGTCACTGTGTGTGTGTGTGCTATTGTAACACAGCTCGGTCCTACATTAGCATGTACATGCTACATACCTGCATGTCAAATCAATTCATCAACGTTCTGTGTGGCGTGTTACAGTGGAGGTAGAGAACAACGTACTAACACAACGATGACAACAACAGGGAAATACACCTTCTTCTTTTTTACGTTACGATTTATCCAAGGTCAATTATCACCATAGTTAGTACTGGAGGAAGAACAGAAGCTCAGAACAACACCCGATATTAGCTTCACTTATTTTCTCTGCCTCTCGCGCTTCTCTCTCTTACGCGTTTTCATACAGACATATGTGCCCGCCCCGCTTGCTGTTGCACTCTTAGAAGTGTGACACTGACATTGCTGCAGTTATTTGCCATTCCTTGTTTCTGAATGTTGTGAAAGGAGACCACAATTGAAAGATTGTATAGGAGTTCATTCTGAAACAGTATTTGGGACACACCCGGGTAACTAACAGGCTATAGTACTAACCACTATAATAGCTGTATATAGGCTATAGCATCAAAATACTGCTGATAAAAACCATGACAACAAACGGCTAATCAGATTTTAGTGTGAAAGTGATTGTTGCCAAATCTTTTTTTTCTGAATGTTAAAAAAAGGAAACTACAATTAAATTGTGTTACGTGAGTTAATTCTGACAGCTCAACTATCTTTGGTGGGGGACACACCCAGTAACTAACAGGTAACTAAGAGGCTTTATTATAAAATACTTGAATACAGGCTTTAGTCCTAAAGGCTATAGCGTCGAACAACTGTCATACAAGCTGGTAAAAACTGGGACAACAAACGGCTAGCATTTATTTTCATCAACAACAGATTTAGATGAGATGTTAAAAAGGCAGACATAGACTGTACAGTGTAGTGGGTCAGATGCTCAAAGAGCTGCATCAAAAAAAAATAAACGCAACATGTAAGTGTTTTGTCCCATGAGCTGAAATAAAAGATCTCCGAAATATTCCATATGCACAAAAAGCTTCTTTCTCTAAAATGTTGTACCCAAATTTTGTTTACAGTGAGGGAAAAAAGTATTTGATCCCCTGCTGATTTTGTACGTTTTCCCACTGACAAAGAAATGATCAGTCTATAATTTTAATGGTAGGTTTATTTGAACAGTGAGAGACAGGATAACAACAAAACAATCTAGAAAAACGCATGTCAAAAATGTTATCAATTGATTTGCATTTTAATGAGGGAATTAAGTATTTGACCCCTCTGCAAAACATGACTTAGTACTTGGTAGCAAAACCTTTTTGGCAATCACAGAGGTCAGACGTTTCTTGTAGTTGGCCACCAGGTTTGCACACATCTCAGGAGGGATTTTGTCCCACTCCTCTTTGCAGATCTTCTCCAAGTCATTAAGGTTTCGAGCCTGACGTTTGGCAACTCGAACCTTCAGCTCCCTCCACAGATTTTCTATGGGATTAAGGTCTGGAGACTGGCTAGGCCACTCCAGGACCTTAATGTGCTTCTTCTTGAGCCACTCCTTTGTTTGCCTTGGCCGTGTGTTTTGGGTCATTGTCATGCTGGAATACCCATCCACGACCCATTTTCAATGCCCTGGCTGAGGGAAGGAGGTTCTCACCAAAGATTTGACGGTACATGGCCCCGTCCATCGTCCCTTTGATGCGGTGAAGTTGTCCTTTCCCCTTAGCAGAAAAACACCCCAAAAACATAATGTTTCCACCTCCATGTTTGACGGTGGGATGGTGTTCCTGGGGTCATAGGCAGCATTCCTCCTCCTCCAATCACGGCGAGTTGAGTTGATGCCAAAGAGCTCCATTTTGGTCTCATCTGACCACAACACTTTCACCCAGTTCTCCTCTGAATCATTCAAATATTCATTGGCAAACTTCAGACGGGCATGTATATGTGCTTTCTTGAGCAGGGGGACCTTGCGGGTGCTGCAGGATTTCAGTCCTTCACGGCGTAGTGTGTTACCAATTGTTTTCTTGATGACTATGGTCCCAGCTGCCTTGAGATCATTGACAAGATCCTCCCGTGTAGTTCTGGGCTGATTCCTCACCGTCCTCATGATCATTGCAACTCCACGAGGTGAGATCTTGCATGGAGCCCCAGGCCGAGGGAGATTGACAGTTATTTTGTGTTTCTTCCATTTGCGAATAATCGCACCAACTGTTGTCACCTTCTCACATGGTCTTGTAGCCCATTCCCAGCCTTGTGTAGGTCTACAATCTTGTCCCTGACATCCTTGGAGAGCTCTTTGGTCTTGGCCATGGTGGAGAGTTTGGAATCTGATTGATTGATTGCTTCTGTGGACAGGTGTCTTTTATACAGGTAACAAGCTGAGTTTAGGAGCACTCCCTTTAAGAGTGTGTTCCTAATCTCAGCTCGTTACCTGTATAAAAGACACCTGGGAGCCAGAAATCTTTCTGATTGAGAGGGGGTCAAATACTTATTTCCCTCATTAAAATGCAAATCAATTTATAACATTTTTGACATGCGTTTTTCTGGATTTGTTTTGTTTTCAGTAGTAATTGAGCCTTCCTCTGGCTCTGATTCAATGTGGAGTAGTAGGCTACTGCAGCAGGTTTGAAGAAGGTGATGTAATGTAATGTGAGGTAATGTAATGTGATGTAATGTAATGTGAGGTAATGTAATGTGAGGTAATGTGATGTAATGTAATGCGAGGTAATGTAATGTGAGGTAATGTAATGCGAGGTAATGTAATGTGAGGTAATGTAATGTGAGGTAATGTAATGTGAGGTAATGTAATGTGAGGTAATGTAGCAGTTTGATATGTAACAGCAAGGTAAGCTTCTAAATGTTTGTAAATGCTTTAGCTGGATTCTTTACTGGGTTTCACTAGACGACAGCTGATTCTCCCCTCCCCTCCCCTCCCTTCCTCTCCCCTCCCCTCCCTCCCCTCCCCCCCCCCTCCCCTCCCCTTTCCCCTCCCATCCCCTCCCATTCTATATTGTCTTGAGTCTATGGGGGTCTGTATGTTATACTATAGTTGTCTGTGTGTTAGGTCTATAGTTGTCTGTGTGTCTATAGTTGTCTGTGTGTTAGTCTATTTGTCTGTATGTTTAGTCTATAGTTTGTCTGTATGTTAGGTCTATAGTTTTCTGTGTGTTAGGTCTATAGTTTAGGTCTATAGTTGTCTGTGTGTTAGGTCTACAGTTGTCCGTGTGTTAGGTCTATAGTTGTCGGTGTGTTAGGTCTACAGTTTGTCTGTATGTTAGGTCTACAGTTGTCTGTGTTTAGGTCTATAGTTGTCTGTGTGTTAGGTCTACAGTTGTCTGTGTGTTAGGTCTACAGTTGTCTGTGTGTGTTAGGTCTATAGTTGTCTGTGTGTTAGGTCTACAGTTGTCTGTATGTTAGGTCTACAGTTGTCTGTGTGTTAGGTCCACAGTTGTCTGTGTGTTAGGTGTTAGGTCTGTCTACAGGTCTATAGTGTCTGTGTGTTAGGTCTATAGTTGTCTGTGTGTTAGGTCTATAGTTGTCTGTGTGTTAGGTCTATAGTTGTCTGTGTGTTAGGTCTAGTTGTCTTGTGTGTTAGGTCTATAGTTGTGTCTGTGTGTTAGGTCTATAGTTGTCTGTGTGTTAGGTCTATAGTTGTCTGTGTGTTAGGTCTATAGTTGTCTGTGTGTTAGGTCTATAGTTGTCTGTGTGTTAGGTCTATAGTTGTCTGTGTGTTAGGTCTACAGTTGTCTGTGTGTTAGGTCTACAGTTGTCTGTGTGTTAGGTCTATAGTTGTCTGTGTGTTAGGTCTATAGTTGTCTGTGTGTTAGGTCTATAGTTGTCTGTGTGTTAGGTCTACAGTTGTCTGTGTGTTAGGTCTATAGTTGTCTGTGTGTTAGGTCTACAGTTTGTCTGTGTGTTAGGTCTATAGTATACAGTTGTCTGTGTGTTAGGTCTACAGTTGTCTGTGTCTGTTAGGTCTATATAGTTGTCTGTGTGTTAGGTCTATAGTTGTCTGTGTGTTAGGTCTATAGTTGTCTGTGTGTTAGGTCTATAGTTGTCTGTGTGTTAGGTCTACAGTTGTCTGTGTGTTAGGTCTATAGTTGTCTGTGTGTTAGGTCTACAGTTGTCTGTGTGTTAGGTCTACAGTTGTCTGTGTGTTAGGTCTATAGTTGTCTGTGTGTTAGGTTATAGTTGTCTGTGTGTTAGTCTATAGTTGTCTGTGTGTAGGTCTATATTTGTCTGTGTGTTAGGTCTACAGTTGTCTGTGTGTTAGGTCTATAGTTGTCTGTGTGTTAGGTTAGTTCTATAGTTGTCTGTGTGTTAGGTCTATAGTTGTCTGTGTGTTAGGTCTATAGTTGTCTGTGTTTAGGTCTATAGTTGTCTGTGTGTTAGGTCTATAGTTGTCTGTGTGTTAGGTCTATAGTTGTCTGTGTGTTAGGTCTATAGTTGTCTGTGTGTTAGGTCTATAGTTGTCTGTGTGTTAGGTCTATAGTTGTCTGTGTGTTAGGTCTATAGTTGTCTGTGTGTTTTAGGTCTATAGTTGTCTGTGTGTTAGTCTATAAGTTGTCTGTGTGTTAGGTCTCCAGTTGTCTGTGTGTTAGGTCTATAGTTGTGTGTGTGTTAGGTCTCTAGTTGTCTGTGTCTGTGTGTTAGGTCTATAGTTTCTTGTGTGTGTGTTAGGTCTACAGTTGTCTGTGTGTGTTAGGTCTATAGTTGTCTGTGTGTTAGGTCTACAGTTGTCTGTGTGTTAGGTCTATAGTTGTCTGTGTGTTTAGGTCTACAGTTGTCTTGTTGTCTGTGTGTTGTGTTAGGTCTATAGTTTCTGTCTGTGTGTTAGGTCTATAGTTGTCTGTGTGTTAGGTCTATAGTTGTCTGTGTGTTAGGTCTATAGTTGTCTGTGTGTTAGGTCTATAGTTGTCTGTGTGTTAGGTCTATAGTTGTCTGTGTGTTAGGTCTACAGTTGTCTGTGTGTTAGGTCTATAGTTGTCTGTGTGTTAGGTCTACAGTTGTCTGTGTGTTAGGTCTATAGTTGTCTGTGTGTTAGGTCTAACAGTTGTCTGTGTGTTAGGTCTATAGTTGTCCTGTGTTTGGGTCTTAGTTGTCTGTGTTTTAGGTTTATTTGTTGTGTGTTAGGCCCTTTTGTTGTTTTTAGGTCTATAGTTATGGTTGGTCAAATTTTGTCTGTTAAAAGTCTAATTTCTGTGTGTTAGGTCTACTTTTGTCTGTGGTTGGTCTATGTTGTCTTTGTGTTAGGTCACAGTTGTCTGTGTTTTAGGTCAAATTTTTGTCTGGGGTTTTTAGGTCACAGTTGGGGGGATAATTCCTCTCGTTTCCCGCTTGTCTCCGTTGCTCTGCTGTTTGTTGCATTGGCTCCCTGCCAAACTATTATTTTTACTTTAATAAACTTTTAACAATCTCTGTGTTCCAAAATTTTTCCCTTTTATTTTTTTCCCCATCATTTTTTCGTTAAAATTTTCACCCGGACGTTTACCCCAGACAGAAAGTAATTTTTCCCGGCGTTTAGCTGCCAAAAATTTCTTTTTTTCCTTTTTTTCCCTCGCCTTTTTTTTCCCTATTCAAATTTTTTTACTCCCGCTTTTCTGGGCATGGGTCTCAAAATCTTTTAACGCCGAAACTAAGTATAAAATTACTATGTCTTTTAATTTCAGTCGCTGTACCATAAAATACAGGAAATTCCGCCTTACGGCGGATAGCGTGCTACCAGCCCCGCTTCAGACGCAAACGTTAGGCAAGAGTATTATCGTTGGAAAAGGGAAGAAACAGCGTCTGTGCCACATAATACAGACAGTAATAGTATAACTCCCCCGCCGCCCCTTCAGGGGCAACTTTCTCAGGGTTTTTGGGGGAATCTTTTGGAACTCAAAGGGTGCGCTCATTCACCGACAAAACCCTTAAAACCGGTTTTCCCCATTAGTACTTCGGAGTCTGAGTCTGAGTCTTCTCTAGTCTCTACCCCTCCCGTTAGGGGGGCCCCGAGACGCCAAAGGGCTCCCACCATTAGCTCTGAAAAATTGAAACCCTAGTCATGGGCGACTCCATTCCCCGCAGTATTAGCTTAAAACGATCACCGCGATATACCGTTTCCCGGGGGAGGGCACCGCCTTAAGGCAAATCTAAAGTGGGTGGAAAACTAAAACTGGCGGTGTAGAAGTAAGAATATTGTTATCCACGTGGGCCCCAACGTGTTAGGATAAAACCCATTCAAGGTCACCAAGGGGCCCAAAAGCTTCAGCGTGAAAATCAGCTAGAAAATGGGTGGGCTGGGAAAATTGTTCTGGCCCCCTCCCAGTTAGGGGAATGAGGGCCTCTACAGAGAGTCTCAGAAATTAATCGCGGGTTAAAAAGTTTTCTGCCCCTCCCAAAAGATAACATTTTTGGAAAATTTGGCCCCTCTTCGAAGGACTCCCCAAAAACGGATAAAAGTTCCCTGCTGGGGAGTGACGGATTTCCCCCCCCCCCAAAGCTGGAGGGGTGCTCCCCTCTTATCTACCACTAGATGGGCTCTAACCCCCTTTAAAGCCCACAGTAAAAGGGGGTTTCCCAGGCAGGCAGCAGGCTTTTACCCAAAACCCTGCCAGCTTAGGGGAGTCTCCCAATACCTGGCGGTAGTCAGCTCACCCAATCCCCAATTGAGACTGTGTCTTTCGCCGCCCTGCCCAAAAGCCTCTCCCCTCCCCCCGGGGTTACCCCCTTAATTTTTTTTTCTGCTACCACTCCCCTCAAATCCCCCAAACTGCTCCACCTGTCCCTGCTCTGCTCTGCTCTAATTACTCTGCCAGCCTGCGCTGCCTTACCCACACCTCTCCCGTATTTAAGGCCCTTTTTTTCAGCTCCCCGGTGTCAGACTTCGGGAAAAAGCTCACCCCCGGGAAAACCTGTTTGCCCCGCGCTTTTTGGCTCACCCGGTTTTGTGCCCCCCGGACCTGCCTGATTTTTGGATACTCTTCTGCCCCAGGAGACCCAACCTGCTTCTGCCAAAACGACCCGACTACTTTTAAAATCCCGGAAACCTGACCACCCTTCCGCCTTGGTACTACGTATTTTGGTTTTCCCTTGAACTGTACTGCGGCCTTTTTTCATTCCCCCCTGTTGTGCCCTGTGCCCCACCCCCCCGGGACTTCTGGCCCAAACCCAAAACCGGTTTCCCATAGGACCACCTCCCAGGGGGGGGGCACAGCCCCAGCACATTGGACGGGTTTCCCTGTTACCCCTGGACCCTTCCCTTAAACCCCCTATTTCCCCTTTTCCCTTTTTTTTATAACTTTCGGGTGTAAACGGAATTGGGGGGTCCTCTGGGTCGTCGCCCTGAACCGTAAAAAGTACGACCCCTGCCCATTTTTGGATCAGCGCACATTTTCCCCGACATGGAAACCGATGAGCATGGGGCAGCTTTTCCAGCGCAGAAAACAACAACCCGCCAGACTTTCCCAACTCCTCCCCAACCTTACCCCCCAGTTGCCCACCCCCCCTTTCCCGAGTTTCCTGCCCCCGGGTTCATTGAAAGGGCTCCCCCCCGGAACCCCAAGATTGGAAACCCCGGGGGTTTTAAACGGCGATAAACCCCGGGCCCGGGGCCCCCCCCTGACTACTGCCGACTTCATTTTTCTCCTTGCACCCAAAGGCCCTTTCCCCACGGGGGGGGCCTAATTTGGGGTTTAGGCCATAAAATCCCGGACGGGCCGAGCTCGATCGGGGGAAAACACAGATTTCCAAAAGTAAAACCCCCCGAAATGTGAAAACCTTCAAACCGTTTGCTGGGGGAGAGCTAAAGGGTGTTTGACCGGATTCCCCAACCGCAGAGGGGGTCTCGGGGAACTGTTCGGGTTTTCGACAAGGAAAGAACTTTTACAGCGCAGACCATTCCATCGCCTTCCGAACCCGGCTAGACAAATTTTCTTGGAAAAACACATCTTTGGGTGGCCGCGTTTTCCCCTAGTTTGGTTAAACTATATAAAGGGGAAAAAAAAAGGGTTTTTTGGTCTCCCATGAACTGCCTTCCATCTTGATAAACCCATCGCACGACTGTCAGGATCGCAGAAGGTACGACCCGTCGTCGGGAGAGGGGCCCGCCAAGGCCAAACCTACTACGGCTTTCAGAATCCCTGGGCCCCCTGTCTCAAACTGCACTCACCCCGGTCGCTTGACCCAGTCTGACCCTATGGAGTTTGGGGAGCCTCTTCCCTCCGCAGAGCGCCAGCCCCCGTTCAAAAAAACCTTGCCCCCCTATTGTGGGGTGGGGAAATCTTTGTGGAAAACCTCCCCTTTTAAAAGGGGCCCCGAAGTAAACGGGCCATAGGGGGAGCCCGGTTTTTTTCCCGGGCCTTCCAGCCTCCGCCGAAAAACCCCTGCGAAATTTTCCCTCCGCCTCTTGACTAAAATTTCACACCTGGTGTTTCCTGGTGGTTCTGGCGCCGAAGCCAACATAATGGACACCCAAGCTGGCACCCCTTTTGGGACGGGAAAACCCCTCCTTTTGACACCCCCTTTTCCCTCCCGGGGGCCCACGGACGGACATTTCCTGGGGATCGGCCCTTTTTTCAGGGCCCCCCCGGCCCTCGTTTGGGTTTTCCCGGGAAACCAAAAAGAAACTATCCATTTTCCCCCCCCCCTGCCCCCTCTCCAGGCCAACCTTCATCCTGGTTCCCATGGCTCCCCCGGCAAAAACCTAAAGCTCGATGGGGGCCCGGGGTGATCAGGGGGTGGAAGGCTCCCACCAAACCCTCCCCGTTTGCTGCCGACTACCCCCTCGGCCTACCTACTAACCCCCGTCCGCCCTCCCCAATTTCCCAGAATGTACCTTTGGTCTAAAGAGAGGGGGTTAAAAAAGCAAAGCCCATCTCTGCCCCCCACCGACCGAAACGGTGCCATCGACCTCCTCCTGGAACAGCCCTCCAAAGGGCCCGTTTTTATTCGTTGTCGCCCCTGAAAGAAAGTCCTGGGGATACAAATGGCTCTCTGTCCGCAGGTTTAAATCCTTTCATCTTATCTCCTGCTGGGGGGGGGGTTCTTCTTTGTGGGGGAAAGGAAAGGATCCCCTTCGCCCCTGCACGACACGGGGACTAAACGCTTTCACGTAAAAACCTTTTCCCCTCGCCTTGTTTCACCTCTCCCTTTTGATTTGCCCCGGAGCCATTTTTTTTTCCCAAAGTTGGATCCCCAAAAAAAACCCCTTCCCACCTATCCCGGATCCGGGGGGAGAGAAGGGAAAAAACCGCTTTAAAAAAACACCCACGGGGCCCACAAACGAGTATTGGTTATCCCTTTTTGGGCCTCCCAATGCCCCTGCTGTTTTTCCAGGCCCTAGGAATGATTTTACGCGGAAATTTTTAAACAAGTTTGTCTTCGTTTACCTGGTAAACATCTTAATCACCCCAAAAACCTGTCTAAACACACCCGCCATGCCAGAAGTCCTTCATCGTCTTCTGGGGGAATTTCCCCTCTCCCAAGGGGAAGAAAATGTGATTTTCCCACGTAAAGACAGGGGCCTTCCTGGGGTACATAGGGGCGGGGGGAAGTACCAAAAGGGTTTTCCTTTCCAAAAAGTACAGCATTCATTTCATGGCCATTTTCCCCGGAAAACCAGAAAAAAGCTGCAACAGTTTCGGGGGTTTGCAAACTTTTTACAAAATTTTACCCGGGAACTACGAAACCGTTGCTGCCCCCTCACGCCCCAAAACCGCCCAAGAAACCCTTTCACCTGGACCCAGCACCCGGGAACAACCCTTCATCCCCCAAGGGGGGGTTCCCCTTTCCGCCCCATCCTCCAGATCCCTTTGATTTTGGCCCGGAAAATTTCAGGTGGAGGGGACGCCCCGGTTTGTGGGAGTTGGTGCGGGGTTTTCCCCTCATTGGGCTGGGGGAGGTGGGAAGCTCCATCCCTGTCCCTTTTTTCTCCCCTGGGTTTGCCCCCCTCTGAGTGAAATTTACACATGGGGAAAAATTTAGCCTCGGTGTGAAGTTTTCCCTTTGGAGGAGTGGCTAAAGGGGCTGGAGGGGCCACCATTCCATTTTTTTTTTTGGGGGGCCCGTAAATAAGAATTTTTAGTACATCCGCAGGGCCCAAAACTTTTTAAACTCCAGGCAGCCCCGCGGGGCCCTTTTTTCACCAGGGTTTAATTTCACTCTGTCATCCGGGCCTGGATAAAAGAAACCCCAAGCCAGACCCCCTTTTTTTTCCCGTAAATTTTTCCAGAAGGATGAAAACCCCCCCCCAAGGGACCCTGGTGATTTTTCCCAATTCCCTGCATCTTTTCCCGCTTGACCTGGGCTTTTGAGGAACGGGTTTCGGGGGCTCTCCGTAACCCCCCAGGCCCCCATTTTGCCCACCTGACCGCCTTTTTGTCCCCGAGACCTAAAGGCCCCGGGTCTTTTTCCCCAGGGGGCCCATGACCCCCGGCCTAGCTTGTCCCCCGGGGGCCCCACCCGCACTTAAAACCCTGCTCGCCCCAGAGGTTCGGGTTGGCCCTCTCGGAAAGGATGTAGGGAATTCTCCAACCCTGCCCCATTTTGCAACCAACACAAGTCTCCTCCCCGCCCCAGCCGGATTCTGCAGCCCCTCCCCTGTCCCCAAAAGTCCTGGCCCTCACTCGCCCTTAAATTTTTGTAAGGGGCTCCCCCCTTTTAAAGGGGCATTCCGAAATTCTCACCAAAAGTTGACCGTTTCGAAAGATGGCACACTTCTTCCCCCCCCAAGCTCCAACCCCCAAGGAGACCCCCAGGGGGCCCGGGAACACGTTTTCCAAACCCAGGGATCCCAAAGGTTGTTTTCTGACCGTGGTCCAAAATTTTCTCCTCCGCTTTTTGGAAAGGAGTTCTGTAAATTTTGGGGGACCCCACAGTCATTCTGACTTCCGGATTCCACCCCCAACCCAATGGGCAGTCAGAGGGGGCTAATCAGGACTCGAGAAGGCCCGGCGATGCAGGTTCACGAAACCCCCCCAATACCGGGTGGGCAGAAATTGAAAGGGTTTGGAGTACGAACAAATTCTCTGACCTGCTCGGGCCATCGGTATGGCCCCTTTCCAATTTTTTATGGATCCCAGCCTCCTATTTGCCACCGGGGAAGGGGGGGTTTTTGCCCATTGCATTTGTTTTTTGGGCCCTCGATTCGCCCCCCTGGTCACAACCCCCGGCCCAAACACTCCCCCGATCCTTTCCCAAACTACCTCCCCGGGGCCCAACCGTCGGAAAACCCTGCCCCCAAACCCCATGTTGGTAAAAGGGGGGGTTTGTAAATCGAAGAACCGGGCCACCAGGGGGAGCCCAGAAGCTGGCACCTCTTTTCTTTCCCCCCCTTCCCTACCCATAAGAGTGATTGGGCCCAACGCTGCCCGGGTCCAACTCCCAAATTTCCCTGAGGTGCCCCCCCTTTCCCAATGTGTTAAGTTAACCCCATCCATGAGAGTCCGCTGGTCCCTGCTGCCCCTTTGGGTCCCCTCCTCCCGGCCGTGGGTTGGTTGGTTTACACCTTTCCCCCGCCTGTTTGGGTCCAGAACGGAGGGGTAGGGGTCTCCAGTCCCTTTTGACTGGGAGGGCTATGGCCCTGGGGAAAACCCCCTGGGTGCCAGCAGTCGGTTTGGGATGGGGCCCTCATCACCGCTTTCCACCAACGGCATCCGGGTAAACCCTCCCTCCGTGGGGGCCGGGGCCCCAGAGGGCCCCAAAACCCGCCCTTTCCCCCGCTCGGCTTTTTTCCGTCCCTGACCCTGCCGGACCTGTCCTTTCCCCGACCACGGCCCCCCGGCTTCCTCCGAGGATGAGGACGTTCACCGGGAACCGTTCGGGGATTTTCTCCCCCTCCCCCGGGGCCCCCCTCCTCCCCCCCGGCTTTGGTGTTGCTTTTGGGGATTCCCGGGGCCGCCCCTTTGGGGGGGGGGTTCTTGTCAGAGCCTCCACTCCCCCGGGCCCCCACCTTAATTTTCTTACCCTTGCCACCCTTCTCTACTCGCCTAACTCTTCCACCTTGCCCTGCCGGGCTCGCTTAATTACTTCCCGTGCGTGCATTACCCACTACCTCCCCGTATTTGGCCCTGTTTTTAGCTCCCCGGGGTGTCAGATCGTCGGAAAGCCCCACCCCGGAACCTTTTTGCTCGCGCTTCTGGCCCCCCTGGTTTTGTGCCCCCGGCCCTGCCTGTTTTTTTGGAAATTTTCTCCCCCAGAGACCCAGCCCTGCTTTTTGGCCAAAACCCGACCCCTGACTCCCTCTTTCAACCCCGGTAACCCCTGCCCAAGCCTTCCCCTTGTATACTATTTTGGTTTCCCCCTTTGCCTGTACTGCCCCTTTTTTCTTTCCGCCCTGTTGGGGCTGTGTCTCCCCCCCCAAAATTTCGGGCCCAAACCACCCCCGGTTAATGGGACGCATCGCTGCCACGGGGGGGGGGCCCAGCCCCACCAATTGGAGGGCCCCCCCGGGCCCCCTGGACCCTTCCCATTCAATCCCTATTTCCCTTTTTCCCTTAATTTTTTTTAAAATTTCTGGTGGCGAAATTTGTGGCCCTCAGGTGCCCTGCCTAAAACCCGTGAAAAGCCTGGGTTGGGCAAAACTAAACGGGTGGTGTCCCCCCTTAGAAATCTTTTGGGGAAAAAGCCCTTCCCCTTTCCATTCCTCCCCTTTTTTGAAAGAGATCGGTACCTAACATCTAAAAATGGGTTTTAATTTAATGTTGATCCCCCCTTTTAAAAGCAGTCATAGTAAAAAATAATAAATGATCATTTTTGATGTGTTCCCTGACAAAAACGGCTTAAGCCTGATAAATTTGCTTTTAAAATGAGGCCTAAACCCCCTTTGGTTAACGGGGAAACCATTTTCCCCCGGTGCATCCCCCGAAAGGGCGGAGGTTTTTGAAAACTTTTACAAAGCAAATTTAAAATTTACAAAAAAAATGACTTTTTAAATCTTTCGGCTTTGCGGGAAATCTAGGGAAAACCCAATCAATCACTTTAAGCAAATGTTTACGGCCCCGGGGGGCCCTATAAAAGCTTTCCTCTCTGAGTTTCCTAAATTCCCCTACAGACCTTGTATTCATGAAGATAATTTCAAATTTTTTGGTAAATTTTAAAATTTTCCCAGGGGAAAAGTCCCCCGCCCCCCCAAAAAGCCCTTCGGGGGGCCATTATCGACTCAGTTTTTTGGGTTAAACCCTTGTCTTTTGGCCCTTTTCCCTGGCCCATTCAAAATTTGGGAAATATTTTTGTCCATGGAAAAAATGTTGTAGATTTAAATTTTTTTCCCAAAAAATCCTGGACATCGGCCCAACCATTTTTTTACTTTTTGCAATCGCAAAAAATAATCTGCTCGACCCCAAAACCAAGGAGAAATAAAAAGGGTGGCAATAAATTCTCAGACAAAAAAAAAATTTCATGATCCCCTTCCAACCCCTTCTCCTCCCCAAGGACGTCAGGGGACAAAAATCAGTTAACCACTTAACTGAGGAACTAAATTTAAACCCTTGCAATCCCTAGATGCAGTTGCCCCCCCAAAAAACGAAAAAATTTGTCATAAAAACTAGTCCCGGTATACGAAAATACCCGAGTTTTAAAGAAAGCTTCCAGGAATTGGAAGGAAAAGGGCCCCCCCCAAACTGAAGTCTTCCGACTACTTGAAAGACAGTACCGGATCCCAAAGCCCCATGCGCTCGATCACCTTTTTTTCCCAATTAATCGGGGGAAAATAAGAACAATCCAAATTTTTTGATTTTCAAAGCTAACAAAAAAACACATCCCCAAGAGGGGAGGTTTTTTCATTTCAGCAGTGAAAAATCATGAACTTTTTGGGGAAAAAGATCATGACCATTGAAGCAAATTACGGACCCTTTTGAATCTGCGTTTTCCCCGGGCTTATGTCCGGTTTGCCAGCTCTGCGAGGGCCTGGGATCGGGGGGCACTTAAGTTTTTTTAGTACTAACTTTTGACACAATGATAAAAATTCTGGCCTCTAACCTCAAGCGCTACGGGCTATTCCTAAAAAACTGCTGGGAGCTGCTTCCCTGTGCGGCCCTCCTATTTTTGAACATAAAAAACACTCTTTTTAAAAAATCCCCGGTGTTACCAAACTAAAAAAAAAGTTGGCATTGATAAAGCCTCTCTTGAAAAAGCCAAACCGGACCCGGAAAATATTAAAAACTATCGGCCATATCGAATCTTCCATTCCTCTCAAAAATTTAGAAAAAGCTGTGTGCGCAGGCAACCTCACTCGCCTTTCTGAAAGACAAACAATGTATACGAATGCTCAGTCCTGGTTTTAGACCCCATCATAGCACTGAGACTGCACTGTGAAGGTTGGCGCTAAAAGACCTTTTAATGGCGTCAGACGAGGCTCTGCATCTGTCACTCGTGTACTAGACCTAGTGACTGCCTTGACACCATCGATCACCAAATTCTTTTGGGGAGAGCCTGGAAACCCAAATTGGTCTTACCACGGACAAGTTCTGGCCTGGTTTAGATCCTACCTGTTCGGAAGATAAATGCAGGTTGTCTTCGTGAATGGTTCTTCTGTCGTCCCGACAAATCAAACTGTCACATTTTCGGTGGTCCTCAAGGTTCCGTTTTTTTAGACCACTATTGTTTTCACTATATATCTTTACCTCTTAGGGGATGTTCATATCGAAAACATAATGTTAACTTTTCACTGCTATGCGGATGACACACAGCATTTACATTTCAAATGAAGCATGGTGAAGACCCCAAAATTGCCCCTTCGTCTAGTAAGACCTGTGTTTAAGACATAAGGAAGTGGAATGGCGCTGAAAATTTTTTACTTGTTAAACTCGGACAAAACACGAGAGATCTTGTTCTAGGTCCCAAGAAACAAAGAGATCTTCTGTTACAAATCTGACCATTCATCTTGATGCTTGTAAAGTTCGTGTCTCAAATAAAAACTGTGAAAGGACCCTACAGGCGTTACTCATTGACCAGGATTCCTCTCCTTGTGACGAACATATCAAGACTGTTTCAAGGACAGCTGTATTTTCCATCTACTAACCTTGCACAAAATCATAGAAATTATTCTGGTTCCCACCAAAAAAGAAGACTAAAAAATGTGATCCAGCAAAAATTAATCCATTGCACTTGTTACTTCTAGATTAGGACTACTGCCAATGCTGCTATTTTCCGGGCTACCCCGGATAAAGCCCCAAATAAAACTTCAGTTAGTGCCTACCTACGGCTGCTATAATCCTGACTGAGAACCAAGAAATTTGATCATATTACTCCAGTGGCAGAGCTTCCCCTACACGGCTTCCGTTAATGCAACGGGCTGCATGTTTCAAGGTTTTACTTGTTAACATATAAGCGTTACATGGGCTTGCTCTACTCAATCTTTCCGAGTTGGTCCTGCGTTACATACCAATACGTACGCTACGGTCCCACGACGGAGGCCCTCTCTAATCTGTCCCTCGGAATTTCTAAGACAAACCAGAGGGAGGCAGGGCTATTCTCCTTATAAGATTCTTCCATTTTTATGGAAACAGTTGCCTTACCCATGTTGAGAGAACTGCAGACATCCGGTCTCAAACCTTTAAGTCTTTACTGCGAAGACTTATCTCTTCATTAGGCTCATATGATTGAGTGTTATCTGGCACCAAGGCAGTGGGAAATGTGGACGGAAAGGCGTAGGAGCAACGACACAGCCTTATGATGTCATCTGCCATGGCCGGTTCCCCTCTCCACTGGGCGTCTCTCTTGCCTACTAAGCTGCCTGTTGCAGGGGGCGCTGAGTCGACTGGCCTGCTGGTGCTCTTTTCATGCCGTCTCCTGGGAGGGGTGCGTCACTTGAGTGGGTGAGTTATATCTAGACGTGATACGTTTCATGTCCTGGGTTGGCGCCCCACCCCCCCTTGGAGTTGTGTGCGTGGTGTGGGAAGGACCCCCCTTTCTTTTTGTGGCTGAGTACTCGAGCCTTGTCTCAGGATTTATAAGTTGTGTGCGTTTAGGGGATATCCCTCCTATTGGTGCGGGGCTGTGTGCTTTGGCGGAGCGTGGGTGGGGTTTAGATCCTCTCCTGTTGTGGCCCTGTCCGGGGGGTTTCTTCGGATTGGGGCCACAGTCGTTCCGACCCGCTCCTGTCTCAGTCTCCTAGTATGTATGATGCAAGTATGTTTTATGTGTCGGTTTCTCCAGGGCTGGGGATTAGTTGGTTTATAACTTGAGTACTTCTCCTGCTCTTATCCAGTGGTCCTGTGATTGAATGTAAAGTAGTGCTCTCTGCTCTAATTCTTCTAGGTTCTCTCTTTCTCATCTGAGACCTGAGCCCTTAGGACCCAATACGTCATGACTTACCGGCATGATGACACCCTGCTGCCCCCAGTCCCTGCCTAGGCCTTGCTGCGATTCCAGGTTCAAACTGTTCTAGCCTGCGAGCTACGAACCCCTTATGACCTTGTACCAAGACCTGCTGTTTTTCAACTCTAAATTGATCGGCTATGAAAAGCCAACTGAGAGACCTGATGCCCTAGGGACCAGTAACGTTCGGGAACTACCGTGCCGTGCGGTGACTCCTTGTCTATCCCCAGTACCGCCTGGCCATTGCTGCTATTCCAGATTTAAACTGTTCTCGTGCTGCGGTTACTGGACAACCTACCTGTCCCAGACACTTGCTGTTTTAAACTCTAATGATCGGCTATGGAAAAGCCAACGGTGAGATTTATTCATTGAGTTATTATTTGAACCCATGTTTGGCACGTATAGAACCTTTTTTGTGAACATCTTGGGCATGGTTCTGTTACTAATCTCCACCCGGCACAGCAAGCAGATGAATGCCGACCCCTACATAGCCTGGTTCCTCTTCTCAGGTTTCTTCCTAGGTTTTGCCTTTCTAGGGGAGTTTTATCCTAGCCACCGTGCTTCTACAGCCCTGCATTTACTAGATGTTGGGGTGTGATTTTAGGCTGTGTTTCTGTACAGCACTTACGGAGATATTAGCTGATGTAAGAAAGGGCTATATTAAGAATAAAATTGATTGATGTGTCGTGTGTCGGGCTATCTATATTCGTGCGTTAAGGTCTATAGTGTGTCGTCTGTGGTCTATAGTTGTCTGTGTGTTAGGTCTATAGTTGTCTGTGTGTTAGGTCTATAGTTGTCTGTGTGTTAGGTCTACAGTTGTTTGTGTGTGTGTTAGGTCTATAGTTGTCTGTGTGTTAGGTCTATAGGTTGTCTGTGTGTTAGTCTCTATAGTAGTTGTCTGTGTGTTAGGTCTACAGTTGTCTGTGTGTTAGGTCTATAGTTGTCTGTGTGTTAGTCTACAGTGTGTGTGTTAGGTCTATAGTTGTCTGTGTGTTAGGTCTATAGTTGTCTGTGTGTTAGGTCTACAGTTGTCTGTGTGTTAGGTCTATAGTTGTCTGTGTGTTAGGTCTACAGTTGTCTGTGTGTTAGGTCTACAGTTGTCTGTGTGTTAGGTCTATAGTTGTCTGTGTGTTAGGTCTATAGTTGTCTGTGTGTTAGGTCTACAGTTGTCTGTGTGTTAGGTCTATAGTTGTCTGTGTGTTAGGTCTATAGTTGTCTGTGTGTTAGGTCTACAGTTGTCTGTGTTAGGTCTATAGTTGTCTGTGTGTTAGGTATATAGTTGTCTGTGTGTTAGGTCTATAGTTGTCTGTGTGTTAGGTCTATAGTTGTCTGTGTGTTAGGTCTATAGTTCTGTGTGTTAGGTCTGTGTGTGTGTTAGGTCTACAGTTGTCTGTGTGTTAGGTCTATAGTTGTCTGTGTGTTAGGTCTACAGTTGTCTGTGTGTTAGGTCTATAGTTGTCTGTGTGTTAGGTCTACAGTTCTGTGTGTTAGGTGTATAGTTGTCTGTTCTATAGGTCTATAGTTGTCTGTATGTTAGGTCTACAGTTGTCTGTGTGTTAGGTCTATAGTTGTCTGTGTGTTAGGTCTATAGTTGTCTGTGTGTTAGGTCTACAGTTGTCTGTGTGTTAGGTCTATATTTGTCTGTGTGTTAGGTCTATAGTTGTCTGTGTGTTAGGTCTACAGTTGTCTGTGTGTTAGGTCTATAGTTGTCTGTGTGTTAGGTCTACAGTTGTATGTGTGTTAGGTCTATAGTTGTCTGTGTGTTAGGTCTACAGTTGTCTGTGTGTTAGGTCTATAGTTGTCTGTGTGTTAGGTCTACAGTTGTCTGTGTGTTAGGTCTATAGTTGTCTGTGTGTTAGGTCTACAGTTGTCTGTGTGTTAGGTCTATAGTTGTCTGTGTGTTAGGTCTATAGTTGTCTGTGTGTTAGGTCTATAGTTGTCTGTGTGTTAGGTCTATAGTTGTCTGTGTGTTAGGTCTATAGTTGTCTGTGTGTTAGGTCTATAGTTGTCTGTGTGTTAGGTCTATAGTTGTCTGTGTGTTAGGTCTATAGTTGTCTGTGTGTTAGGTCTACAGTTGTTTGTGTGTTAGGTCTATAGTTGTCTGTGTGTTAGGTCTATAGTTGTCTGTATGTTAGGTCTACAGTTGTCTGTGTGTTAGGTCTACAGTTGTATGTGTGTTAGGTCTATAGTTGTCTGTGTGTTAGGTCTACAGTTGTCTGTGTGTTAGGTCTATAGTTGTCTGTTTGTTAGGTCTACAGTTGTCTGTGTGTTAGGTCTACAGTTGTCTGTGTGTTAGGTCTATAGTTGTCTGTGTGTTAGGTCTACAGTTGTATGTGTGTTAGGTCTATAGTTGTCTGTGTGTTAGGTCTACAGTTGTCTGTGTGTTAGGTCTACAGTTGTCTGTGTGTTAGGTCTATAGTTGTCTGTGTGTTAGGTCTACAGTTGTCTGTGTGTTAGGTCTATAGTTGTCTGTGTTTTAGGTCTACAGTTGTCTGTGTGTTAGGTCTACAGTTGTTTGTGTGTTAGGTCTATAGTTTTCTGTGTGTTAGGTCTACAGTTGTATGTGTGTTAGGTCTATAGTTGTCTGTGTGTTAGGTCTATAGTTGTCTGTGTGTTAGGTCTACAGTTGTATGTGTGTTAGGTCTATAGTTGTCTGTGTGTTAGGTCTACAGTTGTCTGTGTGTGTTAGGTCTATAGTTGTCTGTGTGTTAGGTCTACAGTTGTCTGTTTGTTAGGTCTATAGTTGTCTGTGTGTTAGGTCTATAGTTGTCTGTGTGTTAGGTATATAGTTGTCTGTGTGTTAGGTCTATAGTTGTCTGTGTGTTAGGTCTATAGTTGTCTGTGTGTTAGGTCTATAGTTGTCTGTGTATTAGGTCTATAGTTGTCTGTGTGTTAGGTCTACAGTTGTCTGTGTGTTAGGTCTATAGTTGTCTGTGTGTTAGGTCTATAGTTGTCTGTATGTTAGGTCTACAGTTGTCTGTATGTTAGGTCTACAGTTGTCTGTGTGTTAGGTCTACAGTTGTATGTGTGTTAGGTCTATAGTTGTCTGTGTGTTAGGTCTATAGTTGTCTGTTTGTTAGGTCTACAGTTGTCTGTGTGTTAGGTCTACAGTTGTTTGTGTGTTAGGTCTATAGTTGTCTGTGTGTTAGGTCTACAGTTGTTTGTGTGTTAGGTCTATAGTTGTCTGTGTGTTAGGTCTACAGTTGTATGTGTGTTAGGTCTATAGTTGTCTGTGTGTTAGGTCTACAGTTGTCTGTGTGTTAGGTCTATAGTTGTCTGTTTGTTAGGTCTATAGTTGTCTGTGTGTTAGGTCTATAGTTGAGGCAGAAATCTTTCTGATTGAGAGGGGGTCAAATACTTATTTCCCTCATTAAAATGCAAATCAATGTATAACATTTTTGACATGCGTTTTTCTGAATTTGTTTGTTCAGTAGTAATTGAGCCTTCCTCTGGCTCTGCTTCAATGTGGAGTAGTAGGCTACTGCAGCAGGTTTGAAGAAGGTGATGTAATGTAATGCGAGGTAATGTAATGTGAGGTAATGTAATGTGAGGTAATGTAATGTGAGGTAATGTAATGTGAGGTAATGTAATGTGAGGTAATGTAATGTGAGGTAATGTAGCAGTTTGATATGTAACAGCAAGGTAAGCTTCTAAATGCTTGTAAATGCTTTAGCTGGATTCTTTACTGGGTTTCACTAGACGACAGCTGATTCTCCCCTCCCCTCCCCTCCCCTCCCCTCCCCTCCCCTCCCCTCCCCTCCCCTCCCATTCAATCTGTTAGGTCTATGGTTGTCTGTATGTTAGGTCTACAGTTGTCTGTGTGTTAGGTCTATAGTTGTATGTGTGTTAGGTGTATAGTTGTATGTGTGTTAGGTCTATAGTTGTCTGTGTGTTAGGTCTATAGTTGTCTGTATGTTAGGTCTACAGTTGTCTGTGTGTTAGGTCTATAGTGGTCTGTGTGTTAGGTCTA
This sequence comes from Coregonus suidteri, assembly GCA_036851935.1. NCBI lineage: Eukaryota > Metazoa > Chordata > Actinopteri > Salmoniformes > Salmonidae > Coregonus > Coregonus suidteri. The sequence continues at coordinate 54,163,228 of CM072233.1, forward strand.
CAGTTGTCTGTGTGTTCGGTCTATAGTTGTCTGTGTGTTAGGTCTATAGTTGTCTGTATGTTAGGTCTACAGTTGTCTGTGTGTTAGGTCTATAGTTGTCTGTATGTTAGGTCTATAGTTGTCTGTGTGTTAGGTCTATAGTTGTATGTGTGTTAGGTCTACAGTTGTTTTGGTTCACGATGGATTCACTAGCATTATTGGAGAGATGATTCTAACTTCATTTCAAGTGTTGTCTATCCATTTACTGAACCCAGTCACCAACCAACACCAGAGTTAGCCATTTATTCAGAGCGTGTCTATGTCAGTTTGTTGAGAGGCGGTAACCGTCATCAACATCCCCAACCCCACCCCCACTACATGCCAGAGCTCACCTGTGAGCTGTGGTTTATCTGCAGCTGAGAGGAGAGGACCACCAGAGGACTAGCAGCTGAGAGGAGAGGACCACCAGAGGTCTAGCAGCTGAGAGGAGAGGACCACCAGAGGACTAGCAGCTGAGAGGAGAGGACCACCAGAGGACTAGCAGCTGAGAGGAGAGGACCACCAGAGGTCTAGCAGCTGAGAGGAGAGGACCACCAGAGGTCTAGCAGCTGAGAGGAGAGGACCACCAGAGGACTAGCAGCTGAGAGAAGAGGACCACCAGAGGACTAGCAGCTGAGAGGAGAGGACCACCAGAGGACTAGCAGCTGAGAGGAGAGGACCACCAGAGGACTAGCAGCTGAGAGGAGAGGACCACCAGAGGACTAGCAGCTGAGAGGAGAGGACCACCAGAGGACTAGCAGCTGAGAGGAGAGGACCACCAGAGGTCTAGCAGCTGAGAGGAGAGGACCACCAGAGGACTAGCAGCTGAGAGGAGAGGACCACCAGAGGACTAGCAGCTGAGAGGAGAGGACCACCAGAGGACTAGCAGCTGAGAGGCGAGGACCACCAGAGGACTAGCAGCTGAGAGGAGAGGACCACCAGAGGACTAGCAGCTGAGAGGAGAGGACCACCAGAGGACTAGCAGCTGAGAGGAGAGGACCACCAGAGGTCTAGCAGCTGAGAGGAGAGGACCACCAGAGGACTAGCAGCTGAGAGGAGAGGACCACCAGAGGACTAGCAGCTGAGAGGAGAGGACCACCAGAGGACTAGCAGCAGCATATGTGTGTTGTAATTGGCTGGAACAGCACAGCTGGAGGACACCTCCAGGACCTGGATCTGTGCATCAGAACCACATAGAACATAACCCTAGACTACATTGCCTAGCTACCAGGCTAACACAGGTCTACATAGACTAGCTACCAGGCTAACACAGGTCTACATAGACTAGCTACCAGGCTAACACAGGTCTACATAGACTAGCTACCAGGCTAACACAGGTCTACATAGACTAGCTACCAGGCTAACACAGGTCTACATAGACTAGCTACCAGGCTAACACAGGTCTACACAGCCTAGCTACCAGGCTAACACAGGTCTACATAGATAGCTACCAGGCTAACACAGGTCTACATAGACTAGCTACCAGGCTAACACAGGTCTACATAGACTAGCTACCAGGCTAACACAGGTCTACATAGACTAGCTACCAGGCTAACACAGGTCTACACAGCCTAGCTACCAGGCTAACACAGGTCTACATAGACTAGCTACCAGGCTAACACAGGTCTACATAGACTAGCTACCAGGCTAACACAGGTCTACATAGACTAGCTACCAGGCTAACACAGGTCTACACAGCCTAGCTACCAGGCTAACACAGGTCTACACAGCCTAGCTACCAGGCTAACACAGGTCTACACAGCCTAGCTACCAGGCTAACACAGGTCTACACAGCCTAGCTACCAGGCTAACACAGGTCTACACAGCCTAGCTACCAGGCTAACACAGGTCTACATAGACTAGCTACCAGGCTAACACAGGTCTACACAGCCTAGCTACCAGGCTAACACAGGTCTACACAGCCTAGCTACCAGGCTAACACAGGTCTACACAGCCTAGCTAGCAGGCTAACACAGGTCTACACAGTCCATCCACAAACTATATGCCACTTATTGAGTGATTCACTTTCTCTCCCAACCCCAGGTTTCTGTGTAGAGAGTTCTACGGTATTTTAGGAGATTTTAGTAGTTAGTGTGGTGACTTCTGTCCGGTCTCGAGACTACATATGACTGTAAGTATTATTATATTATTATTATTATTATTATTATTATTATTATTATTATTATTATTTACATATGGAGTGTCTCGGTCTTGTCTCGATGTCAGATACATTGTACTCGGTCTTGACTCTGTCTCGGACAGTGAGGACTTGTAATTTCTTCCCAAAAGACCCTTAAACTCATAATTATCAGCTTCCATTCAGTCAGCACATAGAACCGCTTTGCCAGGCCAAATATATATACACTCCTTTATTGAAACATGAATACAGGATCTTAACAGCCTTTCATATCTATTACTGACATGTTTGTGCGGTGGCGAACCTATAGGCCTTCAGTGTGTGACAGGTTTGTGATTCTGAAAGGACAGCAACCATAATACCAGCGGACTCATGTAGGAGAGTGAACTTTTGGTAAAACACAAAGGGCCAGTGGTGTAGTGGAGGCTATACCCAGGTATAAAGCATATACCCCCTTTATTTTGGCCAGTGCCAGGTATAAAGCATATGCCCCCTTTATTTTGGCCAGTGGTGTAGTGGAGGCTATACCCAGGTATAAACCATATGCCCCCTTTATTTTCAATGGGCATAGTTTATACTCACTTCTTAATCCCTACTGATGCGTATCAAAATATTGTAGCGGAGATATACGACTTATCAATAATGAAGTACAATAGAGAAATCGTGCACAAAGTAGCCTACACAATCGCAACGCACGTGAAATATATTCACAGGTGCACCGCACACATAGCCTAGTTTCAGCGGAATATCATCTGCAGGCAGCAAGAGTGTGCAGCTCTCAACTGGTTTTGGCATGGATCAACTCACAGAAGAATTATATCCGTAGCCGGTAGGGTAGGAAAGACGTTTAAACGTATATCTACCAGTAAGGGCTAACTATGGGAACAATGGGTATGCAAACCAAGTATTTAACAAGTTTAGTCCTTAGTGTTGGTTAGTAGGCTATTTGTGATGCGCAATTGTCATCATGAGCTGTTTGAATCAAGGGCGTAGACATGGATGGGCCTGGGTGGACAGAGGCCGACCCACTGGGGAGCCGGGCCCTGACAGGCCCACCCAATGGGGAGCCAGGCCCTGACAGGCCCACCCAATGGGGAGCCAGGCCCTGACAGGCCCACCCAATGGGGAGCCAGGCCCTGACAGGCCCACCCAATGGGGAGCCAGGCCCTGACAGGCCCACCCAATGGGGAGCCAGGCCCTGACAGGCCCACCCAATGGGGAGCCAGGCCCTGACAGGCCCACCCAATGGAGAGCCAGGCCCTGACAGGCCCACCCACTGGGGAGCCAGGCCCTGACAGGCCCACCCAATGGGGAGCCAGACCCTGACAGGCCCACCCAATCAGATTGATGTGGTTTAAGCATTGTTGTGAACTTAGATCATCTAATTTTTGTATTTCTGAAGAATCTATAGGAAAACGTATAAACAAACAGGAAAAAATAGGAGTTTTCACAGGTTGCTTTTCCTTCGCTGGGCGGGCGGACAGCTCTAGGAAGATTCTTTGTGGTTCCAAACTTCTTCCATTTAAGAATGATGGATGATGGAGGCCACTGTGTTCTTGGGGACCTTCAATGCTGCAGAGCTCAGAGACAATCATGTCTCGGAGCTCTATGGACAATTCCTTCCACCTCATGGTTTGGTTTTTGCTCTGACATGCACTGTCAACTGTGGGACCTTATATAGACAGGTGTGTGCCTTTCCAAATCATGTCCAATCAATTAAATTTACGACAGGTGGACTCCAATCAAGTTGTAGAAACATCTCAAGGATGATCAATGGAAACAGGATGCACCTGAGCTCCATTTCGAGTCTCATAGCAAAGGGTCTGAATACTTATGTAAATAAGGTATTTAAGTTCTTTTTAAACCTGTTTTTGCTTTGTCATTATGGGGTATTGTGTGTAGATTGATTAGGATTTTTATTTAATCCATTTTAGAATAAGGCTGTACCATAACAAAACGTGGAAAAGGTCAAGGGGTCTGAATACTTTCCGAATGCACTGAATCGTTTTTAGGTGGCTATACACAGCTAGAGATGCAGGTGTCATTTAGTTAGCTAGCAAGAACATGAAAAACTGTTATCCAGTAAGCATATCTCTTGCGTTCATACAGTTGAAGTCGTAAGTTTACATACACTTAGGTTCGAGTCATTAAAACTTGTTTTTCAACCACTCCACAAATTTCTTGTTAACAAACTATAGTTTTGGCAAGTCGGTTAGGACATCTACTTTGTGCATGACACAAGTAATTTTTCCAACAATTGTTTACAGACAGATTATTTCACTTATAATTCACTGTATCACAATTCCAGTGGGCCAGAAGTTTACATACACTAAGTTGACTGTGCCTTTAAACAGCTTGGAAAATTCCAGAAAATGATGTCATGGCTTTAGAAGCGTCTGATAGGCTAACTGTCATCATTTGAGTCAATTGGAGGTGTACCTGTGGATGTATTTCAAGGCATACCTTCAAACTCCGTACCTCTTTGCTTGACATCATGGGAAAATCAAAAGAAATCAGCCAAGACCTCAGAAAAGAAATTGTAGACCTCCACAAGTCTGGTTCATCCTTGGGAGCAATTTCCAAACGCCTGAAGGTACCACGTTCATCTGTACAAACAATAGTACGCAAGTGTAAACACCATGGGACCACGCAGCCGTAATACCGCTCAGGAAGGAGACGCGTTCTGTCTCCTAGAGATGAACGTACTTTAGTGCGAAAAGTGCAAATCAATCCCAGAACAACAGCAAAGGACCTTGTGAAGATGCTGGAGGAAACAGGTACAAAAGTATCTATATCCACAGTAAAACGAGTCCTATATCGACATAACCTGAAAGGCCGCTCAGCAAGGAAGAAGCCACTGCTCCAAAACCGCTATAAAAAAGCCAGACTACGGTTTGCAACTGCACATGGGGACAAAGATCGTACTTTTAGGAGAAATGTCCTCTGGTCTGATGAAACAAAAATAGAACTGTTTGGCCAGAATGACCATCGTTATGTTTGGAGGGAAAAGGGGGTTGCTTGCAAGCTGAAGAACACCATCCCAACCGTGAAGCACGGGGGTGGCAGCATCATGCTGTGGGGGTGCTTTGCTGCAGGAGGGACTGGTGCACTTAACAAAATAGATGGCATCATGAGGAAGGAAAATGATGTGGATATATTGAAGCAACATCTCAAGACATTAGTCAGGTAGTTAAAGCTTGGTTGCAAATGGGTCTTCCAAATGGACAATGACCCCAATCATACTTCCAAAGTTGTGGCAAAATGGCTTAAGGACAACAAAGTCAAGGTATTGGAGTGGCCATCACAAAGCCCTGACCTCAATCCTATAGAAAATGTGTGGTACTAAAATGCTGTCAGTTCTACTTTAAATGCAATAATATTTTGCACACAAGTTATTTTCAAAGAGATGGCTAACAGCAAGCGTGCTGCAATAAAAAACACAGTTCCACCAGATGATGATCATTTGAAACTTAACTTCTTGTTGAAAGTTATTCTTGAAAAGGGAGAAGCTAAATAATTTGCAACAACATCCTAACAACAAAAGCTAGCTAGCTAGATGTGGGAAAACTACTGCTCGCTATTGTACCTGTTGGCTTTCAAGAAGGCAGAAGTTTTCATACATTTTTGAAGAAACGGTCAATGTGGTGGATTCCACTGTCATTCCAACATGTTGCCCTAATACAGTTGAATGGCAGATGCCTTTATCTAGCTTTTGTTGGCCTAGCCAATGGCTGACTTAGCGTGCTAGATTTATCTCCCCAGAGACCAGCAAAGAAAAATCCTGATTGGATATTTTTTGCTCTTCAGCGTTAATCCTTTCCTTTCCAACAAAAACTGAAGCGATTAAATCAGAACATCATTGCATATAATGATATAATTATCATTATTGTTATTGTTATAATAATTATTTTAGAAATCCTTAGCCCCTCTCTGAAGGGCAGAATCAGAATTCCGGGGTTCAGCCACTAACCTACGAACTCTGTTTTCTAGCCTGTTTCAGCCATTTTAGAAAATAGACCTCTCCATTGTATAACTGATCAATGACAGTAACGCATGAGCCGCAGCCCCACCTCTACCCAGCAGGCTGTTATAGAGTGCTCTCTCGCTCACAGTCCACAGTCAGTCTCACACACAGCTCATAAAAGTTACCTCAGACTTTTTCATCAATACAATAATCACTACCATCTCTCTCTCTCTCTCTCTCTCTCTCTCTCTCTCTCTCTCTCTCTCTCTCTCTCTCTCTCTCTCTGTCTCTCTCTCTCTGTCTCTGTCTCTCTCTCTCTGTCTCTCTCTCCATCCATCTTTCTCTCTCTCTCTCTCTCAACCACTGATTTATTACCTTAAAAGACAAGATAACAAATTTGTGGAGTAATTAATTAATATATATTTGCATTTGCAATTAGTGCAGTCAAGTGATTAGTGTGAGATGGGGAGTTTGACTCATCAGATGCTGCTGCTGTGTGTGTGTCTGGGTGTGTGCTGGACCAGAACATGCAAAACGCCAGCTGAGGTTTTCTTGGGGTCAGGACTAGGCCTTGGTGTGTGTGTGTGTGTGTGTGTGTGTGTGTGTGTGTGTGTGTGTGTGTGTGTGTGTGTGTGTGTGTGTGTGTGTGTGTGTGTGTGTGTGTGTGTGTAGCTTTTAATGTACTCATTCGACACATCATACTTTCAGACACACATTAAGTTAAATGTGAGCATCTCCAGCACCATTCTACATTAAAGGGCCCCTAAAAAGCAACAAATCCCTTTGAAAACGGCCTATGTGGCACTGATATGAGTCAGAAACATTTATTCCCAATTTGGCCCTCATACCATCATGGCCACCAAATCATCCTCAGCTTCCAATTGGCTCATTCAAGGTACTTCACTTTCTTATTTTTAATAACATTTTCTAAAAACCTGTTTTCGCTTTGTTTTTATGGGGTATTGTGTGTAGATTGATGATGAAAACAATTAATTTAATCAATTTTAGAATAAGGCTGCAACGTAACAAAATGTGGAAAAAGTGAATGGGTGTGAATACTTTCCTAACGCACTGTCCATCTGTAAAGCATAGAATTAGCTTGACCTGAGTCACTGCCCTGATGACACAGACTGCTTCTTCAGCAGCACCAGACATCATCATCGCCCTCGCTGTCCTAGGAATCGAACAGGGAAGAGACATTTATCAGGTTGGTGACATTTGAACTGGTCAAAGGTCAAAACAGTTCTGAGTTTTGTCCCAAATCACCTTCATAACCTAGCCCGGTGGAACCAGCATTATCGCTGTGTCTACAATAATCGAGAATTTCAACAAGCATTTTGCTACAGCTGGCCATGCTTTCCATCTGGCTACCACTAACCCGGCCACCAACTCTGCACCCTCTGCTGCAACTTGCCCATGCCCCCCCCGCTTCTCCTTCACACAAATTCAGACAGCTGATGTTTTGAAAGCGCTGCAAAATCTGGACCCCTACAAATCAGCTGGGCTAGACAATCTGGACCCTTTCTTTCTAAAACTAGCCACCAAAATTGTCGCAACCCCTATTACTAGTCTGTTCAACCTCTCTTTCATAACGTCTGAGATCCCCAGAGATTGGAAAGCTGCCGCGGTCATCCCCCTCTTCAAAGGGGGTGACACTCTAGATCCAAACTGCTACAGACCTATATCCATCCTGCCCTGCCTTTCGAAAGTATTCGAAAGCCAAGTTAACAAAACAGATCATCGACCATTTCGAATACCACCGTACCTTCTCCGCTATGCAATCCGGTTTCCGAGCTGGTCACGGGTGCACTTCAGCCACGCTCAAGGTCCTAAACGATATTATAACCGCGATTGATAATAGACAGTACTGTGCAGCCGTCTTCATCGACCTGGCCAAGGCTTTCGACTCTGTCAACCACCGCATTCTTATTGGCAGACTAAATAGCCTTGGTTTCTCAAATGACTGCCTCGCCTGGTTCACCAACTACTTCTCAGATAGAGTTCAGTGTGTCAAATCGGAGGGCCTGTTGTCTGGACCTATGGCAGTCTCTATGGGGGTGCCACAGGGTTCAATTCTTGGGCCGACACTTTTCTCCGTGTATATCAATGATGTCGCTCTTGCTGCTGGTGACTCTCAGATCCACCTCTACGCAGACGACACCATTTTGTATACATCTGGCCCTTCATTGGACACTGTGTTAACAAACCTCCAAACGAGCTTCAATGCCATACAACAATCCTTCAGTAGCCTTCAACTGCTCTTAAACACTAGTAAAACGAAATGCATGCTTTTCAATCGAACGCTGCTAGCACCCGCCCACCCGACTAGAATCACCACTCTCGACGGGTCTGACCTAGAGTATGTGGACAACTACAAATATCTAGGTGTCTGGTTAGACTGTAAACTCAACTTCCAGACTCACATAAAGAATCTCCAATCCAAAGTTAAATCTAGAATCGGCTTCCTATTTCGCAACAAAGCCTCCTTCACTCATGCTGCCAAAAACATGCCCTCGTAAAACTGACTATCCTACCGATCCTTGACTTCGGCGATGTCATTTACAAAATAGCCTCCAACACTCTACTCAGCAAATTGGATGTAGTCTATCACAGTGCCATCCGTTTTGTCTCCAAAGCCCCATACACTACCCACCACTGTGACCTGTACGCTCTTGTTGGCTGGTCCTCACTACATATTCGTTGCCAAACCCACTGGCTCCAGGCCATCTATAAATCACTGCTAGGCAAATCCCCGCCTTATCTTAGCTCATTGGTCACCATAGCAGCACCCACCCGTAGTCTGCGCTCCAGCAGGTATATCTCACTGGTCATTCCCAAAGCCAACACCTCCTTTGGCCGCCATTCCTTCCAGTTCTCTGCTGCCAATGACTGGAACGAATTGCAAAAATCTCTGAAGCTGGAGACTCTTATCTCCCTCAATAACTTTAAGCATCAGTTGTCAGAGCACCTTACCGATCACTGCACCTGTACACAGCCCATCTGAAATTAGCCCACCCAACTACCTCATCCCTATATTGTTATTTATTTTGCTCTTTTGCACCCCAGTATCTCTATTTGCACATAATCTCTTGCACATCTAGCATTCCAGTGTTAATACTATTGTAATTATTCTGCACTATAGCCTATTTATTGCCTTACCTCCATAACTTGCTACATTTGCACACACTGTATATATATTTTCTGTTGTATTTCTGACTTTATGTTTTTTTTTACCCCATATGTAACTCTGTGTTGTTTTTATTGCACTACTTTGCTTTATCTTGGCCAGGTCGCAGTTGTAAATGAGAACCTGTTCTCAACTTGCTTACCTGGTTAAATAAAGGTGAAATAAATAAATAAATAAAAGTTTACCATTATTTCACTTCACATATGATATCAGGTTGGTTCCACCAGGCTAATCACAAGCACCATTGATAATGTAATTAGTGCTCTGTTTGACCGACCAGTATCTTTGATGAGGGGCCAGGAGCTGATCTACGCTGCTATGCCCATCAACGGGGCTCTGGCAAAGACCTCGCCTCCAGCCTCCACCTCTTGCCTGATAACCAACGGTCGTCGACGGGGAGAACAGAATTAGGTCGTTTTAGTCTGACCTGTTGAAACGTTACCATGGTATCTGTTTGTGTGTCAGATATCACCTATCCTAACTGCCATTTGGTCATATAGAACAGTGACTGTGTATGTGTTCACAGACAGGCTTGATACTGACGTCTCTGAATGGAGAGAGACCTGGCACTGACAGACAGGCTTGATACTGATGTCTCTGAATGGAGAGAGACCTGGCACTGACAGACAGGCTTGATACTGATGTCTCTGAATGGAGAGAGACCTGGCACTGACAGACAGGCTTGATACTGATGTCTCTGAATGGAGAGAGACCTGGCCACTGACAGACAGGCTTGATACTGACGTCTCTGAATGGAGAGTGACCTGGCACTGACAGACAGGCTTGATACTGATGTCTCTGAATGGAGAGAGACCTGCCACTGACAGACAGGCTTGATACTGACGTCTCTGAATGGAGAGAGACTGCCACTGACAGACAGGCTTGATACTGACGTCTCTGAATGGAGAGAGACCTGCCACTCTGACAGACAGGCTTGATACTGATGTCTCTGAATGGAGAGAGACCTGGCACTCTGACAGACAGGCTTGATACTGATGTCTCTGAATGGAGATAGACCTGGCACTGACAGACAGGCTTGATACTAATGTCTCTGAATGGAGAGAGACCTGGCACTGACAGACAGGCTTGATACTGACGTCTCTGAATGGAGAGAGAGACCTGGCACTGACAGACAGGCTTGATACTGACGTCTCTGAATGGAGAGAGACCTGCCACTGACAGACAGGCTTGATACTGATGTCTCTAAGTGGAGAGGACCTGGCACTGACAGACAGGCTTGATACTAATGTCTCTGAATGGAGAGAGACCTGGCACTGACAGACAGGCTTGATACTGACGTATCTGAATGGAGAGAGACCTGGCACTGACAGACAGGCTTGATACTGATGTCTCTGAATGGAGAGTGACCTGGCACTGACAGACAGGCTTGATACTGACGTCTCTGAATGGAGAGAGACCTGGCACTGACAGACAGGCTTGATACTGACGTCTCTGAATGGAGAGAGACCTGGCACTGACAGACAGGCTTGATACTGACGTCTCTGAATGGAGAGAGACCTGGCACTGACAGACAGGCTTGATACTGATGTCTCTGAATGGAGAGAGACCTGGCACTGACAGACAGGCTTGATACTGACGTCTCTGAATGGAGAGAGACCTGGCACTGACAGACAGGCTTGATACTGACGTCTCTGAATGGAGAGTGACCTGGCACTGACAGACAGGCTTGATACTGACGTCTCTGAATGGAGAGTGACCTGGCACTGACAGACAGGCTTGATACTGATGTCTCTGAATGGAGAGAGACCTGGCACTGACAGACAGGCTTGATACTGATGTCTCTGAATGGAGAGAGACCTGGCACTGACAGACAGGCTTGATACTGACGTCTCTGAATGGAGAGAGACCTGCCACTGACAGACAGGCTTGATACTGACGTCTCTGAATGGAGAGAGACCTGGCACTCTGACAGACAGGCTTGATACTGATGTCTCTGAATGGAGAGAGACCTGGCACTGACAGACAGGCTTGATACTAATGTCTCTGAATGGAGAGAGACCTGGCACTGACAGACAGGCTTGATACTGACGTCTCTGAATGGAGAGAGACCTGGCACTGACAGACAGGCTTGATATTGACGTCTCTGAATGGAGAGAGACCTGGCACTGACAGACAGGCTTGATACTGACGTCTCTGAATGGAGAGAGACCTGCCACTGACAGACAGGCTTGATACTGATGTCTCTGAATGGAGAGAGACCCTGACCTGGCACTGACAGACAGGCTTGATACTGACGTCTCTGAATGGAGAGAGACCTGGCACTGACAGACAGGCTTGATACTGACGTCTCTGAATGGAGAGAGACCTGGCACTCTGACAGACAGGCTTGATACTGATGTCTCTGAATGGAGAGAGACCTGGCACTGACAGACAGGCTTGATACTGACGTCTCTGAATGGAGAGAGACCTGGCACTGACAGACAGGCTTGATACTGACGTCTCTGAATGGAGAGAGACCTGGCACTGACAGACAGGCTTGATACTGACGTCTCTGAATGGAGAGAGACCTGCCACTGACAGACAGGCTTGATACTGATGTCTCTGAATGGAGAGAGACCTGGCACTGACAGACAGGCTTGATACTAATGTCTCTGAATGGAGAGAGACCTGGCACTGACAGACAGGCTTGATACTGACGTCTCTGAATGGAGAGAGACCTGGCACTGACAGACAGGCTTGATACTGACGTCTCTGAATGGAGAGAGACCTGGCACTGACAGACAGGCTTGATACTGACGTCTCTGAATGGAGAGAGACCTGCCACTGACAGACAGGCTTGATACTGATGTCTCTGAATGGAGAGAGACCTGGCACTGACAGACAGGCTTGATACTGACGTCTCTGAATGGAGAGAGACCTGGCACTGACAGACAGGCTTGATACTGACGTCTCTGAATGGAGAGAGACCTGGCACTGACAGACAGGCTTGATACTGATGTCTCTGAATGGAGAGAGACCTGGCACTGACAGACAGGCTTGATACTGACGTCTCTGAATGGAGAGAGACCTGCCACTGACAGACAGGCTTGATACTGACGTCTCTGAATGGAGAGAGACCTGGCACTGACAGACAGGCTTGATACTGACGTCTCTGAATGGAGAGAGACCTGGCACTGACAGACAGGCTTGATACTAATGTCTCTGAATGGAGAGAGACCTGGCACTGACAGACAGGCTTGATACTGACGTCTCTGAATGGAGAGAGACCTGCCACTGACAGACAGGCTTGATACTGACGTCTCTGAATGGAGAGAGACCTGGCACTGACAGACAGGCTTGATACTAATGTCTCTGAATGGAGAGAGACCTGGCACTGACAGACAGGCTTGATACTGATGTCTCTGAATGGAGAGAGACCTGCCACTTACAGACATACTTGATACTGACGTCTCTGAATGGAGAGAGACCTGGCACTGACAGACAGGCTTGATACTGACGTCTCTGAATGGAGAGAGACCTGCCACTCTGACAGACAGGCTTGATACTGATGTCTCTGAATGGAGAGAGACCTGGCACTCTGACAGACAGGCTTGATACTGATGTCTCTGAATGGAGATAGACCTGGCACTGACAGACAGGCTTGATACTGATGTCTCTGAATGGAGAGAGACCTGGCACTGACAGACAGGCTTGATACTGACGTCTCTGAATGGAGAGAGACCTGGCACTGACAGACAGGCTTGATACTGACGTCTCTGAATGGAGAGAGACCTGCCACTGACAGACAGGCTTGATACTGATGTCTCTAAGTGGAGAGAGACCTGGCACTGACAGACAGGCTTGATACTGACGTCTCTGAATGGAGAGAGACCTGGCACTGACAGACAGGCTTGATACTGACGTCTCTGAATGGAGAGAGACCTGGCACTGACAGACAGGCTTGATACTGATGTCTCTGAATGGAGAGTGACCTGGCACTGACAGACAGGCTTGATACTGACGTCTCTGAATGGAGAGTGACCTGGCACTGACAGACAGGCTTGATACTGACGTCTCTGAATGGAGAGAGACCTGGCACTGACAGACAGGCTTGATACTGACGTCTCTGAATGGAGAGAGACCTGGCACTGACAGACAGGCTTGATACTGATGTCTCTGAATGGAGAGAGACCCGGCACTGACAGACAGGCTTGATACTGACGTCTCTGAATGGAGAGAGACCTGGCACTGACAGACAGGCTTGATACTGACGTCTCTGAATGGAGAGAGACCTGGCACTGACAGACAGGCTTGATACTGACGTCTCTGAATGGAGAGAGACCTGGCACTGACAGACAGGCTTGATACTGATGTCTCTGAATGGAGAGAGACCTGCCACTGACAGACAGGCTTGATACTGACGTCTCTGAATGGAGAGTGACCTGGCACTGACAGACAGGCTTGATACTGATGTCTCTGAATGGAGAGAGACCTGGCACTGACAGACAGGCTTGATACTGATGTCTCTGAATGGAGAGAGACCTGCCACTGACAGACAGGCTTGATACTGACGTCTCTGAATGGAGAGAGACCTGCCACTGACAGACAGGCTTGATACTGACGTCTCTGAATGGAGAGAGACCTGGCACTCTGACAGACAGGCTTGATACTGATGTCTCTGAATGGAGAGAGACCTGGCACTGACAGACAGGCTTGATACTAATGTCTCTGAATGGAGAGAGACCTGGCACTGACAGACAGGCTTGATACTGACGTCTCTGAATGGAGAGAGACCTGGCACTGACAGACAGGCTTGATACTGACGTCTCTGAATGGAGAGAGACCTGGCACTGACAGACAGGCTTGATACTGACGTCTCTGAATGGAGAGAGACCTGCCACTGACAGACAGGCTTGATACTGATGTCTCTGAATGGAGAGAGACCTGCCACTGACAGACAGGCTTGATACTGACGTCTCTGAATGGAGAGAGACCTGCACTGACAGACAGGCTTGATACTGACGTCTCTGAATGGAGAGAGACCTGGCACTCTGACAGACAGGCTTGATACTGATGTCTCTGAATGGAGATAGACCTGGCACTGACAGACAGGATTGATACTGATGTCTCTGAATGGAGAGAGACCTGGCACTGACAGACAGGCTTGATACTGACGTCTCTGAATGGAGAGAGACCTGGCACTGACAGACAGGCTTGATACTGACGTCTCTGAATGGAGAGAGACCTGCCACTGACAGACAGGCTTGATACTGATGTCTCTGAGTGGAGAGAGACCTGGCACTGACAGACAGGCTTGATACTAATGTCTCTGAATGGAGAGAGACCTGGCACTGACAGACAGGCTTGATACTGACGTCTCTGAATGGAGAGAGACCTGGCACTGACAGACAGGCTTGATACTGACGTCTCTGAATGGAGAGAGACCTGGCACTGACAGACAGGCTTGATACTGATGTCTCTGAATGGAGAGAGACCTGCCACTGACAGACAGGCTTGATACTGATGTCTCTGAATGGAGAGAGACCTGCCACTGACAGACAGGCTTGATACTGACGTCTCTGAATGGAGAGAGACCTGCCACTGACAGACAGGCTTGATACTGACGTCTCTGAATGGAGAGAGACCTGGCACTCTGACAGACAGGCTTGATACTGATGTCTCTGAATGGAGATAGACCTGGCACTGACAGACAGGCTTGATACTAATGTCTCTGAATGGAGAGAGACCTGGCACTGACAGACAGGCTTGATACTGACGTCTCTGAATGGAGAGAGACCTGGCACTGACAGACAGGCTTGATACTGACGTCTCTGAATGGAGAGAGACCTGCCACTGACAGACAGGCTTGATACTGATGTCTCTGAGTGGAGAGAGACCTGGCACTGACAGACAGGCTTGATACTAATGTCTCTGAATGGAGAGAGACCTGGCACTGACAGACAGGCTTGATACTGACGTCTCTGAATGGAGAGAGACCTGGCACTGACAGACAGGCTTGATACTGATGTCTCTGAATGGAGAGAGACCTGGCACTCTGACAGACAGGCTTGATACTGACGTCTCTGAATGGAGAGAGACCTGGCACTGACAGACAGGCTTGATACTGACGTCTCTGAATGGAGAGAGACCTGGCACTGACAGACAGGCTTGATACTGACGTCTCTGAATAGAGAGAGACCTGGCACTGACAGACAGGCTTGAAACTGATGTCTCTGAATGGAGAGAGACCTGGCACTGACAGACAGGCTTGATACTGACGTCTCTGAATGGAGAGAGACCTGGCACTGACAGACAGGCTTGATACTGACGTCTCTGAATGGAGAGTGACCTGGCACTGACAGACAGGCTTGATACTGACGTCTCTGAATGGAGAGAGACCTGGCACTGACAGACAGGCTTGATACTAATGTCTCTGAATGGAGAGAGACATGGCACTGACAGACAGGCTTGATACTGACGTCTCTGAATGGAGAGAGACCTGCCACTGACAGACAGGCTTGATACTGACGTCTCTGAATGGAGAGAGACCTGGCACTGACAGACAGGCTTGATACTAATGTCTCTGAATGGAGAGAGACCTGGCACTGACAGACAGGCTTGATACTGATGTCTCTGAATGGAGAGAGACCTGCCACTTACAGACATACTTGATACTGACGTCTCTGAATGGAGAGAGACCTGGCACTGACAGACAGGCTTGATACTGATGTCTCTGAATGGAGAGAGACCCTGCCACTGACAGACAGGCTTGATACTGACGTCTCTGAATGGAGAGAGACCTGGCACTGACAGACAGGCTTGATACTGACGTCTCTGAATGGAGAGAGACCTGGCACTGACAGACAGGCTTGATACTGACGTCTCTGAATGGAGAGAGACCTGGCACTGACAGACAGGCTTGATACTGACGTCTCTGAATGGAGAGAGACCTGCCACTGACAGACAGGCTTGATACTGATGTCTCTGAGTGGAGAGAGACCTGGCACTGACAGACAGGCTTGATACTAATGTCTCTGAATGGAGAGAGACCTGGCACTGACAGACAGGCTTGATACTGACGTCTCTGAATGGAGAGAGACCTGGCACTGACAGACAGGCTTGATACTGATGTCTCTGAATGGAGAGTGACCTGGCACTGACAGACAGGCTTGATACTGACGTCTCTGAATGGAGAGTGACCTGGCACTGACAGACAGGCTTGATACTGATGTCTCTGAATGGAGAGAGACCTGGCACTGACAGACAGGCTTGATACTGACGTCTCTGAATGGAGAGAGACCTGGCACTGACAGACAGGCTTGATACTGACGTCTCTGAATGGAGAGAGACCTGGCACTGACAGACAGGCTTGATACTGATGTCTCTGAATGGAGAGAGACCTGGCACTGACAGACAGGCTTGATACTGACTTCTCTGAATGGAGAGAGACCTGGCACTGACAGACAGGCTTGAAACTGATGTCTCTGAATGGAGAGTGACCTGGCACTGACAGACAGGCTTGATACTGACGTCTCTGAATGGAGAGAGACCTGGCACTGACAGACAGGCTTGATACTAATGTCTCTGAATGGAGAGAGACCTGGCACTGACAGACAGGCTTGATAATGACGTCTCTGAATGGAGAGAGACCTGCCACTGACAGACAGGCTTGATACTGACGTCTCTGAATGGAGAGAGACCTGGCACTGACAGACAGGCTTGATACTAATGTCTCTGAATGGAGAGAGACCTGGCACTGACAGACAGGCTTGATACTGATGTCTCTGAATGGAGAGAGACCTGCCACTGACAGACATACTTGATACTGACGTCTCTGAATGGAGAGAGACCTGGCACTGACAGACAGGCTTGATACTGACGTCTCTGAATGGAGAGTGACCTGGCACTGACAGACAGGCTTGATACTGACGTCTCTGAATGGAGAGAGACCTGGCACTGACAGACAGGCTTGATACTAATGTCTCTGAATGGAGAGAGACCTGCCACTGACAGACAGGCTTGATACTGACGTCTCTGAATGGAGAGTGACCTGGCACTGACAGACAGGCTTGATACTGATGTCTCTGAATGGAGAGAGACCTGGCACTGACAGACAGGCTTGATACTGATGTCTCTGAATGGAGAGAGACCTGCCACTGACAGACAGGCTTGATACTGACGTCTCTGAATGGAGAGAGACCTGCCACTGACAGACAGGCTTGATACTGACGTCTCTGAATGGAGAGAGACCTGGCACTCTGACAGACAGGCTTGATACTGATGTCTCTGAATGGAGATAGACCTGGCACTGACAGACAGGCTTGATACTAATGTCTCTGAATGGAGAGAGACCTGGCACTGACAGACAGGCTTGATACTGATGTCTCTGAATGGAGAGAGACCTGCCACTGACAGACATACTTGATACTGACGTCTCTGAATGGAGAGAGACCTGGCACTGACAGACAGGCTTGATACTGACGTCTCTGAATGGAGAGAGACCTGCCACTGACAGACAGGCTTGATACTGATGTCTCTGAATGGAGAGAGACCTGCCACTGACAGACAGGCTTGATACTGACGTCTCTGAATGGAGAGAGACCTGCCACTGACAGACAGGCTTGATACTGACGTCTCTGAATGGAGAGAGACCTGGCACTCTGACAGACAGGCTTGATACTGATATCTCTGAATGGAGATAGACCTGGCACTCTGACAGACGGGCTTGATACTGATGTCTCTGAATGGAGAGAGACCTGACACTCTGACAGACGGGCTTGATACTGATGTCTCTGAATGGAGAGAGACCTGGCACTCTGACAGACAGGCTTGATACTGATGTCTCTGAATGGAGAGAGACCTGGCACTGACAGACAGGCTTGATACTGACGTCTCTGAATGGAGAGAGACCTGGCACTGACAGACAGGCTTGATACTGACGTCTCTGAATGGAGAGAGACCTGCCACTGACAGACAGGCTTGATACTGATGTCTCTGAATGGAGAGAGACCTGCCACTGACAGACAGGCTTGATACTGACGTCTCTGAATGGAGAGAGACCTGCCACTGACAGACAGGCTTGATACTGACGTCTCTGAATGGAGAGAGACCTGGCACTCTGACAGACAGGCTTGATACTGATGTCTCTGAATGGAGATAGACCTGGCACTGACAGACAGGATTGATACTAATGTCTCTGAATGGAGAGAGACCTGGCACTGACAGACAGGCTTGATACTGACGTCTCTGAATGGAGAGAGACCTGGCACTGACAGACAGGCTTGATACTGACGTCTCTGAATGGAGAGAGACCTGCCACTGACAGACAGGCTTGATACTGATGTCTCTGAGTGGAGAGAGACCTGGCACTGACAGACAGGCTTGATACTAATGTCTCTGAATGGAGAGAGACCTGGCACTGACAGACAGGCTTGATACTGACGTCTCTGAATGGAGAGAGACCTGGCACTGACAGACAGGCTTGATACTGATGTCTCTGAATGGAGAGTGACCTGGCACTGACAGACAGGCTTGATACTGACGTCTCTGAATGGAGAGTGACTGGCACTGACAGACAGGCTTGATACTGATGTCTCTGAATGGAGAGAGACCTGGCACTGACAGACAGGCTTGATACTGACGTCTCTGAATGGAGAGAGACCTGGCACTGACAGACAGGCTTGATACTGACGTCTCTGAATGGAGAGAGACCTGGCACTGACAGACAGGCTTGATACTGATGTCTCTGAATGGAGAGAGACCTGGCACTGACAGACAGGCTTGATACTGACGTCTCTGAATGGAGAGAGACCTGGCACTGACAGACAGGCTTGATACTGACGTCTCTGAATGGAGAGTGACCTGGCACTGACAGACAGGCTTGATACTGACGTCTCTGAATGGAGAGAGACCTGGCACTGACAGACAGGCTTGATACTAATGTCTCTGAATGGAGAGAGACATGGCACTGACAGACAGGCTTGATACTGACGTCTCTGAATGGAGAGAGAGACCTGCCACTGACAGACAGGCTTGATACTGACGTCTCTGAATGGAGAGAGACCTGGCACTGACAGACAGGCTTGATACTAATGTCTCTGAATGGAGAGAGACCTGGCACTGACAGACAGGCTTGATACTGATGTCTCTGAATGGAGAGAGACCTGCCACTGACAGACATACTTGATACTGACGTCTCTGAATGGAGAGAGACCTGGCACTGACAGACAGGCTTGATACTGATGTCTCTGAATGGAGAGAGACCTGCCACTGACAGACAGGCTTGATACTGACGTCTCTGAATGGAGAGAGACCTGGCACTGACAGACAGGCTTGATACTGACGTCTCTGAATGGAGAGAGACCTGGCACTGACAGACAGGCTTGATACTGACGTCTCTGAATGGAGAGAGACCTGGCACTGACAGACAGGCTTGATACTGACGTCTCTGAATGGAGAGAGACCTGCCACTGACAGACAGGCTTGATACTGATGTCTCTGAGTGGAGAGAGACCTGGCACTGACAGACAGGCTTGATACTAATGTCTCTGAATGGAGAGAGACCTGGCACTGACAGACAGGCTTGATACTGACGTCTCTGAATGGAGAGAGACCTGGCACTGACAGACAGGCTTGATACTGATGTCTCTGAATGGAGAGAGACCTGGCACTGACAGACAGGCTTGATACTGACGTCTCTGAATGGAGAGTGAGCTGGCACTGACAGACAGGCTTGATACTGATGTCTCTGAATGGAGAGAGACCTGGCACTGACAGACAGGCTTGATACTGACGTCTCTGAATGGAGAGAGAGACCTGGCACTGACAGACAGGCTTGATACTGACGTCTCTGAATGGAGAGAGACCTGGCACTGACAGACAGGCTTGATACTGATGTCTCTGAATGGAGAGAGACCTGGCACTGACAGACAGGCTTGATACTGACGTCTCTGAATGGAGAGAGACCTGGCACTGACAGACAGGCTTGATACTGATGTCTCTGAATGGAGAGTGACCTGGCACTGACAGACAGGCTTGATACTGACGTCTCTGAATGGAGAGAGACCTGGCACTGACAGACAGGCTTGATACTAATGTCTCTGAATGGAGAGAGACCTGGCACTGACAGACAGGCTTGATACTGACGTCTCTGAATGGAGAGAGACCTGCCACTGACAGACAGGCTTGATACTGACGTCTCTGAATGGAGAGAGACCTGGCACTGACAGACAGGCTTGATACTAATGTCTCTGAATGGAGAGAGACCTGGCACTGACAGACAGGCTTGATACTGATGTCTCTGAATGGAGAGAGACCTGCCACTGACAGACATACTTGATACTGACGTCTCTGAATGGAGAGAGACCTGGCACTGACAGACAGGCTTGATACTGATGTCTCTGAATGGAGAGAGACCTGCCACTGACAGACAGGCTTGATACTGACGTCTCTGAATGGAGAGAGACCTGGCACTGACAGACAGGCTTGATACTGACGTCTCTGAATGGAGAGAGACCTGGCACTGACAGACAGGCTTGATACTGATGTCTCTGAATGGAGAGCGACCTGGCACTCAACACATCCACAATGTAGAACTGAAGGTGATCACTAATAACACAGTACAGCAGGAATGTCCAGTAATAGCAACACCCTTTTCATTCCATGTGTCACTGATCAACTGATAAACCAGAAGCCATGGATTACAGGCAACATCCGCACGAGCTAAAGGCTAGAGCTGCCGCTTTCAAGGAGCGGGACACTAATCCAGACACTTATAAGAAATCCCGCTATGCCCTCCAACGAACCATCAAACAGGCAAAGCGTCAATACAGGACTAAGATTGAATCCTACTACATCGGCTCTGACGCTCGTCAGATGTGGCAGGGCTTGCAAACTATTACGGACTACAAAGGAAAACCCAGCCACGAGCTGCCCAGTGAAGCGAGCCTACCAGATGAGCTAAATGCCTTTTATGCTCGCTTCGAGGCAAGCAACACTGAAGCATGCATGAGAGCACCAGCTGTTCCGGACAACTGTGTGATCACGCTCTCGTAGCCGATATGAGCAAGAGTCAACATATTATTATTATTATTAACATTCACAAGGCCGCGGGACCAGACCGATTACCAGGATGTGTACTCAGAGCATGCGCGGACCAACTGGCAAGTGTCTTCACTGACATTTTCAAACTCTGTAAGTCTGTAATAACTACATGTTTCAAGCAGACCACCATAGTCCCTGTTCCCAAGAAAGTGAAGGTAACCTGCCTAAATGACTACCGCCCCATAGCACTACCGCCCCATAGCACACGTCAGTAGCCATGAAGTGCTTTGAAAGGCTGGTCATGGCTCACATCAACACTATCATCCCGGAAACCCTAGACCCACTCCAATTCGCATACCACCACAACAGATCCACAGATGACGCAATCTCAATCGCACTCCACACTGCCCTTTCCCACCTGGACAAAAGGAACACCTATGTGAGAATGCTGTTGATTGACTACAACTCAGCGTTCAATGCCATAGTGCCCACAAAGCTCATCACTAAGCTAAAGACCCTGGGACTAAACACCTCCCGCTGCAACTGGATCCTGGACTTCCTGACGGGCCTCCTCCAGGTGGTAAGGGTAGGCAACAACACATCTGCCACGCTGATCCTCAACACGGGGGTCCCTCAGGGGTGCGTGCTCAGTCCCCTCCTGTGCTCCCTGTTCACCCACGACTGCATGGCCAAGCACGACTCCAACACCATCATTAAGTTTGCTGACGACACCGACAACGATGAGACAACCTATAGGGAGGAGGTCAGAGACATGGCAGTCTGGTGCCAGGACAACAACCTCTCCCTCAATGTGAGCAAGATAAAGGAGCTGATGAAGGCGCTACAGAGGGTAGTGCGTACGGCCCAGTACATCACAGGGGCCAAGCTTCCTGCCTTCCAGGACCTCTATACCAGGCGGTGTCAGAGGAAGGCCCAAAAAATGGTTGAAGACTCCAGCCACCCTAGTCATACACTGTTCACTCTTCTACCGCACGGCAAGCGGTACCGGAGCACCAAGTCTAGGCGTAAGTAAGCATTTCATGGTACGGTCTACACCTGTTATATTCGGCGCATGTGACAAATAAAATGTGGTTTGATTTGAAAGTCTTCCTCAACTATTTCTACAGATGGAGAGGACTGTAGATGCTTTTGCCAGACGCCAGCCTCGGTCGTTTGATGGGGAGACCATAATTGGGTAGGTTTAGTTTGACCTGTTCAAACTTCAACATACAGTGAGGGAAAAAAGTATTTGATCCCCTGCTGATTATATACGTTTGCCCACTGAAAGATGTAAAAGAAATGATCAGTCTATAATTTTAATGGTAGGTTTATTTGAACAGTGAGAGACAGAATAACAACACAAAACCCAGAAAAACGCATTTTAATGAGGGAAATAAGTATTTGACCCCCTCTCAATCAGAAGGATTTCTGGCTCCCAGGTGTCTTTTATACAGGTAACGAGCTGAGATTAGGAGCACACTCTTAAAGGGAGTGCTCCTAATCTCAGCTTGTTACCTGTATAAAAGACACCTGTCCACAGAAGCAATCAATCAATCAGATTCCAAACTCTCCACCATGGCCAAGACCAAAGAGCTCTCCAATGATGTCAGGGACAAGATTGTAGACCTACACAAGGCTGGAATGGGCTACAAGACCATCGCCAAGCAGCTTGGTGAGAAGGTGACAACAGTTGGTGCGATTATTTGCAAATGGAAGAAACACAAAAGAACTGTCAATCTCCCTCGACCTGGGGCTCCATGCAAGATCTCACCTCAGGAGTTGCAATGATCATGAGGACGGTGAGGAATCAGCCCAGAACTAAACGGGAGGATCTTGTCAATGATCTCAAGGCAGCTGGGACCATAGTCACCAAGAAAACAATTGGTAACACACTATGCCGTGAAGGACTGAAATCCTGCAGCGCCCGCAAGGTCCCCCTGCTCAAGAAAGCACATATACAGGCCCGTCTGAAGTTTGCCAATGAACATCTGAATGATTCAGAGGAGAACTGGGTGAAAGTGTTGTGGTCAGATGAGACCAAAATGGAGCTCTTTGGCATCAACTCAACTCGCTGCTCAATGCTGCCTATGACCCCAAGAACACCATCCCCACCGTCAAACATGGAGGTGGAAACATTATGCTTTGGGGGTGTTTTTCTGCTAAGGAGACAGGACAACTTCACTGCATCAAAGGGACGATGGACGGGGCCATGTACCGTCAAATCTTGGGTGAGAACCTCCTTCCCTCAGCCAGGGCATTGAAAATGGGTTGTGGATGGGTATTCCAGCATGACAATGACCCAAAACACACGGCCAAGGCAACAAAGGAGTGGCTCAAGAAGAAGCACATTAAGGTCCTGGAGTGGCCTAGCCAGTCTCCAGACCTTAATCCCATAGAAAATCTGTGGAGGGAGCTGAAGGTTCTAGTTGCCAAACGTCAGGCTCTATACCTTAATGATTTGGAGAAGATCTGCAAAGAGGAGTGGAACAAAATCCCTCCTGAGATGTGTGCAAACCTGGTGGCCAACTACAAGAAACGTCTGACCTCTGTGATTGCCAACAAGGGTTTTGCCACCAAGTACTAAGTCATGTTTTGCAGAGGGGTCAAATACTTATTTCCCTCATTAAAATGCAAATCAATTTATAACATGTTTGACATGTGTTTTTCTGGATTTTTTTGTTGTTATTCTGTCTCTCACTCTTCAAATAAACCTACCATTAAAATTATAGACTGATCATGTCTTTGTCAGTGGGCAAACGTACAGAATCAGCAGGGGATCAAATACTTTTTTCCCTCACTGTAGTACCTGTTTATGTGTCAGATGAACTATCTTAATTACCATTTGTAATAGAACAGTGACTATGTGTGTATGTGTTCACAGATAAATGTATGGAACCAGCACATGGAGACTTACAAGAGTCCAGACAAGAGTCCAGACAAGAGTCCAGACAAGAGTCCAGAACATTTTACTAGACACAACTTTTACTTCTATTGTATATATTTTTTTGAATGATATCAACCTTTTCTGAGTCAAGATCACTTTCGCAGTCAGAAAGCAAGCCGAGAACTAACCTAATAAAAACAGTTCTGTAGGAATGAGGTTTGTGCAGTAGGCCTAATACATTATCACAGCATATTGGCTATATGCCTGTTCTGCCAATATTGTTCTTCTCAGACCATATTATATTTCAGAACTCCAGCTTTGATAACAAAAGAGATCAGTTGGTTTAGCACTTGCGAGGCACTGCGGAGCATATATTTAAATAATTTGCTTTTTTATTTCACTGGACTGTAATGGTGCTTTCAAGACAACTGGGAACTCGGGAAAAAAAACTAGGTCAAATCATGACGTCAGTGATCTTTAGGTCGGAAAGTCAGAGCTCTAGAAAGATGCCCGAGTGTCCTACTTGGAATACCAAGTTGGACGACCGTTCAAAACTATTTTTCCCTGTTGGATCTAGTTTTTTTCTGAGTTCCCAGTTGTTTTGAACACGGCATCTGTCTCAGCGGAGGGAGGGAGAGAGCAGCAGAGGGTCTGCCTCTCACGGTCCCTGCTCTCTACTTCCTTTCCTCCGGTGAGACTGACCAGAGAGAGGGGACACCGTCTTCCACCTGATGGCGAAACTCAAGTCGCACCGCATCTGCCTCGCACAAATTCATGTTGTTCCTACGACCAGAGAAAGTGAAATATTCCTCGATATTAAAACAGACACGACGAGCTGCTAATAATAATAAAAACGCAGGGCTGTCTGTCCACTCGGCTGCTCATTCATTGCAGCTGCAGCGCTAGTGGAAGTAGGGAGAAACATGTTTTATGTTTTGTTATAGTGTTGAATAAAAACAGTGTTGACAATGCTGAAATACAAACTTAAACATGAACTGACTCATAAAAAACGTTGCTGTATTCTTTGACAGTCTCTCTGTGGTCATGGTTTTAAAAGTGATGAAATCTCACATAAAAACTTTGCTGTGTCCGGGGTCGTGGGTCGCTCTGTAGGCACCGTGATTTGAGCTATCCGATTGGCCAGCGCAGTAGGCGAACTCTAGACACAGATCTCCCGGTCCACCAGGTAGGCAGAGTTAGATTTTTTCCGACAAATGGTTCAAAATGGGAACACTTTGCTTACCCGGCTTCTGAATCAAGTGCTGCTACCGCCAATTTAAAAAAAGGGGGCTCAAGTCTTTATCGTCGGCTTTTCTACAGAAATGTTTGGTGATCGACTAGGAATACCTTGGAGATGGACTAGGAATACCTTGGAGATCGACCAGCCGACTGCGATCGACCTGTGCGTGACCACTGATGTTAAGGGTTGTTTATACCTGTTACTACATTTGAAATGGATCAAAACACTTAGTTTATAATATCTAGATAAATTCAGCAATTGCATTTTTCTCATATTACGCTGTAGGATACTGACCTATTCAAAGCTTCCTCCGGCATCTCACCATACATCTGCCTGTAGTTATTGAACTCAACCTGCAGGAGGTTTGTTTGTAGTGATTGAGTTGGGGGGAAACAGCTGCGGGCAAGGTTCTGACAGATGGGTGTGTCTAGATGGTGGCAAGGACACACCCAAGAAACACCCACGTTTGGCTTCTGTCATGGCCGCCAGCATTTCTTGAGGAGGAGCAAACCAAAAAAAACGAGGCCAAATCAGCGGGTTCCCAGTTTAAGTTAAGTGAGAGCAGCTCCAGCTCCATTCTACATGAAGTTAAAGACCTCAGAGGAAGTTGCCGCACCATTTCGAGTTATTCCGGTTCTAGAGCGGAAATTCTCGTTTAGGTTCCACCTCGAAGACTGACGCAGGCTGCTAATACAGCTTTGGGAACGTTGTGGTGATTTCTACGTGTAGCAGAGAAATAACAACAAATAGGGCACTGACTGACAGCTGGCGGTGTAGCTAGCTAGCATGCTAACCTTAGCCAGCTAATGAAAGTTATGTGAGCACCATTTCAGTTAAGACAGATGAAAATAATTATTTCACGAAAAAGATTACCAGTCTACCTGTCTACGATGTCTCAGCTACACTGTGACTAGGAGCTGTTGGCATATTGAGGGTTGACGTTTGTCTGACTCTGCCGTTTGATAATTCCAGTGAAACCGTGTCGGATTCCAGACGTCATTAATATTTGGACATGCACACGGACATTATCAAATAGCTATATTCTTTGTTCTCTCATAATTTCAGCAAGCTAGCTAGCTATATAATGAGTGTACAAAACATTACGAACACCTTCCTAATATTGAGTTGCACCCCCTTTTGCCCTCAATTCGTCCGGGCATGGACTCTACAATATGTTGAAAGTGTTCCACAGGGATACTGCCCCATGTTGACTCCAACGCTTCCCACAGGGATACTGCCCCATGTTGACTCCAACGCTTCCCACAGGGATACTGCTCCATGTTGACTCCAACGCTTCCCACAGGGATACTGCCCCATGTTGACTCCAACGCTTCCCACAGGGATACTGCCCCATGTTGACTCCAACGCTTCCCACAGGGATACTGCTCCATGTTGACTCCAACGCTTCCCACAGGGATACTGCTCCATGTTGACTCCAACGCTTCCCACAGTTGTGTCAAGTTGGCTGGATGTCCTTTTGGTGATGGACCATTCTTGATACACACGGGAAACTGTTGAGTGTGAAAAACCCAGAAACTTTGCAGTTTCTGACACACTCAAACCGGTGCACCTGGCATCGACTACCATACTCTGTTCAAAGGCACTTAAATATTTTGTCTTGCCCATTCACCCTCTGAATGGCACACATACACAATCCATGTCTCAATTGTTTCAGGGCTTAACATTATGAACACCTGCTGTCTCCTCCCCTTCATCTACACTGATTGAAGTGGATTTAACAAGTGACATCAATAAGGGATCATAGCTTTCACCTGGTCAGTCTGTCGTGGAAACAGCAGGTGTTCAAAATGTTTTGTATGGAATGGTTTGGTAATATGGACAGCCTAACTATGGAATGGTTTGGTAAAATGGACAGCCTAACTATGGAATGGTTTGGTAATATGGACAGCCTAGCTATTGAATGGTTTGGTAATATGGACAGCCTAGCTATTGAATGGTTTGGTAATATGGACAGCCTAGCTATTGAATGGTTTGGTAATATGGACAGCCTAACTATGGAATGGTTTGGTAATATGGACAGCCTAACTATTGAATGGTTTGGTAATATGGACAGCCTAGCTATTGAATGGTTTGGTAATATGGACAGCCTAACTATGGAATGGTTTGGTAATATGGACAGCCTAACTATGGAATGGTTTGGTAATATGGACAGCCTAACTATGGAATGGTTTGGTAATATGGACAGCCTAACTATTGAATGGTTTGGTAATATGGACAGCCTAGCTATTGAATGGTTTGGTAATATGGACAGCCTAGCTATTGAATGGTTTGGTAATATGGACAGCCTAGCTATTGAATGGTTTGGTAATATGGACAGCCTAACTATGGAATGGTTTGGTAATATGGACAGCCTAGCTATTGAATGGTTTGGTAATATGGACAGCCTAGCTATGGAATGGTTTGGTAATATGGACAGCCTAACTATGGAATGGTTTGGTAATATGGACAGCCTAACTATGGAATGGTTTGGTAATATGGACAGCCTAACTATGGAATGGTTTGGTAATATGGACAGCCTAACTATGGAATGGTTTGGTAATATGGACAGCCTAACTATGGAATGGTTTGGTAATATGGACAGCCTAACTATGGAATGGTTTTGGTAATATGGACAGCCTAACTATGGAATGGTTTGGTAATATGGACAGCCTAACTATGGAATGGTTTGGTAATATGGACAGCCTAACTATGGAATGGTTTGGTAATATGGACAGCCTAGCTATTGAATGGTTTGGTTAGATGGACAGCCTAACTATGGAATGGTTTGGTAATATGGACAGCCTAACTATGGAATGGTTTGGTAATATGGACAGCCTAACGTTTGAACGGTTTGGTAAATGCTGCAGCCAGAGATGGAAAAGGATGCAAGGTAATTTCTGGTTCAATGAATGTCAATTAACTAAGTAGACCAGCCCCAGCTGATATTGCATTGGTGTCTATGGGAGACACACCCCGTTAAGTAGACCGCAGTGGTAAACTGCCTGATGAACTCTCTTCATTTATCTACCATCTTTGCTGTTGCCAAAGATGATCTATTATGTTGCTCAGCTCAGTCGTGACTAGTGAACTTTGCAGGTGTTTCTGATTAATAAACAATGCCATTCTGGTGACTGGTACCATTCAAATAAAACCCAGCCCTGAAATAAAACTAAGGCGAAAAATGTGTTATACGTCATTTCATAGGAAAAGACACGTCATTGGAACAAATGAAAGTGTTGCTATATCACGTCTCTCTCCCCCTCTATCACCGTCTCGCCCCCCCTCTATCACCGTCTCTCTCCCCCTCTATCACCGTCTCTCTCCCCCTCTATCACCGTCTCTCTCCCCCTCTATCACCGTCTCTCTCCCCCTCTATCACCGTCTCTCTCCCCCTCTATCACCGTCTCTCTCCCCCTCTATCACCGTCTCTCTCCCCCTCTATCACAGTCTCTCTCCCCCATCACAGTCTCTCTCCCCCTCTATCACCGTCTCTCTCCCCCTCTATCACCGTCTCTCTCCCCCTCTATCACGTCTCTCTCCCCCTCTATCACCGTCTCTCTCCCCCTCTATCACCGTCTCTCTCCCCCTCTATCACCGTCTCTCTCCCCCTCTATCACCGTCTCTCTCCCCCTCTATCACCAATCTCTCTCCCCCTCTATCACCGTCTCTCTCCCCCTCTATCACGTCTCTCTCCCCCTCTATCACCGTCTCTCTCCCCCTCTATCACATCTCTCTCCCCCTCTATCACATCTCTCTCCCCCTCTATCACCGTCTCTCTCCCCCTCTATCACCGTTTCTCTCCCCCTCTATCACCGTCTCTCTCCCCCTCTATCACGTCTCTCTCCCCCTCTATCACGTCTCTCTCCCCTCTATCACCGTCTCTCTCCCCCTCTATCACGTCTCTCTCCCCCTCTATCACGTCTCTCTCCCCCTCTATCACCGTCTCTCTCCCCCTCTATCACCGTCTCTCTCCCCCTCTATCACCGTCTCTCTCCCCCTCTATCACGTCTCTCTCCCCCTCTATCACCGTCTCTCTCCCCCTCTATCACCGTCTCTCTCCCCCTCTATCACCGTCTCTCTCCCCCTCTATCACCGTCTCTCTCCCCCTCTATCACCGTCTCCCTACCCTCTAGCATTGCCACTCTATTAAACATTTACAATTTTAAAAAACTGGCAATAATGGATATTAACAGAAAAATTATCTAATTATATTTTCTTGCAATAGACGTATGTGACTTTAAAAAATATTTCGTTCAAAACTGTGATTCCTAAAATATTTGTCCAGAGATTTGGTCAACTGAGGTAGATTGTTCTAAAATCCTAAATGAATCAGGAATGAGCAGGGTCAGCTATATACCATAAGGACCCCTTCTTCATGTCCTCATTACATGTAGTGAAACAAGACCACTCATGGTCTGGAAGGTTCTCTACTTTTGATAGATTTAAACAAACGATATTGGAATCACCATGGTCACAACTATTAACCATGGTAGGCGCACAGTACTACATAGAGCCATGGCTACATGGAAATGTATTCCACATCAAGTAACTCACACAAGCAGTAAAATCAGATTTAAAAATAGATACAAATACACCATATGGAAGAGCGAGGACTTTGAAGAGTCACATACATACACAGGTGCAAACACACATACAAACACACAACATACACACTGTACACACACGTACACCTGGGTGGTGTGTGGTAGTAGAGCAGTGGCCTGAGGACACACACTTGATGTATTGTGAAATCTGTTGTAAAATGTATGTTAATGTTTAGAAATTGCATTCTAATGTATATTACTGCCTTAATTTTGCTGGACCCCAGGAAGAGTAGCTTCTGCCTTGACAGGAACTAATGGGGATCCATAATAAACCCCAGGAAGAGTAGCTGCTGCCTTGACAGGAACTAATGGGGATCCATAATAAACCCCAGGAAGAGTAGCTGCTGCCTTGACAGGAACTAATGAGGATCCATAATAAACCCCAGGAAGAGTAGCTGCTGCCTTGGCAGGAACTAATGGGGATCCATAATAAACCCCAGGAAGAGTCGCTGCTGCCTTGGCAGGAATTAATGGGGATCCATAATAAACCCCAGGAAGAGTAGCTGCTGCCTTGGCAGGAACTAATGGGGATCCATAATAAACCCCAGGAAGAGTAGCTGCTGCCTTTGCAAGAACTAATGGGGATCCATAATAAACCCCAGGAAGAGTAGCTGCTGCCTTGGCAGGAACTAATGGGGATCCATAATAAACCCCAGGAAGAGTAGCTGCTGCCTTGGCAGGAACTAATGGGGATCCATAATAAACCCCAGGAAGAGTAGCTGCTGCCTTGGCAGGAACTAATGGGGATCCATAATAAACCCCAGGAAGAGTATCTGCTGCCTTGGCAGGAAACTAATGGGGATCCATAATAAACCCCAGGAAGAGTAGCTGCTGCCTTGGCAGGAACTAATGGGGATCCATAATAAACCCCCAGGAAGAGTAGCTGCTGCCTTTGCAAGAACTAATGGGGATCCATAATAAACCCCAGGAAGAGTAGCTGCTGCCTTGGCAGGAACTAATGGGGATCCATAATAAACCCCAGGAAGAGTAGCTGCTGCCTTTGCAAGAACTAATGGGGATCCATAATAAACCCCAGGAAGAGTAGCTGCTGCCTTGGCAGGAACTAATGGGGATCCAAAATAAACCCCAGGAAGAGTAGCTGCTGCCTTGGCAGGAACTAATGGGGATCCATAATAAACCCCAGGAAGAGTAGCTGCTGCCTTGGCAGGAACTAATGGGGATCCAGAATAAATACAAACACAAAAACAAAAAACAGTCGATTCCATCTGCCTGATAGATTAAGATGTAATATACATTTTGATTAGAATATGAATTGTGGTTGAAAAATGTTACGTTTAAGTTGTAGAGTCATAAAGCAACTGAGGAGAAACTAAATGTCTACTAAGACTTGAACGAAGAAAACATTTATTTTTCTCAACTCTGTAAAACATAAACTCCGTCAGGTTTGTGTCTAACGTCAAGTCCGTCAGAGTGCTGAACGATCTGATAGAATGGCTATGTTTTACTGTGGATTTTCAAATGAATCATTTTCCATATTTAACAAATGTTTGTATGGAACCTTTATTTTTAGAGGCAAAAATGTCTGTTTTGAGTATCTGTCAACCTCGTCAGTGGCTTGTCAACTTGTCACTGATGGAGTCTATTTTCTTGTCAAAATTCAGAAAAAATATTTTAATCACTGTTCTGCAGAATATGCTTCAACAATTTAAGTATTTGGGTGCTAGACCGAATGGATAATGTTTGCTTTATAAATGTTGTTTTATGTTCTAAATCTAGAAAAACATGCCAAAATGCTAACTAAATTTGCCCTGGAGCATTTAATAGTGCTATAAAACAAAACATAAAGAAGTTTGGAGATTTGTATTACATATTTCAATCATCTAACGTTAGATTAAGGCCTTTAAACACTTGTTATTGTAAAGATGAAATGCCTTTTATGGTGTCTGATGGTAATGAATCTAGTTACAGTAGTTGCATTTTATGAAGAAAAAAAAAAAGAGGTTGCTTTACATGGTGTGATAGCTGATACCTTGGTCTATCAAAATGTATATTTCAAATTGTGTTAATATTAAGACAAATATTTGTGGGGATAAAAGTTTCGATTTTCTTGTCTTTCAAGCTCCAAAACAGCAACATTTTCTCTCAGCCTGATGACAAGGTCCTTTACATGTGTGTGTTCTAACTGGGAGTAACGGGGGAGGGGAGGTACCCATATCCCCAGCCAGATGTGTCCCTGTGTGGGCTTGGCCAGGTGCCATCAGGCCTCCTACTCCTCTATGGGCTGTTAGCAGAGATATCTACAGCAGAGGTACCTAACAGCACCTAACAGTAGCTAGCAGTACTTAACAGTACCTAACAGTAACTAGCAATACCTAACAGCACCTAGCACCTAGAAGTACCTAACAACTAACAGTACCTACCAGTGCCTAACAGCAACTAACAGCACCTAGCACGGATTAGTACCTAACACCTATCATTACCTAACAATACCTAACAGTACGTAACAGCACCTAATATTACCTAGCATTACCTAACAGCACGTAGCAGTACCTAACAGCACGTAGCAGTACCTAACAGTACATAACAGCACCTGACAGTACCTAACAGCACCTAGCAGTACCTAACAACTAGCAGTACCTAACAGCACCTAACATCACCTAGCACATAGCAGTACCTAACAGCTATCAGCACCTAACAGTACCTACCACCTAGCAGTACAAAACAGCACCTAACAGTACGTAGCAGCACCTAACAACACCTAACAGTACCTAACAGCACCTAATAGTACCTAGCAGGACCTAACAGCCCCTAGCACGTAGCAGTACCTAACGCCTAGCAGTACCTAACAGCACCGAACAGTACTTAACTGTACCTAGCAGTACCTAACTGTACCTAACAGTACCTAGCAGTACCTAGCAGTACCTAACAACACCTAACAGCCCCTAGCAGCCACTGGCAGTACCTAGCAGTACCTAACAACACCTAACAACACCTAACAGCACTTAGCATCTAACAGCACCTTGCTACCAAAGATATCTATGGGTGTTATAGATCATAGTATCTAGCATCTAGCACTAGTGGTACAGTCCCTATAGCCGTATCCAGAAACACCCAGAGACATATCTGGTGGTCTCTATAGCTGTATCTGGTGGTCTCTATAGCTGTATCTGGTGGTCTCTATAGCTGTATCTGGTGGTCTCTATAGCTGTATCTGGTGGTCTCTATAGCTGTATCTGGTGGTCTCTATAGCTGTATCTGGTGGTCTCTATAGCTGTATCTGGTGGCCTCTATAGCTGTATTTGGTGGTCTCTATAGCTGTATCTGGTGGCCTCTATAGCTGTATCTGGTGGTCTCTATAGCTGTATCTGGTGGCCTCTATAGCTGTATTTGGTGTTCTCTATAGCTGTATCTGGTGGTCTCTATAGCTGTATCTGGTGGTCTCTATAGCTGTATCTGGTGGTCTCTATAGCTGTATCTGGTGGTCTCTATAGCTGTATCTGGTGGTCTCTATAGCAGGGCGGCAGGTAGCTTAGTGGGTAAGAGCGTTGTGCCAGTAACCGAAAGGTCGCTGGTTCTAATCCCCGAGCTGACTAGGTGAAAAATCTGTCGATGTGCCCTTAAGCAAGGCACTTAACCCTAATTGCTCCTGTAAGTCGCTCTGGATAAGAGCGTCTGCTAAATGACTAAAAGGTAAATGTAAAAGGTAAATGTATCTGGTGGTCTCTATAGCTGTATCTGGTGGTCTCTATAGCTGTATCTGGTGGTCTCTATAGCTGTATCTGGTGGTCTCTATAGCTGTATCTGGTGGTCTCTATAGCTGTATCTGGTGGTCTCTGTATCTGGTGGTCTCTATAGCTGTATCTGGTGGTCTCTGTATCTGGTGGTCTCTGTATCTGGTGGTCTCTATAGCTGTATCTGGTGGTCTCTATAGCTGTATCTTACTAACACCTACTGTAGGTGTAGCAGGTCCTGCACAGCCTTCCTCCTGCACAGCCTTCCTCCTGCACAGCCTTCCTCCTGCACAGCCCTCGTCCAGCACACTTCATGTTACTATATTATCTTCAGTTAACTGCATGTTACTCTCATCTGTTCAGTTGTATTTTATTATACTCTATTCTACTAATAGGGTTAGGGTTACACTCAGCACTCAGGGGCCACATTAGAATATACAGGTCTGGCACAAGGGCACATAACTAATGCTTCTGCATTGTTGAGAAGCTACACTGATTTCCTTCAATATATTCCATCACATAACCATGAATTTACTCATGATAAATAATACATATAAAAAATGTGTTTTGGGACATACTTGTTGCCAACCTAGATACAGTATATTACCTTAAACAGAGCTAAAATATCACTCCATCTTTCTGATCTGGAGGACAGTTATGTGAGTTGTTATCCTTCCCCAGGCTGCCTGTTTGACGGTTAAGCGTGAGCCTCCCGGTGCCCATTACCAAGATGCCAGATGATCGGCGCGGGATGGAGGTCCCACGGGACGGGAGCCACGTGACTACGCCCTGCCACGAGACGGCAGTGGCAGATGGCATGGGTACCCGCTCTGGCAGTTGGCATGAGTGTCATTTCTCAAAGAAAGAGAAAGAGCGAGAGGGGGGGAAGGAGAGAGAGGTGGAGAGAGAGTGTGAGTGAGGGGGATAGAGAGAAAGACACCAGTAAAACAATGATTCTGTCATTTTGTTTGCGAGAGAAGAGAGGAGAGGAGAGAAGAGAGGAGAGGGTGGCACAGAACAGCGAGAAGGGAGATATTAGAGAACATGCCCACTGACATACATTTAGGTGAGGAGACTTGTCTGTTGGCATACGGATTGTTTCACCTATCATATGCATGTTGTTCTATTAATAGTTTTAGTCACTAAATAGCATAGGTGTATGTATAACTACTTAATTCAGAAATGTTGATTGCTGGAGCCGTGTGACTTTGGCCTTGGTTTTGTTAAATAGCAACACATCTCTCCAGACTCTCCCTATATGGGAAGATCTTAGGCACACGAAAATTTGACATTGATAGGCTTTACATAGTGTGCCGTTGTAATAGTTCATGTGTTGACTGCGTTGCTTGCTTGTGTGTTAACTGTGAGTTGCGGTCAATAGAAATCATGTTGACTCTACCGTATGAAGAACCAGATACGACGTTTGAGCCCCGGTTTGGCGCCAACTATCCCCGCGGGAGCTTACCAGACCTGGAGCGAGACCCGATACACAGCCTGGACGTCATGTCAAACCCGGAGAGAGAGGAGGAGGAGGAGGAGGAGGAAGAGGATGACGTCTCAGAAAGAGAGGAAGTGGAAGAAGAGAGAGAGGATGACAACCAGCAGGATGCAAACATCCTCCACAGAAAGAGAGGACCGCGGAAAAATAAGACTAAAGGAAGGCAGGAGAGGGTCAAGGTGCGGCGTCATGAGGCGAATGCCCGTGAGCGCAGCAGGATGCACGGTCTGAATGATGCGTTGGAGAGCCTCCGAAAGGTGGTACCCTGCTACTCCAAGACCCAGAAGCTTTCCAAGATAGAGACTCTCCGCCTGGCTAAGAACTACATCTGGGCCCTGTCGGAGACGCTGTCTGTGGGCAAGAAGCCGGACCTGCTGGGGTTCGTTCAAACTCTGTGTAAGGGCCTGTCCCAGCCCACGACCAACCTGGTGGCCGGCTGTCTGCAGCTCAACACCAGGTCCTTCCTCACAGACCACAACGGAGAGGTGACGTTCCCCAGTAGTAGGGCCCACTATGACAACACGTACCCCTACCCCGGGGCAGAGCTGGGCACGCCCTCTGGACAAGGCTGCAGCACCCTGGACAGCGCCAAGCCCTCCTACCACAGCCGGCACTACAGCTACGGTGGCCAGTGTGAGCCATACTACGACAACACGTCTCCCGAGGGAGGAAGGGAGGGACAGATCAGCCCTCCTCTGAACTTTAACGGGATATTCTCTCTGAAACACGATGAACCGGGGGAGTACGGGAAGAGCGGCCACTACGGGATGAGGTACAGCTCGGCCTCCATGTACCGGGTCTCGCCAGAGGGCCGGTTCCACTATGACCTACACCTTCGGCCTGCCGGACAGAGCTACCAGGCTGGGACTCAGAGCCAGCAGGCAGAGCTACCAGGCTGGGACTCAGAGCCAGTAGGCAGAGCTACCAGGCAGAGCTACCAGGCTGGGACTTAAAATGCTATTTATTGATTGAGTTTATGTATCTATTCATTTATAGCCTATTTATTGAATTATGTATTTAACTATGTGTTTATTTATTGATATTAACATAAAGTAATTTGTAACAGGGAAACTGACACACAACAATGTTGTGTAAAAAATGTTTTTTAAATTGGACCTATATCTATAGCTGATAAACAATTAGGCTTCTGAATCATATTAACTCATAATTAAGCTAATAAAATTATGGGAATTTGGAGATGACCAGTGGTGTAGATTATCAAGGTAAAAAGCAGACACGAATCGTCATCTCATCAGGGAATTATGTTTGATTTGATTTATTTTCCTATCGACTTTAAGATTGGATTAAAATCATTATATTAGCAATAACGGTACAATAGACTATGAGAATGAATGCAGCCCAATGCAATCTCAGATTGAAATCGCGGCCTTGCTAGAGCGAGGACGTGAGGAGGCCAGCGACAATATTCTATAAAGAGACGCAATGCCAGAAATATACAT
Source organism: Coregonus suidteri (assembly GCA_036851935.1). Lineage (NCBI taxonomy): Eukaryota > Metazoa > Chordata > Actinopteri > Salmoniformes > Salmonidae > Coregonus > Coregonus suidteri. The sequence goes on from CM072233.1 coordinate 54,199,894, forward strand.
ACTATAAGAATAGATTTGGGAGATTCTGGAGATATAAAAAAATTAAAATACTGATTTTGTCCCACATAAGAAACGACACTGTTCTGTTATAGGACTTTATGCTGACTGGGCGCGTGTTGGATGAAGTGTTTAAATTAGGCTCATTCATTATGTCATCATGCCAAAGCCTCAAAGCGGGCAGGTAACATTAGCTGAAGTGTGTTCAAATCAAATTAACGGTTCAACTGTATAAAAGTCAAAGGAAAATGCATTTGTATTTAAATCAGCGAAGTAGAAAAAGGTGAAAGTTATGGATTAATGTATATAAAAAAATAATGATCCATTCGATTGCGAATAGTCCTATGTCCTTTTTTTGTCTGAATAATGTATTTAAAAAAAAAATGTAAATTAATAATTTTGTGAAAATGTTTCGATGCAGTATTGAGTGACTGTTGATCTTCTGTCATTCTGTAAATTATCATCAATATTGATACTCACCTCCTTCGTCATCAATCACTATTATTATCGTTTTGACTGAAGAGCATCATCATATTATGAGCCATGGTCCATCAGAATACAGTACACTCTGGATAGAACCAAAAAGGGTTGTATGCTAGCTTTATATATGGCACCATTCAGGTTCTATATAGAACCGAAATTGGTTCTATATAGCCCAAAGCCCATAATCATGGTCCCCCATGCCGGTGCATTTCTGGCCTCAACAACTCTGTCAATGTAATGCTTAGAAATATCCATCCATACACTCTTAGAAACACAGGCTCTGGATAGAACCGAAAGGGATATTGCTTGCTTCTTATATGGCACCCATAAATGCTCTATATAGAACCCTTTTGGAGGGTTGTTGGATCGGGATTGTTATTGTTTTTATTTGAACCTGTATTTATCCAGGAAGTCCCATTGAGGTTAGAAAACCACTATAAGGGATACATGGGGCCAGATTGAATCAATTCTGCCTTAACCCGCGATAACCGCAGAGCAGTTTCACTGTTTTTATTTGGGTGGTGTCTGAGGTGAAAGTGGGTTGGAGCTGTCAAATCAGCAAACCACTCCCAGCATTATATCTAAAGCGGCCATTACCGTTACAAGCGCCAAGTGGCATTAGTAATAATCCCATGTAGACTTGTTACAAGTTCAAACACTGGAATGTGTGATGTAATCTACACCTTGATTAGGCTGATCTAAATCCTTATTATTTTGTTTAATGATTTTCAATTTGAGTCTCATTATTTCTATATAGCCTACTTACGCTTTCTCGTTGTTCTGAAGGGTCGTGACAACCATATGAGAAGCCAGCCGCTCACCGATGTGAAGCTCTAAGGCAGTTACATCTCCGACAGCGCCAAAACGGCAGGTAGTTTAGTGGTTAAGAGGGTTGTGCCAGTAACCGAAAGGTCGCTGGTTCTAATCCCCGAGCCGACTAGGTGAAAAATCTGTCGATGTGCCCTTGAGCAAGGCACTTAACCCTAATTGCTCCTGTAAGTCGCTCTGGATAAGAGCGTCTGCTAAATGACTAAAATGTAAAACACCAGCTATGGGGGTGTCGGCTTTCGCGGGTTAACACTTGATCAGACCGTGGCTGTAGACTTTGCTTTGGCCTGTGTAGGCCTACACAACAGGAGTGATGGGCTATCTACAGTAATGTAGGCTCCAATACCACGTAGTTTCTCCCATCACAGGGTACCACTGTAATGCACTAAACGGATTTATGCACATTATTGTTGATTGTATTTATTATTGCTGTTGATATGTTTTGTATTGTCACATTTATATGTAAATATAGCCTACACGATGAACAATTAAATAACAAATGTTTTTGTGATGGTGTTTAGATGATCTATCAATTATCTCTCTCACACGCGCACACACACCACCTGTCTGTCAACAGGGTGTTATTTATATTATAATTATAGCCATTATTATTACAATCATTTGTATTATTTATAAGTATTTAGGTAATTTTTACGTTATTTTTGCGTTAATGCCATTACGAAAAACTCGTTATTATTCTCACTTAGATGTTAAAAAACTCAACTGTAACGACATAATTGGTAAAGCACATAAATCAACACCTAAACTAGAAAAGCTCTAAATCATCTTATTAGCTGAGTAACATTCAACAACCTTCGGGGCCCTTCTGACCAAATCATTTAAAAAAGGAGAGCTGATATCATGGCCTATCATAATCACATATTTCCAAAAAATCATAAAAAATAGATATAGTGTATCACTTTGCCAGACACTTGTGTTTTGAAAGACACAAAAAAAGAAAACAGGTTGCCAGTCGGTATCACAATACAATGTTTCAGCAGCTCTAAAAAGCGCAGCGGCCGGAAGAGCTCCGCAGGTAGTCAGCTCCAAGCGGCGATTCATCAAAATCATTCATCGCAGCGCATAAAGTGCTCCTTTAGCAGACAGAGAAAGTAGACATGGTGGTCAACAGGCACAGCATAATGTAGTGTCACAGACGCCAGTCTGTCTGTAGGTGCTGAGAGGTGATGGTTACGGTGCTTTGTTCTGCGCAGGGCTTCAAGGATCGCGGGCAGGTTTCTGTGGCCTGTTTCCAGGAACTTCTGTGCCAGATAGCTGTTCTTACGCTGAAGAGCCTCTCTCCAGCTGCCATGTTTTCCTGTTCCTCCTCAATTCTTTTAAACCTTGGGAGGCTAGAAGGCAGAAAGCAGTACAGGGTTTCCAGTGTATCCAAAACACTTTAGCACTACACAAGGAACATGCAGCTTCCACTCTAATTACATTTAGGTTGTATGTGCAGCAGTGCACACAGAAAGCCTTGTTCGAGAAAAGTGAAATAAATCATGGCCAGGGGCGCGGACGCCATGCTTCTATCAAGGTCAGTGCTATCTGGTATCCTTGGGACGTCACTACCCTTACCCTAACCATAACCCTTACCTCACTTTAACCCTAACCATAACCCTTACCTCACTTTAACCATAACCATAACCCTAACCCTTTAACCCTAACCTTCACCCTTACCTCACTTTAACCCTAACCATAACCCTAACTCTTTAACCTTAACCCTAACCTTAACCACTTTGGGGTAGGGACGTCCCAAGGAATCCCGAGATAGTATGGACCCTTCCAATAACACCCGCCTCATTGGCCACTATCAGGCTAGAGCTCAGCTAGCAGCAGTGGTTGAATTTTCCTCATCACGGTGTCTTGTTGCAAGGACGATGACGAGGAGAAGTAGGTTTTACGTTTTCCTATTCTCTCACTCCTTGCGTTTTAGCACACCTGATTTGTACTTTCTATCAAATGTTCGCCCGAATGCATGGGCAGATTTTTTTTACAATCAACAAATAAAAATACTTTTGCGCAATTTCTCTGTTGTGATAATAATCTATATTGAGCATTTGGCTGACCAGTGGGCAACTACCAAGATAGGCCAGCCCGGTTTTCTGATTGGCTGAACTGAGGTGGCGCAAATTCACATTCAAAATCAAACGCGCATCATGAAAGAGAGTGAGCCCTAGCTCTTAGTCTGTCAGTCATTGAGTCAGAACAGAAGATCATGGATCATTAAAATAAACTGGAAAGATGGTGTCGAAAAGGTTGGACTAAAAAAAGGGCTCTTGAGGCCAACGCTGTTAAATGGATGAAATTAACCGATTTATTTGCTAAAAATGGTCGTTCTGCTGGTCCGAGTGCTGCCGAGGACAGGGTGCAGTCAAAGGTAGGAAGAAGACTAAGACACACCCACTGCACCTGATACAGATCATGTATCCTACTGCTGCCAGTTAGGCCTCATAGTTGGTCTGTATATTGTATGAAATAGGCTAATTAGAGAAGGGGTGATTCGGGGCAACATTTGGACACTAGGCTCGTTGAAATTTAGCCTAACAAGTCGTTAGATTGGCTTTTATAACACAGGGAAGGCAATAGCCATCTACTAGACATTTATACAGTGGGTTTTATTCAACACGTCATCATGTATTACAATAAAACATTGAATGAATGCATAAATGCTAAATAAATACTAATTAATCTGTTGAAGGTGAAGCTGGGGGCTGTCTGTGTACATTAATTATTTTGTCAATGTTTAGGTTATTTGCTTCGCTTCTAAATCTGTGTCTCTTCAGCCAGCGAGGCAACTCGGGTTTCTGAACTATAGCGGAGAAGAAATGCCGTGTATCTGCCCGGTCATTGGCTAGAGTGGTCCCATCTGATCTCGCCTCCTCCCGCCTGCCTTCCAGTTTTGACTTTAGTTACTAGGAACTCTGATGTCGGATTACATTACATATCCACAGCCATTGGAGGCTAGAAAGTACCGCCTAAAATGCCATTCGCTCATCGGAAGGCTAGAAGGGATCATGGCTAGAAGTGATCCAGCTTTTGTCAAATTAAAATCAATCAGTTTTTTGCCATTTTTTTGTTGTTGCATTTTAGCTAACCCTAACCCTTTTCCTAACCTTAACCGAAATCTCCTAACCGGGACCGTTAATTCTCCTAACCTGCTGCGCAATTCGCCTAATCTGCTGCAAAATGTCAAATCTGACGTTAATTTGACAAAAGCTGGATCCCTTCTAGCCATAACCCATCACCGCTTGATTGAAATGAAGCGCAACGCTGGAACTCTGTCCGCATCCACAGAAACTAGTCCCATCGTTCTATGACAAACACAGATGGTTTTATATAGAATTCAGAGAGCGAGGAAGAGAGACTGACACATGTGTACTGCCAATTCCTTAATGTTTTGGCTGTATATGTAGCCTAATATTAAACACAGCTAAGTGGGCAGGAAGAACACATGACATGCACTATAATTTACAAGGTATTATAAACCAATGGTCATCTATAAGAAAGAGGGTTTCAAACCGCTCTGCCAGCTAGTTTTCAGTTTTCACCTCCCCACTCAGACCACTCCACTCCACTCACTCAGACAGCCCTAGCAAAATTCTTGCTTGAGAAATGGCTTTTTGCAAAAAATATATTTTAGTTTCTTTTTGGCCATTTTAATTGAAAACAATCACAGTAAGGTACTTAATTTTTTTAACCAGAAATAATTTGATATTGATACCAAAACGTCTGCATTGGATCTGAAATTTGAAAATGATCAATGAAAAATGCCAGGTAGCCTATTGTTCTGGAAGAGATGTGTCTGCAGCAGATTGCTAAACTGTATTTTATATGGATAATATACAAGTAGGCTACTCTGTTTTCTGGTCAATAATCTGGATATGTGTGCCCGCCAATGCTGATGACTGGTCATTGGTCAACATTCAGGATGCTCAACCTTTTGGTTATGAAGCACAGATGAGATGTTGTTATATAATTTAGTGCAGTGCAGTAGGCCTATGTTAGTGGTCAGATCCAGGAGGCCTATGTTAGTGGTCAGATATGTTAGTGGTCAGATCCAATAGGCCCATGATAGTGGTCAGATCCAGGAGGCCTAGGTTAGTGGTCAGATCCAGGAGGCTTTTTGTTAGTGGTCAGATCCAGGAGGACTATGTTAGTGGTCAGATCCAGGAGGCCTATGTTAGTGGTCAGATCCAGGAGGCCTAGGTTAGTGGTCAGATCCAGGAGGCCTATGTTAGTGGTCAGATCCAATAGGCCCATGATAGTGGTCAGATCCAGGAGGCCTATATTAGTGGTATGATCCAGGAGGCCTATGTTAGTGGTCAGATCCAGGAGGCCTATGTTAGTGGTCAGATCCAATAGGCCTATATTAGTGGTATGATCCAGGAGGCCTATGTTAGTGGTCAGATCCAGGAGGCCTATGTTAGTGGTCAGATCCAGGAGGCCTATGTTACTGGTCAGAGGAGGCCTATGTTAGTGGTCGGATCCAGGAGGCCTATGTTAGTGGTCAGATCCAATAGGGTCCTATGTTAGTGGTCAGATCCAGGATGGTCAGATCCAGGAGGCCTATGTTAGTGGTCAGTCAGATGTTAGTGGTCAGATCCAGGAGGCCTATGTTAGTGTCAGATCCAATAGGCCTATGTTTATGTGGTCAGATCCAGGAGGCCTATGTTAGTGGTCAGATCCAGGAGGCCTATGTTAGTGGTCAGATCCAGGAGGCCTATGTTAGTGGTCAGATCCAGGAGGCCTATGTTAGTGGTCAGATCCAGGAGGCCTATGTTAGTGGTCAGATCCAATAGGCCTATGTTAGTGGTCAGATCCAGGAGGCCTATGTTAGTGGTCAGATCCAGGAGGCCTATGTTAGTGTTAGGTCAGATCCAGGAGGCCTATGTTAGTGGTCAGATCCAATAGGCCTATGTTCAGTGGTCAGATCCAGGAGGCCTATGTTAGTGGTCAGATCCAATAGGCCTATGTTAGGTCAGATCCAGGAGGCCTATGTTAGTGGTCAGATCCAGGAGGCCTATGTTAGTGGTCAGATCCAGATCCAGGCCTATGTTAGTGGTCACAGTGAAAAAATCCAATAGGCCTATGTTAGTGGTCAGATCCAGGAGGCCTATGTTAGTGGTCAGATCCAGGAGGCCTATGTTAGTGGTCAGATCCAGGAGGCCTATGTTAGTGGTCAGATCCAGGAGGCCTATGTTAGTGGTCAGATCCAGGAGGCCTATGTTAGTGGTCAGATCCAGGAGGCCTATGTTAGTGGTCAGATCCAGGAGGCCTATGTTAGTGGTCAGATCCAATAGGCCTATGTTAGTGGTCAGATCCAATAGGCCTATGTTAGTGGTCAGATCCAGGAGGCCTATGTTAGTGGTCAGATCCAGGAGGCCTATGTTAGTGGTCAGATCCAATCCAATGTTAGGCCTATATGTTAGTGGTCAGATCCAGGAGGCCTATGTTAGTGGTCAGATCCAGGAGGCCTATGTTAGTGGTCAGATCCAGGATAGGCCTATGTTAGTGGTCAGATCCAATAGGCCTATGTTAGTGGTCAGATCCAGGAGGCCTATGTTAGTGGTCAGATCCAGGAGGCCTATGTTAGTGGTCAGATCCAGGAGGCCTATGTTAGTGGTCAGATCCAGGAGGCCTATGTTAGTGGTCAGATCCAGGAGGCCTATGTTAGTGGTCAGATCCAATAGGCCTATGTTGGTCAGATCCAGGGTGGTCAGATCCAGGAGGCCTATGTTAGTGGTCAGATCCAGGAGGCCTATGTTAGTGGTCAGATCCAGGAGGCCTATGTTAGTGGTCAGATCCAGGAGGCCTATGTTAGTGGTCAGATCCAGGAGGCCTATGTTAGTGGTCAGACCCAGGAAAAATCCAATAGGCCTATGTTAGTGGTCAGATCCAGGAGGCCTATGTTAGTGTCAGATCCAATAGGCAGATCCAATAGGCCTATGTTAGTGGTCAGATCCAGGAGGCCTATGTTAGTGGATCAGATCCAGGTCAGAGGCCTATGTTAGTGGTCAGATCCAGGAGGCCTATGTTAGTGGTCAGATCCAGGAGGCCTATGTTAGTGGTCAGATCCAATAGGCCTATGTTAGTGGTCAGATCCAGGAGGCCTATGTTAGTGGTCAGATCCAGGAGGCCTATGTTAGTGGTCAGATCCAATAGGCCTATGTTAGTGGTCAGATCCAATAGGCCTATGTTAGTGGTCAGATCCAGGAGGTCAGATCTATGTATGTTAGTGGTCAGCCTATGTTAGTGGTCAGATCCAGGAGGCCTATGTTAGTGGTCAGATCCAATAGGCCTATGTTAGTGGTCAGATCCAGGAGGCCTAGGCCTATGTTAGTGGTCAGATCCAATAGGCCTATGTTAGTGGTCAGATCCAGGAGGCCTATGTTAGTGGTCAGATCCAGGAGGCCTATGTTAGTGGTCAGATCCAATAGGCCTATGTTAGTGGTCAGATCCAGGAGGCCTATGTTAGTGGTGAGATCCAATAGGCCTATGTTAGTGGTCAGATCCAATAGGCCTATGTTAGTGGTCAGATCCAATAGGCCTATGTTAGTGGTCAGATCCCAGGAGGCCTATGTTAGTGGTCAGATCCATAGGCCTATGTTAGTGGTCAGATCCAATAGGCCTATGTTAGTGGTCAGATCCAATAGGCCTATGTTAGTGGTCAGATCCAGGAGGCCTATGTTAGTGGTCAGATCCAGGAGGCCTATGTTAGTGGTCAGATCCAATAGGGCCTATGTTAGTGGTCAGATCCAGGAGGCCTATGTTAGTGGTCAGATCCAATAGAGGCCTATGTTAGTGGTCAGATCCAGGAGGCCTATGTTAGTGGTCAGATCCAGGAGGCCTATGTTAGTGGTCAGATCCAGGAGGCCTATGTTAGTGGTCAGATCCAGGAGGCCTATGTTAGTGGTCAGATCCAGGAGGCCTATGTTAGTGGTCAGATCCAATAGGCCTATGTTAGTGGTCAGATCCAGGAGGCCTATGTTAGGCCAGGATGTTAGTGGTCAGATCCAATAGCCTATGTTAGTGGTCAGATCCAATAGGCCTATGTTAGTGGTCAGATCCAATAGGCCCTATGTTAGTGGTCAGATCCAGGAGGCCTATGTTAGTGGTCAGATCCAGGAGGCCTATGTTAGTGGTCAGATCCAAGGGCCTATGTTAGTGGTCAGATCCAATAGGCCTATGTTAGTGGTCAGATCCATAGGCCTATGTTAGTGGTCAGATCCAGGAGGCCTATGTTAGTGGTCAGATCCAGGAGGCCTATGTTAGTGGTCAGATCCAGGAGGCCTATGTTAGTGGTCAGATCCAGGAGGCCTATGTTAGTGGTCAGATCCAATAGGCCTATGTTAGTGGTCAGATCCAGGAGGCCTATGTTAGTGGTCAGATCCAGGAGGCCTATGTTAGTGGTCAGATCCAGAGGGCCTATGTTAGTGGTCAGATCCAATAGGCCTATGTTAGTGGTCAGATCCAGGAGGCCTATGTTAGTGGTCAGATCCAGGTGGCCTATGTTAGTGGTCAGATCCAGGAGGCCTATGTTAGTGGTCAGATCCTATGTTAGGGTCAGATCCAATAGGCCTATGTTAGTGGTCAGATCCAATAGGCCTATGTTAGTGGTCAGATCCAGTAGGCCTATGTTAGTGGTCAGATCCAATAGGCCTATGTTAGTGGTCAGATCCAATAGGCCTATGTTAGTGCCTATGTTAGTGGTCAGATCCAGGAGGCCTATGTTAGTGGTCAGATCCAGGATAGGCCTATGTTAGTGGTCAGATCCAGGAGGCCTATGTTAGTGGTCAGATCCAGGAGGCCTATGTTAGTGGTCAGATCCAGGAGGCCTATGTTAGTGGTCAGATCCAATAGGCCTATGTTAGTGGTCAGATCCAATAGGCCTATGTTAGTGTCAGATCCAGGAGGCCTATGTTAGTGGTCAGATCCAGGAGGCCTATGTTAGTGGTCAGATCCAATCCAGGGCCTATGTTAGTGGTGGTCAGATCCAGGAGACCTATGTTAGTGGTCAGATCCAGGAGGCCTATGTTAGTGGTCAGATCCAGGAGGCCTATGTTAGTGGTCAGATCCAATAGGCCTATGTTAGTGTCAGATCCAGAGGCCTATGTTAGTGGTCAGGAGGCCTATGTTAGTGGTCAGATCCAGGAGGCCTATGTTAGTGGTCAGATCCAGGAGGCCTATGTTAGTGGTCAGATCCAATAGGCCTATGTTAGTGGTCAGATCCAGGAGGCCTATGTTAGTGGTCAGATCCAGGAGGCCTATGTTAGTGGTCAGATCCAGGAGGCCTATGTTAGTGGTCAGAGATCCAGGAGGCCTATGTTAGTGGTCAGATCCAGGAGGCCTATGTTAGTGTTCCAGTGGTCAGATCCAGATCCAGGAGGCCTATGTTAGTGGTCAGATCCAGTAGGCCTATGTTAGTGGTCAGATCCAATAGGCCTATGTTAGTGGTCAGATCCAGGCCTATGTTAGTGGTCAGATCCAATCCTATGTTAGTGGTCAGATCCAATAGGCCTATAGTGGTCAGATCCAGGTGGTCAGATCTATGTTATGTTAGTGGTCAGATCCAGGAGGGCCTATGTTAGTGGTCAGATCCAGGTGTTAGTGGTCAGATCCAGGAGGCCTATGTTAGTGGTCAGATCCAGGAGGCCTATGTTAGTGGTCAGATCCAATAGGCCTATGTTAGTGGTCAGATCCAGGAGGCCTATGTTAGTGGTCAGATCCAGGAGGCCTATGTTAGTGGTCAGATCCAGGAGGCCTATGTTAGTGGTCAGATCCATCAGATCCATAGGCCTATGTTAGTGGGTCAGATCCAGGAGGCCTATGTTAGTGGTCAGATCCAATAGGCCTATGTTAGTGGTCAGATCCAGGAGGCCTATGTTAGTGGTCAGATCCAGGAGGCCTATGTTAGTGGTCAGATCCAGGAGGCCTATGTTAGTGGTCAGATCCAGGAGGCCTATGTTAGTGGTCAGATCCAATAGGCCTATGTAGTGGTCAGATCCAATAGGCCTATGTTAGTGGTCAGATCCAGGAGGCCTATGTTAGTGGTCAGATCCAGAAGGCCTATGTTAGTGGTCAGATCCAATAGGCCTATGTTAGTGGTCAGATCCAGGCCTATGTTAGTGGTCAGATCCAGGGCCTATGTTAGTGGTCAGATCCAGGAGGCCTATGTTAGTGGTCAGATCCAGGAGGCCTATGTTAGTGGTCAGATCCAGGAGGCCTATGTTAGTGGATCAGATGTTAGTGGTCAGATCCAATAGGCCTATGTTAGTGTGGTCAGATCCAGGAGGCCTATGTTAGTGGTCAGATCCAGGAGGCCTATGTTAGTGGTCAGATCCAGGAGGCCTATGTTAGTGGTCAGATCCAAGGCCTATGTTAGTGGTCAGATCCAATAGGCCTATGTTAGTGGTCAGATCCAATAGGCCTATGTTAGTGGTCAGATCCAATAGGCCTATGTTAGTGGTCAGATCCAGGAGGCCTATGTTAGTGGTCAGATCCAATAGGCCTATGTTAGTGGTCAGATCCATAGGCCTATTAGTGGTCAGATCCAGGAGGCCTATGTTAGTGGTCAGATCCAGGAGGCCTATGTTAGTGGTCAGATCCAGGAGGCCTATGTTAGTGGTCAGATCCAGGAGGCCTATGTTAGTGGTCAGATCCAGGAGGCCTATGTTAGTGGTCAGATCCAGGAGGCCTATGTTAGTGGTCAGATCCAATAGGCCTATGTTAGTGGTCAGATCCAGGAGGCCTATGTTAGTGGTCAGATCCAATAGGCCTATGTTAGTGGTCAGATCCAGGAGGCCTATGTTAGTGGTCAGATCCAGGAGGCCTATGTTAGTGGTCAGATCCAATAGGCCTATGTTAGTGGTCAGATCCAATAGGCCTATGTTAGTGGTCAGATCCAGGAGGCCTATGTTAGTGGTCAGATCCAGGAGGCCTATGTTAGTGGTCAGATCCAGGCCTATGGCCTATGTTAGTGGTCAGATCCAATAGGCCTATGTTAGTGGTCAGATCCAGGAGGCCTATGTTAGTGGTCATCCAATAGGCCTATGTAGTGGTCAGATCCAAGGCCTATGTTAGGGTCCTATGTTAGTGGTGGTCAGATCCAGGAGCCTATGTTAGTGGTCAGATCCAGGAGGCCTATGTTAGTGGTCAGATCCAATAGGCCTATGTTAGTGGTCAGATCCAATAGGCCTATGTTAGTGGTCAGATCCAGGAGGCCTATGTTAGTGGTCAGATCCAGGAGGCCTATGTTAGTGGTCAGATCCAATAGGCCTATGTTATGTTAGATGGTCAGATCCAGTGGTCAGATCCAGGAGGCCTATGTTAGTGGTCAGATCCAATAGGCCTATGTTAGTGGTCAGATCCAGGAGGCCTATGTTAGTGGTCAGATCCAGGAGGCTATGTTAGTGGTCAGATCCAATAGGCCTATGTTAGTGGTCAGATCCAGGAGGGGCCTATGTTAGTGGTCAGATCCAATAGGCCTATGTTAGTGGTCAGATCCAGGAGGCCTATGTTAGTGGTCAGATCCAGGAGGCCTGTTATGGTCAGATCCAATGTTAGTGGTCAGATCCAGGAGGCCTATGTTAGTGGTCAGATCCAGGAGGCCTATGTTAGTGGTCAGATCCAGGAGGCCTATGTTAGTGGTCAGATCCAGGAGGCCTATGTTAGTGGTCAGATCCAATAGGCCTATGTTAGTGGTCAGATCCAATAGGCCTATGTTAGTGGTCAGATCCAATAGGCCTATGTTAGTGGTCAGATCCAATAGGCCTATGTTAGTGGTCAGATCCAGGAGGCCTATGTTAGTGGTCAGATCCAGGAGGTCAGATGTTAGGCCTGGTTAGTGGTCAGATCCAATAGGCCTATGTTAGTGGTCAGATCCAGGAGGCCTATGTTAGTGGTCAGATCCAATAGGCCTATGTTAGTGGTCAGATCCAGGAGGCCTATGTTAGTGGTCAGATCCAGGAGGCCTATGTTAGTGGTCAGATCCAATAGGCCTATGTTAGTGGTCAGATCCAATAGGCCTATGTTAGTGGTCAGATCCAGGAGGCCTATGTTAGTGGTCAGATCCAGGAGGCCTATGTTAGTGGTCAGATCCAGGAGGCCTATGTTAGTGGTCAGATCCAATAGGCCTATGTTAGTGGTCAGATCCAGGAGGCCTATGTTAGTGGTCAGATCCAGGAGGCCTATGTTAGTGGTCAGATCCAGGAGGCCTATGTTAGTGGTCAGATCCAAAAGGCCTATGTTAGTGGTCAGATCCAATAGGCCTATGTCAGTGGTCAGATCCAGGAGGCCTATGTTAGTGGTCAGATCCAGGAGGCCTATGTTAGTGGTCAGATCCAGGAGGCCTATGTTAGTGGTCAGATCCAGGAGGCCTATGTTAGTGGTCAGATCCAATAGGCCTATGTTAGTGGTCAGATCCAATAGGCCTATGTTAGTGGTCAGATCCAATAGGCCTATGTTAGTGGTCAGATCCAGGAGGCCTATGTTAGTGGTCAGATCCAGGAGGCCTATGTTAGTGGTCAGATCCAATAGGCCTATGTTAGTGGTCAGATCCAGGAGGCCTATGTTAGTGGTCAGATCCAGGAGGCCTATGTTAGTGGTCAGATCCAATAGGCCTATGTTAGTGGTCAGATCCAGGAGGCCTATGTTAGTGGTCAGATCCAGGAGGCCTATGTTAGTGGTCAGATCCAGGAGGCCTATGTTAGTGGTCAGATCCAGGAGGCCTATGTTAGTGGTCAGATCCAATAGGCCTATGTTAGTGGTCAGATCCAGGGGCCTATGTTAGTGGTCAGATCCAGGAGGCCTATGTTAGTGGTCAGATCCAGGAGGCCTATGTTAGTGGTCAGATCCAATAGGCCTGTTAGTGGTCAGTGGTCAGATTAGTGGTCAGATCCAGGAGGCCTATGTTAGTGGTCAGATCCAGGAGGCCTATGTTAGTGGTCAGATCCAATAGGCCTATGTTAGTGGTCAGATCCAATAGGCCTATGTTAGTGGTCAGATCCAGGAGGCCTATGTTAGTGGTCAGATCCAGGAGGCCTATGTTAGTGGTCAGATCCAATAGGCCTATGTTAGTGGTCAGATCCAGGAGGCCTATGTTAGTGGTCAGATCCAGGAGGCCTATGTTAGTGGTCAGATCCAATAGGCCTATGTTAGTGGTCAGATCCAGGAGGCCTATGTTAGTGGTCAGATCCAATAGGCCTATGTTAGTGGTCAGATCCAGGAGGCCTATGTTAGTGGTCAGATCCAGGAGGCCTATGTTAGTGGTCAGATCCAATAGGCCTATGTTAGTGGTCAGATCCAGGAGGCCTATGTTAGTGGTCAGATCCAATAGGCCTATGTTAGTGGTCAGATCCAGGAGGCCTATGTTAGTGGTCAGATCCAGGAGGCCTATGTTAGTGGTCAGATCCAGGAGGCCTATGTTAGTGGTCAGATCCAATAGGCCTATGTTAGTGGTCAGATCCAATAGGCCTATGTTAGTGGTCAGATCCAGGAGGCCTATGTTAGTGGTCAGATCCAGTGGTCAGATCCAATAGGCCTATGTTAGTGGTCAGATCCAATAGGCCTATGTTAGTGGTCAGATCCAGGAGGCCTATGTTAGTGGTCAGATCCAGGAGGCCTATGTTAGTGGTCAGATCCAGGAGGCCTATGTTAGTGGTCAGATCCAATAGGCCTATGTTAGTGGTCAGATCCAGGAGGCCTATGTTAGTGGTCAGATCCAATAGGCCTATGTTAGTGGTCAGATCCAGGAGGCCTATGTTAGGCCTATGTTAGTGGTCAGATCCAATAGGCCTATGTTAGTGGTCAGATCCAGGAGGCCTATGTTAGTGGTCAGATCCAGGAGGCCTATGTTAGTGGTCAGATCCAGGAGGCCTATGTTAGTGGTCAGATCCAGGAGGGCCTATGTTAGTGGTCAGATCCAGGAGGCCTATGTTAGTGGTCAGATCCAGGAGGCCTATGTTAGTGGTCAGATCCAATAGGCCTATGTTAGTGGTCAGATCCAGTGGTCAGATCCAGGCCTATGTTAGTGGTCAGATCCAATAGGCCTATGTTAGTGGTCAGATCCAATAGGCCTATGTTAGTGGTCAGATCCAGGAGGCCTATGTTAGTGGTCAGATCCAGGAGGCCTATGTTAGTGGTCAGATCCAATGGCCTATGTTAGTGGTCAGATCCAGATCCAGCCCTATGTTAGTGGTCAGATCCAGGATGTTAGTGGTCAGATCCAATAGGCCTATGTTAGTGGTCAGATCCAGGGAGGCCTATGTTAGTGGTCAGATCCAATAGGCCTATGTTAGTGGTCAGATCCAGGAGGCCTATGTTAGTGGTCAGATCCAGGAGGCCTATGTTAGTGGTCAGATCCAGGAGGCCTATGTTAGTGGTCAGATCCAGGAGGCCTATGTTAGTGGTCAGATCCAGGAGGCCTATGTTAGTGGTCAGATCCAGGAGGCCTATGTTAGTGGTCAGATCCAGGAGGCCTATGTTAGTGGTCAGATCCAATAGGCCTATGTTAGTGGTCAGATCCAGGAGGCCTATGTTAGTGGTCAGATCCAATAGGCCTATGTTAGTGGTCAGATCCAGGAGGCCTATGTTAGTGGTCAGATCCAATAGGCCTATGTTAGTGGTCAGATCCAATAGGCCTATGTTAGTGGTCAGATCCAGGAGGCCTATGTTAGTGGTCAGATCCAGGAGGCCTATGTTAGTGGTCAGATCCAGGAGGCCTATGTTAGTGGTCAGATCCAATAGGCCTATGTTAGTGGTCAGATCCAATAGGCCAGATCAGATCCAGGAGGCCTATGTTAGTGGTCAGATCCAATAGGCCTATGTTAGTGGTCAGATCCAGGAGGCCTATGTTAGTGTCAGATCCAGGAGGCCTATGTTAGTGGTCAGATCCAGGAGGCCTATGTTAGTGGTCAGATCCAGGAGGCCTATGTTAGTGGTCAGATCCAGGAGGAGGCCTATGTTAGTGGTCAGATCCAGGAGGCCTATGTTAGTGGTCAGATCCAGGAGGCCTATGTTAGTGGTCAGATCCAATAGGCCTATGTTAGTGGTCAGATCCAATAGGCCTATGTTAGTGGTCAGATCCAGGAGGCCTATGTTAGTGGTCAGATCCAATAGGCCTATGTTAGTGGTCAGATCCAGGAGGCCTATGTTAGTGGTCAGATCCAGGAGGCCTATGTTAGTGGTCAGATCCAGGAGGCCTATGTTCCAGTGGTCATGTTAGTGGTCAGATCCAGGGGCCTATGTTAGTGGTCAGATCCAATAGGCCTATGTTAGTGGTCAGATCCAATAGGCCTATGTTAGTGGTCAGATCAGATCAGAGGAGGAGGCCTATGTTAGTGGTCAGATCCAATAGGCCTATGTTAGTGGTCAGATCCAGGAGGCCTATGTTAGTGGTCAGATCCAGGAGGCCTATGTTAGTGGTCAGATCCAGGAGGCCTATGTTAGTGGTCAGATCCAGGAGGCCTATGTTAGTGGTCAGATCCAGGAGGCCTATGTTAGTGGTCAGATCCAGGAGGCCTATGTTAGTGGTCAGATCCAATAGGCCTATGTTAGTGGTCAGATCCAATAGGCCTATGTTAGTGGTCAGATCCAGGAGGCCTATGTTAGTGGTCCAGTTCCAGGAGGCCTCCAGATCCAGGCCTATGTTAGTGGTCAGATCCAATAGGCCTATGTTAGTGGTCAGATCCAATAGGCCTATGTTAGTGGTCAGATCCAGGAGGCCTATGTTAGTGGTCAGATCCAGGAGGCCTATGTTAGTGGTCAGATCCAGAGGCCTATGTTAGTGGTCAGATCCAGGAGGCCTATGTTAGTGGTCAGATCCAGGAGGCCTATGTTAGTGGTCAGATCCAGGAGGCCAGATCCAGGAGGCCTATGTTAGTGGTCAGATCCAGGAGGCCTATGTTAGTGGTCAGATCCAGGAGGCCTATGTTAGTGGTCAGATCCAATAGGCCTATGTTAGTGGTCAGATCCAATAGGCCTATGTTAGTGGTCAGATCCAGGAGGCCTATGTTAGTGGTCAGATCCAGGAGGCCTATGTTAGTGGTCAGATCCAATAGGCCTATGTTCAGTTAGTGGTCAGATCCAGGAGGCCTATGTTAGTGGTCAGATCCAGGAGGCCTATGTTAGTGGTCAGATCCATGTTAGTGGTCAGATCCAGGAGGCCTATGTTAGTGGTGGTCAGATCCAATAGGCCTATGTTAGTGGTCAGATCCAGGAGGCCTATGTTAGTGGTCAGATCCAGGAGGCCTATGTTAGTGGTCAGATCCAGGAGGCCTATAGGCCTATGTTGTTAGTGGTCAGATCCAGGAGGCCTATGTTAGTGGTCAGATCCAATAGGCCTATGTTAGTGGTCAGTGGCCTCAGATCCAATAGGCCTATGTTAGTGGTCAGATCCAGGAGGCCTATGTTAGTGGTCAGATCCAGGAGGCCTATGTTAGTGGTCAGATCCAGGAGGGCCTATGTTAGTGGTCAGATCCAGGAGGCCTATGTTAGTGGTCAGATCCAGGAGGCCTATGTTAGTGGTCAGATCCAGGAGGCCTATGTTAGTGGTCAGATCCAGGAGGCCTATGTTAGTGGTCAGATCCAATAGGCCTATGTTAGTGGTCAGATCCAATAGGCCTATGTTAGTGGTCAGATCCAGGAGGCCTATGTTAGTGGTCAGATCCAGGAGGCCTATGTTAGTGGTCAGATCCAGGAGGCCTATGTTAGTGGTCAGATCCAGGAGGCCTATGTTAGTGGTCAGATCCAGGAGGCCTATTGTTAGTGGTCAGATCCAATAGGCCTATGTTAGTGGTCAGATCCAATAGGCCTATGTTAGTGGTCAGATCCAGGAGGCCTATGTTAGTGGTCAGATCCAATAGGCCTATGTTAGTGGTCAGATCCAATAGGCCTATGTTAGTGGTCAGATCCAGATAGGCCTATGTTAGTGGTCAGATCCAGGAGGCCTATGTTAGTGGTCAGATCCAATAGGCCTATGTTAGTGGTCAGATCCAATAGGCCTATGTTAGTGGTCAGATCCAGGAGGCCTATGTTAGTGGTCAGATCCAGGAGGGCCTATGTTAGTGGTCAGATCCAGGAGGCCTATGTTAGTGGTCAGTCCAATAGGAGGCTATGTTAGTGGTCAGATCCATAGGCCTATGTTAGTGGTCAGATCCAGGAGGCCTATGTTAGTGGTCAGATCCAATAGGCCTATGTTAGTGGTCAGATCCAGGAGGCCTATGTTAGTGGTCAGATCCATCCTATGTTAGTGGTCAGATCCAGGAGGCCTATGTTAGTGGTCAGATCCAATAGGGCCTATGTTAGTGGTCAGATCCAATAGGCCTATGTTAGTGGTCAGATCCAGGAGGCCTATGTTAGTGGTCAGATCCAGGTCAGGCCTATGTTATGTTAGTGGTCAGATCCAGGAGGCCTATGTTAGTGGTCAGATCCAGGAGGCCTATGTTAGTGGTCAGATCCAATAGGCCTATGTTAGTGTCAGATCCAATAGGCCTATGTTAGTGGTCAGATCCAATAGGCCTATGTTAGTGGTCAGATCCAGGAGGCCTATGTTAGTGGTCAGATCCAGATGTTAGTGGTCAGATCCAATAGGCCTATGTTAGTGGTCAGATCCAGGAGGCCTATGTTAGTGGTCAGATCCAATAGGCCTATGTTAGTGGTCAGATCCAGGAGGCCTATGTTAGTGGTCAGATCCAATAGGCCTATGTTAGTGGTCAGATCCAATAGGCCTATGTTAGTGGTCAGATCCAGGAGGCCTATGTTAGTGGTCAGATCCAATAGGCCTATGTTAGTGGTCAGATCCAGGAGGCCTATGTTAGTGGTCAGATCCAGGAGGCCTATGTTAGTGGTCAGATCCAGGAGGCCTATGTTAGTGGTCAGATCCAATAGGCCTATGTTAGTGGTCAGATCCAGGAGGCCTATGTTAGTGGTCAGATCCAGGAGGCCTATGTTAGTGGTCAGATCCAGGAGGGCTATGTTAGTGGTCAGATCCAGGAGGCCTATGTTAGTGGTCAGATCCAGGAGGCCTATGTTAGTGGTCAGATCCAGGAGGCCTATGTTAGTGGTCAGATCCAGGAGGCCTATGTTAGTGGTCAGATCCAATAGGCCTATGTTAGTGGTCAGATCCAGGAGGCCTATGTTAGTGGTCAGATCCAGAGGCCTATGTTAGTGGTCAGATCCAGGAGGCCTATGTTAGTGGTCAGATCCAGGAGGCCTATGTTAGTGGTCAGATCCAGGAGGCCTATGTTAGTGGTCAGATCCAGGAGGCCTATGTTAGTGGTCAGATCCAATAGGCCTATGTTAGTGGTCAGATCCAGGAGGCCTATGTTAGTGGTGGTCAGATCCAATAGGCCTATGTTAGTGGTCAGATCCAGGAGGCCTATGTTAGTGGTCAGATCCAGGAGGCCTATGTTAGTGGTCAGATCCAGGAGGCCTATGTTAGTGGTCAGATCCAGGAGGCCTATGTTAGTGGTCAGATCCAGGAGGCCTATGTGGTCAGATCCAGTATGTTAGTGGTCAGATCCAGGAGGGCCTATGTTAGTGGTCAGATCCAGGAGGCCTATGTTAGTGGTCAGATCCAGGAGGCCTATGTTAGTGGTCAGATCCAGGAGGCCTATGTTAGTGGTCAGATCCAATAGGCCTATGTTAGTGGTCAGATAGTTAGTGGTCAGATCCAGGAGGCCTATGTTAGTGGTCAGATCCAGGAGGCCTATGTTAGTGGTCAGATCCAATAGGCCTATGTTAGTGGTCAGATCCAGGAGGCCTATGTTAGTGGTCAGATCCAGGAGGCCTATGTTAGTGGTCAGATCCAGGAGGCCTATGTGGTCAGATCCAGGAGGCCTATGTTAGTGGTCAGATCCAGGAGGCCTATGTTAGTGGTCAGATCCAATAGGCCCTATGTTAGTGGTCAGATCCAATAGGCCTATGTTAGATGGTCCAGGTGTGGTCAGATCCAATAGGCCTATGTTAGTGGTCAGATCCAGGAGGCCTATGTTAGTGGTCAGATCCAGGAGGCCTATGTTAGTGGTCAGATCCAATAGGCCTATGTTAGTGGTCAGATCCAGATCCAGGCCTATGTTAGTGGTCAGATCCAGGAGGCCTATGTTAGTGGTCAGATCCAATAGGCCTATGTTAGTGGTCAGATCCAGGAGGCCTATGTTCCAGTATGTTAGTGGTCAGATCCAGGAGGCCATGTTAGTGGTCAGATCCAGGAGGCCTATGTTAGTGGTCAGATCCAGGGCCTATGTTAGGCCAATATGTTAGTGGTCAGATCAGATCCTATATGTTAGTGGTCAGATCCAGGAGGCCTATGTTAGTGGTCAGATCCAATAGGCCTATGTTAGTGGTCAGATCCAATAGGCCTATGTTAGTGGTCAGATCCAGGAGGCCTATGTTAGTGGTCAGATCCAGGAGGCCTATGTTAGTGGTCAGATCCAATAGGCCTATGTTAGTGGTCAGATCCAGGAGGCCTATGTTAGTGGTCAGATCCAGGAGGCCTATGTTAGTGGTCAGATCCAGGAGGCCTATGTTAGTGGTCAGATCCAATAGGCCTATGTTAGTGGTCAGATCCAGGAGCCTATGTTAGTGGTCAGATCCAGGAGGCCTATGTAGTGGTCAGATCCAATAGGCCTATGTTAGTGGTCAGATCCAGGAGGCCTATGTTAGTGGTCAGATCCAGGAGGCCTATGTTAGTGGTCAGATCCAGGAGGCCTATGTTAGTGGTCAGATCCAATAGGCCTATGTTAGTGGTCAGATCCAGGAGGCCTATGTTAGTGGTCAGATCCAGGAGGCCTATGTTAGTGGTCAGATCCAATAGGCCTATGTTAGTGGTCAGATCCAGGAGGCCTATGTTAGTGGTCAGATCCAGGAGGCCTATGTTAGTGGTCAGATCCAATAGGCCTATGTTAGTGGTCAGATCCAGGAGGCCTATGTTAGTGGTCAGATCCAGGAGGCCTATGTTAGTGGTCAGACCCAGGAAAAATCCAATAGGCCTATGTTAGTGGTCAGATCCAATAGGCCTATGTTAGTGGTCAGATCCAGGAGGCCTATGTTAGTGGTCAGATCCAATAGGCCTATGTTAGTGGTCAGATCCAATAGGCCTATGTTAGTGGTCAGATCCAATAGGCCTATGTTAGTGGTCAGATCCAATAGGCCTATGTTAGTGGTCAGATCCAGGAGGCCTATGTTAGTGGTCAGATCCAGGAGGCCTATGTTAGTGGTCAGATCCAGGAGGCCTATGTTAGTGGTCAGATCCAGGAGGCCTATGTTAGTGGTCAGATCCAGGAGGCCTATGTTAGTGGTCAGATCCAGGAGGCCTATGTTAGTGTGTCAGATCCAATAGGCCTATGTTAGTGGTCAGATCCAATAGGCCTATGTTAGTGGTCAGATCCAATGTTAGGCCTATGTTAGTGGTCAGATCCAATAGGCCTATGTTAGTGGTCAGATCCAGGAGGCCTATGTTAGTGGTCAGATCCAGGATAGGCCTATGTTAGTGGTCAGATCCAATAGGCCTATTTTAGTGGTCAGATCCAGGAGGCCTATGTTAGTGGTCAGATCCAGGAGGCCTATGTTAGTGGTCAGATCCAGGAGGCCTATGTTAGTGGTCAGATCCAGGAGGCCTATGTTAGTGGTCAGATCCAGGAGGCCTATGTTAGTGGTCAGATCCAATAGGCCTATGTTAGTGGTCAGATCCAATAGGCCTATGTTAGTGGTCAGATCCAGGAGGCCTATGTTAGTGTGGTCAGATCCAGGAGGCCTATGTTAGTGGTCAGATCCAGGAGGCCTATGTTAGTGGTCAGATCCAATAGGCCTATGTTAGTGGTCAGATCCAGGAGGCCTATGTTAGTGGTCAGATCCAGGAGGCCTATGTTAGTGGTCAGATCCAGGAGGCCTATGTTAGTGGTCAGATCCAATAGGCCTATGTTAGGTCAGATCCAGGAGGCCTATGTTAGTGGTCAGATCCAGGAGGCCTATGTTAGTGGTCAGATCCAGAGGGCCTATGTTAGTGGTCAGATCCAGGAGGCCTATGTTAGTGGTCAGATCCAATAGGCCTATGTTAGTGGTCAGATCCAATAGGCCTATGTTAGTGGTCAGATCCAGGAGGCCTATGTTCCAATAGTGGTCAGATCCAGGAGGCCTATGTTAGTGGTCAGATCCAGCGAGTGGTCAGATCCAGGAGGCCTATGTTAGTGGTCAGATCCAGGAGGCCTATGTTAGTGGTCAGATCCAATAGGCCTATGTTAGTGGTCAGATCCAGGAGGCCTATGTTAGTGGTCAGATCCAATAGGCCTATGTTAGTGGTCAGATCCAGTAGGCCTATGTTAGTGGTCAGATCCAGGAGGCCTATGTTAGTGGTCAGATCCAGGAGGCCTATGTTAGTGGTCAGATCCAGGAGGCCTATGTTAGTGGTCAGATCCAGGAGGCCTATGTTAGTGGTCAGATCCAGATGTTAGTGGTCAGATCCAATAGGCCTATGTTAGTGGTCAGATCCAATAGGCCTATGTTAGTGGTCAGATCCAGGAGGCCTATGTTGTTAGTGGTCAGATCCAGGAGGCCTATGTTAGTGGTCAGACAGATCCAGGAGGCCTATGTTAGTGGTCAGATCCAATAGGCCTATGTTAGTGGTCAGATCCAGGAGGCCCAGGATGTTAGTAGTGGTCAGATCCAGGAGGCCTATGTTAGTGGTCAGATCCAATAGGCCTATGTTAGTGGTCAGATCCAATAGGCCTATGTTAGTGGTCAGATCCAGGAGGCCTATGTTAGTGGTCAGATCCAGGAGGCTATGTTAGTGGTCAGATCCAGGAGGCCTATGTTAGTGGTCAGATCCAGGAGGCCTATGTTAGTGGTCAGATCCAATAGGCCTATGTTAGTGGTCAGATCCAATAGGCCTATGTTAGTGGTCAGATCCAGGAGGCCTATGTTAGTGGTCAGATCCAGGAGGCCTATGTTAGTGGTCAGATCCAGGAGGCCTATGTTAGTGGTCAGATCCAATAGGCCTATGTTAGTGGTCAGATCCAATAGGCCTATGTTAGTGGTCAGATCCAGGAGGCCTATGTTAGTGGTCAGATCCAGGAGGCCTATGTTAGTGGTCAGATCCAATAGGCCTATGTTAGTGGTCAGATCCAATAGGCCTATGTTAGTGGTCAGATCCAGGAGGCCTATGTTAGTGGTCAGATCCAGGAGGCCTATGTTAGTGGTCAGATCCAATAGGCCTATGTTAGTGGTCAGATCCAATAGGGCTATGTTAGTGGTCAGTCCAGGTCCTAGATCCCAGGAGGCCTATGTTAGTGGTCAGATCCAGGAGGCCTATGTTAGTGGTCAGATCCAGGGGGCCTATGTTAGTGGTCAGATCCAATAGGCCTATGTTAGTGGTCAGATCCAGGAGGCCTATGTTAGTGGTCAGATCCAGGAGGCCTATGTTAGTGGTCAGATCCAGATAGGCCTATGTTAGTGGTCAGATCCAGGAGGCCTATGTTAGTGGTCAGATCCAGGAGGCCTATGTTAGTGGTCAGATCCAGGAGGCCTATGTTAGTGGTCAGATCCAGGAGGCCTATGTTAGTGGTCAGATCCAGGAGGCCTATGTTAGTGGTCAGATCCAGGAGGCCTATGTTAGTGGTCAGATCCAATAGGCCTATGTTAGTGGTCAGCATCCAATAGGCCTATGTTAGTGGTCCAATAGGCCTATGTTAGTGGTCAGATCCAGGAGGCCTATGTTAGTGGTCAGATCCAGGAGGCCTATGTTAGTGGTCAGATCCAATAGGCCTATGTTAGTGGTCAGATCCAGGAGGCCTATGTTAGTGGTCAGATCCAGGAGGCCTATGTTAGTGGTCAGATCCAGGAGGCCTATGTTAGTGGTCAGATCCAGGAGGCCTATGTTAGTGGTCAGATCCAGGAGGCCTATGTTAGTGGTCAGATCCAGGAGGCCTATGTTAGTGGTCAGATCCAATAGGCCTATGTTAGTGGTCAGATCCAGGGCCTATGCCTATGTTAGTGGTCAGATCCAGGAGGCCTATGTTAGTGGTCAGATCCAGGAGGCCTATGTTAGTGGTCAGATCCAGGAGGCCTATGTTAGTGGTCAGATCCAATAGGCCTATGTTAGTGGTCAGATCCAGGAGGCCTATGTTAGTGGTCAGATCCAGGAGGCCTATGTCCAGTGGCCTATGTTAGTGGTCAGATCCAATAGGCCTATGTTAGTGGTCAGATCCAATAGGCCCCTATGTTAGTGGTCAGATCCAGGAGGCCTATGTTAGTGGTCAGATCTAATAGGGCTATGTTAGTGGTCAGATCCAGGAGGCCTATGTTAGTGGTCAGATCCAGGAGGCCTATGTTAGTGGTCAGATCCAGGAGGCCTATGTTAGTGGTCAGATCCAGTAGGCCTATGTTAGTGGTCAGATCCAATAGGCCTATGTTAGTGGTCAGATCCAGGAGGCCTATGTTAGTGGTCAGATCCAATAGGCCTATGTTAGTGGTCAGATCCAGGAGGGCCTATGTTAGTGGTCAGATCCAGGGTCAGCCTATGTTAGTGGTCAGATCCAATAGGCCTATGTTAGTGGTCAGATCCAGAGGCCTATGTTAGTGGTCAGATCCAGGAGGCCTATGTTAGTGGTCAGATCCAGGAGGCCTATGTTAGTGGTCAGATCCAATAGGCCTATGTTAGTGGTCAGATCCAATAGGCCTATGTTAGTGGTCAGATCCAATAGGCCTATATGTTAGTGGTCAGATCCAGGAGGCCTATGTTAGTGGTCAGATCCAGGAGGCCTATGTTAGTGGTCAGATCCAATAGGCCTATGTTAGTGGTCAGATCCAGGAGGCCTATGTTAGTGGTCAGATCCAGGAGGCCTATGTTAGTGGTCAGATCCAATAGGCCTATGTTAGTGGTCAGATCCAGGAGGCCTATGTTAGTGGTCAGATCCAGGAGGCCTATGTTAGTGGTCAGATCCAGGAGGCCTATGTTAGTGGTCAGATCCAGGAGGCCTATGTTAGTGGTCAGATCCAATAGGCCTATGTTAGTGGTCAGATCCAGGAGGCCTATGTTAGTGGTCAGATCCAGGAGGCTATGTTAGTGGTCAGATCCAATAGGCCTATGTTAGTGGTCAGATCCAATAGGCCTATGTTAGTGGTCAGATCCAGGAGGCCTATGTTAGTGGTCAGATCCAGGAGGCCTATGTTAGTGGTCAGATCCAATAGGCCTATGTTAGTGGTCAGATCCAGGAGGCCTATGTTAGTGGTCAGATCCAGGAGGCCTATGTTAGTGGTCAGATCCAGGAGGCCTATGTTAGTGGTCAGATCCAGGAGGCTATGTTAGTGGTCAGATCCAATAGGCCTATGTTAGTGGTCAGATCCAGAAGGCCTATGTTAGTGGTCAGATCCAGGAGGCCTATGTTAGTGGTCAGATCCAGGAGGCCTATGTTAGTGGTCAGATCCAGGAGGCCTATGTTAGTGGTCAGATCCAATAGGCCTATGTTAGTGGTCAGATCAGATCCAGGAGGCCTATGTTAGTGGTCAGATCCAATAGGCCTATGTTAGTGGTCAGATCCAGGAGGCCTATGTTAGTGGTCAGATCCAGGAGGCCTATGTTAGTGGTCAGATCCAGGAGGCCTATGTTAGTGGTCAGATCCAATAGGCCTATGTTAGTGGTCAGATCCAATAGGCCTATGTTAGTGGTCAGATCCAATAGGCCTATGTTAGTGGTCAGATCCAGGAGGCCTATGTTAGTGGTCAGATCCAATAGGCCTATGTTAGTGGTCAGATCCAGGAGGCCTATGTTAGTGGGTCAGATCCAGGAGGCCTAATGTTAGTGGTCAGATCCAGGAGGCCTATGTTAGTGGTCAGATCCAATAGGCCTATGTTAGTGGTCAGATCCAGGAGGCCTATGTTAGTGGTCAGATCCAGGAGGCCTATGTTAGTGGTCAGATCCAATAGGCCTATGTTAGTGGTCAGATCCAATAGGCCTATGTTAGTGGTCAGATCCAATAGGCCTATGTTAGTGGTCAGATCCAGGAGGCCTATGTTAGTGGTCAGATCCAATAGGCCTATGTTAGTGGTCAGATCCAATAGGCCTATGTTAGTGGTCAGATCCAGGAGGCCTATGTTAGTGGTCAGATCCAGGAGGCCTATGTTAGTGGTCAGATCCAGGAGGCCTATGTTAGTGGTCAGATCCAGGAGGCCTATGTTAGTGGTCAGATCCAGGAGGCCTATGTTAGTGGTCAGATCCAGGAGGCCTATGCCTATGTTAGTGGTCAGATCCAGGAGGCCTATGTTAGTGGTCAGATCAGATCCAGGGCCCCTATGTTAGTGGTCAGATCCAGGAGGCCTATGTTGTGGTCAGATCCAATAGGCCTATGTTAGTGGTCAGATCCAATAGGCCTATGTTAGTGGTCAGATCCAGGAGGCCTATGTTAGTGTCAGATCCAGGAGGCCTATGTTAGTGGTCAGATCCATGTTAGTGGTCAGATCCAGGCCTATGTTAGTGGTCAGATCCAATAGGCTATGTTAGTGGTCAGATCCAGGAGGCCTATGTTAGTGGTCAGATCCAGGAGGCCTATGTTAGTGGTCAGATCCAGGATAGGCCTATGTTAGTGGTCAGATCCAGGAGGCTATGTTAGTGGTCAGATCCAGGAGGCCTATGTTAGTGGTCAGATCCAGGAGGCCTATGTTAGTGGTCAGATCCAGGAGGCCTATGTTAGTGGTCAGATCCAGGAGGCCTATGTTAGTGGTCAGATCCAGGAGGCCTATGTTAGTGGTCAGATCCAATAGGCCTATGTTAGTGGTCAGATCCAATAGGCCTATGTTAGTGGTCAGATCCAATAGGCCTATGTTAGTGGTCAGATCCAGGAGGCCTATGTTAGTGGTCAGATCCAGGAGGCCTATGTTAGTGGTCAGATCAGATCCAATGTTAGGCAGATCTATGTTAGTGGTCAGATCCAGGAGGCCTATGTTAGTGGTCAGATCCAGGAGGCCTATGTTAGTGGTCAGATCCAGGAGGCCTATGTTAGTGGTCAGATCCAATAGGCCTATGTTAGTGGTCAGATCCAGGAGGCCTATGTTAGTGGTCAGATCCAGGAGGCCTATGTTAGTGGTCAGATCCAATAGGCCTATGTTAGTGGTCAGATCCAGGAGGCCTATGTTAGTGGTCAGATCCAATAGGCCTATGTTAGTGGTCAGATCCAGGAGGCCTATGTTAGTGGTCAGATCCAGGAGGCCTATGTTAGTGGTCAGATCCAATAGGCCTATGTTAGTGGTCAGATCCAGGAGGCCTAGGCCTATGTATGTTAGTGGTCAGATCCAGGAGGCCTATGTTAGTGGTCAGATCCAGGAGGCCTATGTTAGTGGTCAGATCCAGGAGGCCTATGTTAGTGGTCAGATCCAGGAGGCCTATGTTAGTGGTCAGATCCAATAGGCCTATGTTAGTGGTCAGATCCAGGAGCCTATGTTAGTGGTCAGATCCAGGAGGCCTATGTTAGTGGTCAGATCCAATATGTTAGTGGTCAGATAATAGGCCTATGTTACTGGTCAGATCCCATAGGCCTATGTTAGTGGTCAGATCCAGGAGGCCTATGTTAGTGGTTAGATCCAGGAGGCCTATGTTAGTGGTCAGATCCAGGAGGCCTATGTTAGTGGTCAGATCCAATAGGCCTATGTTAGTGGTCAGATCCATGTTATGTTAGTGGTCAGATCCAGGCCTATGTTAGTGGTCAGATCCAGGAGGCCTATGTTAGTAGTGGTCAGAGTGGTCAGATCCAGGCCTATGTTAGTGGTCAGATCCAATAGGCAATAGTGGTCAGATCCAGGAGGCCTATGTTAGTGTCAGATCCAGGAGGCCTATGTTAGTGGTCAGATCCAGGAGGCCTATGTTAGTGGTCAGATCCATGGCCTATGTTAGTGGTCAGATCCAGGAGGCCTATGTTAGTGGTGGTCAGATCCAGGAGGCCTATGTTAGTGGTCAGATCAGATCCTATGTTAGTGGTCAGATCCATGTATGTTAGTGGTCAGATCCAGGCCTATGTTAGTGGTCAGATCCAATAGGCCTATGTTAGTGGTCAGATCCAGTGGTCAGATCCAGGAGGCCTATGTTAGTGGTCAGATCCAGGAGGCCTATGTTAGTGGTCAGATCCAGGAGGCCTATGTTAGTGGTCAGACCCAGGAAAAATCCAATAGGCCTATGTTAGTGGTCAGATCCAGGAGGCCTATGTTAGTGGTCAGATCCATCCAATCAGATCCTATGTTAGTTAGTGGTCAGATCCAGGAGGCCTATGTTAGGTCAGATCCAGGAGGCCTATGTTAGTGGTCAGATCCAGGAGGCCTATGTTAGTGGTCAGATCCAGGAGGCCTATCCAATCAGATCCATGTATGTTAGTGGTCAGATCCAATAGGCCTATGTTAGTGGTCAGATCCAGGAGGCCTATGTTAGTTAGTGGTCAGATCCAATAGGCCTATGTTAGTGGTCAGATCCAGGAGGCCTATGTTAGTGGTCAGATCCATCCAGGTTAGGGTCTATGTTAGTTAGTGGTCAGATCCAATAGGCCAGATCCAGGTTATGTTAGTGGTCAGATCCAGGAGGCCTATGTTAGTGGTCAGATCCAGGAGGGCCTATGTTAGTGGTCAGATCCAATAGGCCTATGTTAGTGGTCAGATCCAGGAGGCCTATGTTAGTGGTCAGATCCAGTTAGTGGTCAGATCCAATAGGCCTATGTTAGTGGTCAGATCCAGGAGGCCTATGTTAGTGGTCAGATCCAGGAGGCCTATGTTAGTGGTCAGATCCAATAGGCCTATGTTAGTGGTCAGATCCAGGAGGCCTATGTTAGTGGTCAGATCCAGGAGCCTATGTTAGTGGTCAGATCCAGTATGTTAGTGGTCAGATCCAATAGGCCTATGTTAGTGGTCAGATCCAGTTATGTTAGTGGTCAGATCCAATATGGGTCAGATCCAGGTATGTTAGTGGTCAGATCCAGGAGGCCTATGTTAGTGGTCAGATCCAATAGGCCTGTTAGTGGTCAGATCCAGGAGGCCTATGTTAGGGTCAGATCCATATGTTAGTGGTCAGATCCAATAGGCAGTTCAGATCCAAGGCCTATGTTAGTGGTCCAGGAGGCCTATGTTAGTGGTCAGATCCATAGGGCTATGTTTAGTGGTCAGATCCAGGAGGCCTATGTTAGTGGTCAGATCCAGGAGGCCTATGTTAGTGGTCAGATCCAGGAGGCCTATGTTAGTGGTCAGATCCATCCTATGTTAGTGGTCAGGGAGGCCTATGTTAGTGGTCAGATCCAGGAGGCTATGTTAGTGGTCAGATCCAATAGGCCTATGTTAGTGGTCAGATCCAGGAGGCCTATGTTAGTGGTCAGATCCAATAGGCCTATGTTAGTGGTCAGATCCAGGAGGCCTATGTTAGTGGTCAGATCCAGGAGGCCTATGTTAGTGGTCAGATCCCAGGAGGCCTATGTTAGTGTGGTCCAGATCCAGTAGGCCTATGTATAGTGGTCAGATCCAAAAGGCCTATGTTAGTGGTCAGATCCAATAGGCCTATGTTAGTGGTCAGATCCAGGAGGCCTATGTTAGTGGTCAGATCCAATAGGCCTATGTTAGTGGTCAGATCCAGGAGGCCTATGTTAGTGGTCAGATCCAATAGGCCTATGTTAGTGGTCAGATCCAGGAGGCCTATGTTAGTGGTCAGATCCAGGAGGCCTATGTTAGTGGTCAGATCCAATAGGCCTATGTTAGTGGTCAGATCCAGGAGGCCTATGTTAGTGGTCAGATCCAGGAGGCCTATGTTAGTGGTCAGATCCAATAGGCCTATGTTAGTGGTCAGATCCAATAGGCCTATGTTAGTGGTCAGATCCAGGAGGCCTATGTCCATCCAGGAGGCCTATGTTAGTGGTCAGATCCAGGAGGCCTATGTTAGTGGTCAGATCCAGGAGGCCTATGTTAGTGGTCAGATCCAGGAGGCCTATGTTAGTGGTCAGATCCAATAGGCCTATGTTAGTGGTCAGATCCAATAGGCCTATGTTAGTGGTCAGATCCAGGAGGCCTATGTTAGTGGTCAGATCCATATGTTAGTGGTCAGATCAGGCCTATCCAGGTGGTCAGATCCAATAGGCCTATGTTAGTAGTGGTCAGATCCAGATCCAGGAGCCTATGTTAGTGGTCAGATCCAGGAGGCCTATGTTAGTGGTCAGATCCAGGAGGCCTATGTTAGTGGTCAGATCCAGGAGGCCTATGTTATTGGTCAGATCCAGGAGGCCTATGTTAGTGGTCAGATCCAATAGGCCTATGTTAGTGGTCAGATCCAATAGGCCTATGTTAGTGGTCAGATCCAATAGGCCTATGTTAGTGGTCAGATCCAGGAGGCCTATGTTAGTGGTCAGATCCAGGAGGCCTATGTTAGTGGTCAGATCCAGGGCCTATGTTAGTGGATCCAGATCCAATCAGATCCATGGCCTATGTTAGTGGTCAGATCCAGGAAGCCTATGTTAGTTGTCAGATCCAGGAGGACTATGTTAGTGGTCAGATCCAGTGTTAGTGGTCAGATCCAGGAGGCCTATGTTAGTGGTCAGATCCAATAGGCCTATGTTAGTGGTCAGATCCAGGAGGCCTATGTTAGTGGTCAGATCCAGAAGGCCTATGTTAGTGGTCAGATCCAATAGGCCTATGTTAGTGGTCAGATCCAATAGTTATGTTAGTGGTCAGATCCAGAGGCCTATGTTAGTGGTCCAGGAGGCCTATGTTAGTGGTCAGATCCAAGGCCTATGTTAGTGGTCAGATCCAGGAGGCCTATGTTAGTGGTCAGATCCAATAGGCCTATGTTAGTGGTCAGATCCAGGAGCCTATGTTAGTGGTCAGATCCAATAGGCCTATGTTAGTGGTCAGATCCAATAGGCCTATGTTAGTGGTCAGATCCAGGAGGCCTATGTTAGTGGTCAGATCCAGGAGGCCTATGTTAGTAGTCAGATCCAGGAGGCCTATGTTAGTGGTCAGATCCAATAGGCCTATGTTATGTTAGTGGTCAGATCCATGTTAGTGGTCAGATCCAGGAGGGCCTATGTTAGTGGTCAGATCCAGAGGCCTATGTTAGTGGTCAGATCCAGGAGGCCTATGTTAGTGGTCAGATCCAGGCCTATGTTAGTGGTCAGATCCAATAGGCCTATGTTAGTGGTCAGATCCAATAGGCCTAGTGGTCAGATCCAGGAGGCCTATGTTAGTGGTCAGATCCAATAGGCCTATGTTAGTGGTCCTATGTTAGTGGTCAGATCCAGGAGGCCTATGTTAGTGGTCAGATCCAATAGGCCTATGTTAGTGGTCAGATCCAGGAGGCCTATGTTAGTGGTCAGATCCAGGAGGTCTATGTTAGTGTGGTCAGATCCCTATAGGCCTATGTTAGTGGTCAGATCCAGGAGGCCTATGTTAGTGGTCAGATCCCAATAGGCCTATGTTAGTGGTCAGATCCAGGATAGGCAGATCCAGGAGGCCTATTAGTGGTCAGATCCAATAGGCCTATGTTAGTGGTCAGATCCAATAGGCCTATGTTAGTGGTCAGATCCAGGAGGCCTATGTTAGTGGTCAGATCAGATGTTATGTGGTCAGGCCAGGAGGGCCTATGTTAGTGTCAGATCCAGGAGGCCTATGTCAGGTCAGATCCAGGAGGCCTATGTTAGTGGTCAGATCCAATAGGCCTATGTTAGTGGTCAGATCCTATGTTAGTGCCAGATCCAGTTGTTAGTGGTCAGATCCATGTTAGGCCTATGTTAGTGGTCAGATCCAGGAGGCCTATGTTAGTGGTCAGATCCAATAGGCCTATGTTAGTGGTCAGATCCAGGAGGCCTATGTTAGTGGTCAGATCCAGGAGGCCTATGTTAGTGGTCAGATCCAATAGGCCTATGGTCAGATCCAGGAGGCCTATGTTAGGGTCAGATCCAATAGGCCTATGTTAGTGGTCAGATCCAATAGGCCTAGTTAGTGGTCAGATCCAATAGGCATGATAGTGGTCAGATCCAATAGGCCTATGTTAGTGGTCAGATCCAGGAGGCCTATGTTAGTGGTCAGATCCAGTAGGCCTATGTTAGTGGTCAGATCCAGGAGGCCTATGTTAGTGGTCAGATCCAATAGGCCTATGTTAGTGGTCAGATCCAATAGGCCTATGTTAGTGGTCAGATCCAGAGGCCTATGTTAGGGTCTCCATTGTTAGTGGTCCAGATCCAATGTTAGTGGTCAGATCCAATAGGCTATGTGGTCAGATCCAGTGGCCTATCAGATCCAGGAGGCCTGTTATGTTATCCAATAGGCCTATGTTAGTGGTCAGATCCAGGAGGCCTATGTTATGGTCAGATCCAGGAGGCCTATGTTAGTGGTCAGATCCAGGAGGCCTATGTTAGTGGTCAGATCCATGTTAGTGGTCCTATGTTAGTGGTCAGTGGTCAGTTAGTGGTCAGATCCAGGAGGCCTATGTTAGTGGTCAGATCCAGGGGCCTATGTTAGTGGTCAGATCCAGGAGGCCTATGTTAGTGGTCAGATCCAATAGGCCTATGTTAGTGGTCAGATCCATATGTTAGTGGTCAGATCCAATAGGCCTATGTTAGTGGTCAGATCCAATAGGCCTATGTTAGTGGTCAGATCCAGGAGGCCTATGTTAGTGGTCAGATCCATAGGCCTATGTTAGTGGTCAGATCCAATAGTATGTTAGTGGTCAGATCCAATAGGCCTATGTTAGTGGTCAGATGTTGTTAGTGGTCAGATCCAATAGGCCTATGTTAGTGGTCAGATCCAGGCCTATGTTAGTGGTCAGATCCAGGGCCTATGTTAGTGTCAGATCAGATCCAGGAGGCCTATGTTAGTGGTCAGATCCAAGGCCTATGTTAGTGGTCAGATCCAGGAGGCCTATGTTAGTGGTCAGATCCAATAGGCCTATGTTAGTGGTCAGATCCAGGAGGCCTATGTTAGTGGTCAGATCCAGGAGGCCTATGTTAGTGGTCAGATCCAATAGGCCTATGTGGTAGTGGTCCAGATCCAGAGGCCAATGTTAGTGGTCAGATCCAATAGGCCTATGTTAGTGGTCAGATCCAATAGGAGGTCAGATCCAATAGGCCTATGTTAGTGGTCAGATCCAGGAGGCCTATGTTAGTGGTCAGATCCAGGAGGCCTATGTTAGTGGTCAGATCCAATAGGCCTATGTTAGTGGTCAGATCCAGGAGGCCTATGTTAGTGGTCAGATCCATAGGCCTATGTTGTGGTCAGATCCAATAGGCCTATGTTAGTGGTCAGATCCAGGAGGCCTATGTTAGTGGTCAGATCCAATAGGCCTATGTTAGTGTCAGATCAGATCCAATCCAGGGCCTATGTTAGTGGTCAGATCCAGATGTTAGTGGTCAGATCCAGGGGCCTATGTTAGTGGTCAGATCCAGGCCTATGTTAGTGGTCAGATCCAGGAGGCCTATGTTAGTGGTCAGATCCAGGAGGCCTATGTTAGTGGTCAGATCCAGTTAGTGGTCAGATATGTATAGTGGTGGTCAGATCCAGGAGGCCTATGTTAGTGGTCAGATCCAAGGCCTATGTTAGTGCCTCCAGGAGGCCTATGTTAGTGGTCAGATCCAATAGGCCTATGTTAGTTCAGATCCAATAGGCCTATGTTAGTGGTCAGATCCAATAGGCCTATGTTAGTGGTCAGATCCAGGAGGGCCTATGTTAGTGGTCAGATCCAGGAGGCCTATGTTAGTGGTCAGATCCAGGAGGCCTATGTTAGGGTCAGATCCAGGAGGCCTATGTTAGTGGTCAGATCCAGGAGGGCCTATGTTAGTGGTCAGATCCAATGTTAGTGCCCAATATGTTAGTGGTCAGATCCAGGAGGCCTATGTTAGTGGTCAGATCCAAGGCCTATGTTAGTGCCTATGTTAGTGGTCAGATCCAGATCCAGGAGGCCTATGTTAGTGGTCAGATCCAGGAGGCCTATGTTAGTGGTCAGATCCAGCCTATGTTAGTGGTCAGATCCAATAG
Source organism: Coregonus suidteri (assembly GCA_036851935.1). Taxonomy (NCBI): domain Eukaryota; kingdom Metazoa; phylum Chordata; class Actinopteri; order Salmoniformes; family Salmonidae; genus Coregonus; species Coregonus suidteri. Next base: position 54,233,179 of record CM072233.1, read on the forward strand.
GCCTATGTTAGTGGTCAGATCCAGTGGTTAGTGGTCAGATCCAGGAGGCCTATGTTAGTGTGGTCAGATCCAATAGGCCAGATCCATCCAGGGCCTATGTTAGTGGTCAGATCCAGGAGGCCTATGTTAGTGGTCAGATCCAGGAGGCCTATGTTAGTGGTCAGATCCAGGAGGCCTATGTTAGTGGTCAGATCCAGGTTAGTGGTCAGATATGCCTATGTTAGTGTCAGATCCAATAGGCCTATGTTAGTGGTCAGATCCAGGAGGCCTATGTTAGTGGTGGTCAGATCCAGGAGGCCTATGTTAGTGGTCAGATCCAGGAGGCCTATGTTAGTGGTCAGATCCAATAGGCCTATGTTAGTGGTCAGATCCAATAGTGGTGTTAGTGGTCATCCAGGAGGCCTATGTTAGTGGTCAGATCCAGGAGGCCTATGTTAGTGGTCAGATCCAGGAGGCCTATGTTAGTGGGTCAGATCCAATAGGCCTATGTTAGTGGTCAGATCCAGGAGGCCTATGTTAGTGGTCAGATCCAGATCCCAGGAGGCCTATGTTAGTGGTCAGATCCAGGAGGCCTATGTTAGTGGTCAGATCCAATAGGCCTATGTTAGTGGTCTATGTTAGTGGTCCAGATCCAGGGGCCTATGTTAGTGGTCAGATCCAATAGGCCTATGTTAGTGGTCAGATCCAATAGGACTATGTTAGTGGTCAGATCCAATAGGCCTATGTTAGTGGTCAGATCCAGGAGGCCTATGTTAGTGGTCAGATCCAGAGGCCTATGTTAGTGGTCAGATCCAATAGGCCTATGTTAGTGGTCAGATCCAGGTTAGTGGTCAGATCCAATGGCCTATGTTAGTGGTCAGATCCAATAGGCCTATGTTAGTGGTCAGATCCAGGAGGCCTATGTTAGTGGTCAGATAGTGTTAGTGGTCAGATCCAATAGGCATGTTCCAGATCCAGGAGGCCTATGTTTAGTGGTCAGATCCAGGAGTATGTTAGTGGTCAGATCCAGATCCAGATCCAGGGCCTATGTTAGTGGTCAGATCCAATAGGCCTATGTTAGTGGTCAGATCCAGGAGGCCTATGTTAGTGGTCAGATCCAATAGGCCTATGTTAGTGGTCAGATCCAGGAGGCCTATGTTAGTGGTCAGATCCAATAGGCCTATGTTAGTGGTCAGATCCAATATGTTAGTGGTCAGATCCAGTGCCTATGTTAGTGGTCAGATCCAGGAGGCCTATGTTAGTGGTCTATCCAGGAGTTAGTTAGTGGTCAGATCCAATAGGCCTATGTTAGTGGTCAGATCCAAGGAGGCCTATGTTAGTGGTCAGATCCAATAGGCCTATGTTAGTGGTCAGATCCAATAGGCCTATGTTAGTGGTCAGATCCAATAGGCCTATGTTAGTGGTCAGATCCAGGAGGCCTATGTTAGTGGTCAGATCCAATAGGCCTATGTTAGTGGTCAGATCCAAGGCCTATGGCCAATAGGCCTATGTTAGTGGTCAGATCCAATAGGCCTATGTTAGTGGTCAGATCCAGGAGGCCTATGTTAGTGGTCAGTCAAATAGGCCTATCAGTGGTCAGATCCAGGAGGCCTATGTTAGTGGTCAGATCCAGGAGGCCTATGTTAGTGGTCAGATCCAATAGGCCTATGTTAGTGGTCAGATCCAATAGGCCTATGTTAGTGGTCAGATCCAATAGGCCTATGTTAGTGGTCAGATCCAGGAGGCCTATGTTAGTGGTCAGATCCATAGGCCTATGTTAGTGGTCAGATCCAAGGAGGCCTATGTTAGTGGTCAGATCCAATAGGCCTATGTTAGTGGTCAGATGTTAGTGGTCAGATCCAATAGGCTATGTTAGTGGTCCAGATGTTAGTGGTCAGATCCAGGCCTATGTTAGTGGTCAGATCCAGGAGGCCTATGTTAGTGGTCAGATCCAGGAGGCCTATGTTAGTGGTCAGATCCAGGAGGCCTATGTTAGTGGTCAGATCCAGGAGGCCTATGTTAGTGGTCAGATCCAGGAGGCCTATGTTAGTGGTCAGATCCAGGAGGCCTATGTTAGTGTGGATCCAATAGGCCTATCAGATCCAATAGGCCTATGTTAGTGGTCAGATCCAGGAGGCCTATGTTAGTGGTCAGATCCAGGATGTTAGTGGTCAGATCCAGGAGGCTATGTTAGTGGTCAGATCCAATGGCCTAGATAGTGGTCAGATCCAATAGGCCTATGTTAGTGGTCAGATCCAGGAGGCCTATGTTAGTGGTCAGATCCAATAGGGCATGTTAGTGGTCAGATCCAGGAGGCCTATGTTAGTGGTCAGATCCATGAGGCCTATGTTAGTGGTCAGATCCAGGAGGCCTATGTTAGTGGTCAGATCCAGATCCAATAGGCCTATGTTAGTAGTGGTCAGATCCAATAGGCCTATGTTTAGTGGTCAGATCCAGGAGGCCTATGTTAGTGGTCAGATCCAATAGGCCTATGTTAGTGGTCAGATCCAATAGGCCTATGTTAGTGGTCAGATCCAGGAGGCCTATGTTAGTGGTCAGATCCAGGAGGCCTATGTTAGTGGTCAGATCCAGGAGGCCTATGTTAGTGGTCAGATCCAGAGGCCTATGTTAGTGGTCAGATCCATGTTTAGTGGTCAGATCCAGGAGGGCCTATGTTAGTGGTCAGATCCAGGAGGCCTATGTTAGTGGTCAGATCCAATAGGCCTATGTTAGTGGTCAGATCCAGGAGGCCTATGTTAGTGGTCAGATCCAGGAGGCCTATGTTAGTGGTCAGATCCAGGAGGCCTATGTTAGTGGTCAGATCCAGGAGGCCTATGTTGGTCAGATCAGGCCTATGTTAGTGGTCAGATCCAGGATAGCCTATGTTAGTGGTCAGATCCAGGAGGCCTATGTTAGTGGTCAGATCCAGGAGGCCTATGTTAGTGGTCAGATCCAATAGGCCTATGTTAGTGGTCAGATCCAATAGGCCTATGTGGTCAGATCCAGGAGGCCTATGTTAGTGGTTAGTGGTCAGATCCAGTGGTCAGATCCAGGAGGGCCTATGTTAGTGGTCAGATCCAGGAGGCCTATGTTAGTGGTCAGATCCAGGAGGCCTATGTTAGTGGTCAGATCCAATAGGCCCTATGTTAGTGGTCAGATCCAGGAGGCCTATGTTAGTGGTCAGATCCTATGGTCAGATCCAATAGGCCTATGTTAGTGGTCAGATCCAATAGGCCTATGTTAGTGGTCAGATCCAGGAGGCCTATGTTAGTGGTCAGATCCAGGAGGCCTATGTTAGTGGTCAGATCCAGGAGGCCTATGTTAGTGGTCAGATCCAGGAGGCCTATGTTAGTGGTCAGATCCAGGAGGCCTATGTTAGTGGTCAGTCCAGTCAGATCCAATAGGCCTATGTTAGTGGTCAGATCCAGGAGGCCTATGTTAGTGGTCCAGGCCTATGTTGGTCAGATCCAGGAGGCCTATGTTAGTGGTCAGATCCAGGAGGCCTATGTTAGTGGTCAGATCCAGGAGGCCTATGTTAGTGGTCAGATCAGGATCCTATGTTAGTGGTCAGATCCAGGAGGCCTATGTTAGTGGTCAGATCCAATAGGCCTATGTTAGTGGTCAGATCCAGGAGGCCTATGTTAGTGGTCAGATCCAGGAGGCCTATGTTAGTGGTCAGATCCAAGGAGGCCTATGTTAGTGGTCAGATCCAATAGGCCTATGTTAGTGGTCAGATCCAGGAGGCCTATGTTAGTGGTCAGGCTATCCAGTGGTCAGATCCAGGAGGCCTATGTTAGTGGTCAGATCCAGGAGGCCTATGTTAGTGGTCAGTCAGATCCATGTTAGTGGTCAGGCCTATGTTAGTGGTCAGATCCAATAGGCCTATGTTAGTGGTCAGAGATCCAATAGGCCTATGTTAGTGGTCAGATCCAATAGGCCTATGTTAGTGGTCAGATCCAGGAGGCCTATGTTAGTGGTCAGATCCAGGAGGCCTATGTTAGTGGTCAGATCCAGGAGGGCCTATGTTAGTGGTCAGATCCAGGAGGCCTATGTTAGTGGTCAGATGGTCAGATCCAATAGGCCTATGTTAGTGGTCAGATCCAATAGGCCTATGTGTTAGTGGTCCAGGAGATCCAGGAGGCCTATGTTAGTCAGTCCAGATCCATGTTAGGCCTATGTTAGTTAGTGGTCAGATCCAATAGGCCCTATGTTAGTGGTCAGATCCAATAGGCCTATGTTAGTGGTCAGATCCATGGCCTATTTAGTGGTTCAGATCCAGTGGTCAGATCCAGGCCTATGTTAGTGGTCAGATCCAATAGGCCTATGTTAGTGGTCAGATCCAGGAGGCCTATGTTAGGAGGCCTATCAGTGGTCAGATCCAATAGGCCTATGTTAGTGGTCAGATCCAGGAGGCCTATGTTAGTGGTCAGATCCAGAGGCCTATGTTAGTGGTCAGATCCAATAGTTAGTGGTCAGATCCAATAGGCCTATGTTAGTGGTCAGATCCAATAGTGGTCAGATCCAGGAGGCCTATGTTAGTGGTCAGATCCAGATCCAGTGGTCAGATCCAGGAGGCCTATGTTAGTGGTCAGATCCAGGAGGCCTATGTTAGTGGTCAGATCCAATAGGCCTATGGTAGTGGTCAGATCCAGGAGGCCTATGTTAGTGGTCAGATCCATAGGCCTATGTTAGTATGGTCAGATCCAGGAGGCCTATGTTAGTGGTCAGATCCAGGAGGCCTATGTTAGTGGTCAGATCCAGGAGGCCTATGTTAGTGGTCAGATCCAGGAGGCCTATGTTAGTGGTCAGATCCAATAGGCCTATGTTAGTGGTCAGATCCAATAGGCCTATGTTAGTGGTCAGATCCAGGAGGCCTATGTTAGTGGTCAGATCCATCTGGCCTATGTTAGTGGTCAGATCCAATAGGCCTATGTTAGTGGTCAGATCCAGGAGGCCTATGTTAGTGGTCAGATCCAATAGGCCTATGTTAGTGGTCAGATCCAGGTTAGGCCTATGTTAGTGGTCAGATCCAGGATAGGCCTATGTTAGGTTCAGATCCAGGAGTCAGGTCAGATCCAGGAGGCCTATGTTAGTGGTCAGATCCAGGAGGCCTATGTTAGTGGTCAGATCCAATAGGCCTATGTAGTGTGGTTAGATCAGATCCAGGAGGCCTATGTTAGGGTCCTATGTTATGTTAGTGGTCATGTTAGTGGTCAGATCCAGGCCTATGTTAGTGGTCAGATCCAGGAGGCTATGTTAGTGGTCAGATCCAGGAGGCCTATGTTGTTAGTGGTCAGATCCAGGAGGAGGCCTATGTTAGTGGTCAGATCCAATAGGATGTTAGTGGTCAGATCCATGGCCTATGTTAGTGGTCAGATCCAGGAGGCCTATGTTAGTGGTCAGATCCAGGAGGCCTATGTTAGTGGTCAGATCCAGGAGGGCCTATGTTAGTGGTCCAGATCCTATAGGCCTATGTTAGTGGTCAGATCCAGGAGGCCTATGTTAGTGGTCAGATCCAGGGCCTATGTTAGTGGTCAGATCCAGGAGGCCTATGTTAGTGGTCAGATCCAGGAGGCTATATGTTAGTGGTCAGATCCAATAGGCCTATGTTAGTGGTCAGATCCAATAGGACTATTTTAGTGGTCAGATCCAATAGGCCTATGTTAGTGGTCAGATCCAGGAGGCCTATGTTAGTGGTCAGATCCAGGAGGCCTATGTTAGTGGTCAGATCCAATAGGCCTATGTTAGTGGTCAGATCCAGGAGGCCTATGTTAGTGGTCAGATCCAGGAGGCCTATGTTAGTGGTCAGATCCAATAGGCCTATGTTTAGTGATCAGATCCTATGTTAGTGGTCAGATCCAATAGGCCTATGTTAGTGGTCAGATCCAGGAGGCCTATGTTAGTGGTCAGATCCAGTAGGCCTATGTTATGTTAGTGGTCAGATCCAGGAGGCCTATGTTAGTGGTCAGATCCAGGAGGCCTATGTTTAGTGGTCAGATCCATAGGGCCTATGTTAGTGGTCAGATCCAGGAGGCCTATGTTAGTGGTCAGATCCAATAGGCCTATGTTAGTGGTCAGATCCAGGAGGCCTATGTTAGTGGTCAGATCCAGGAGGCCTATGTTAGTGGTCAGATCCATGGCCTATGTTAGTGGTCAGATCCAATAGGCCTATGTTAGTGGTCAGATCCAGGAGGGCCTATGTTAGTGGTCAGATCCAATAGGCCTTTAGTGTTATCCAATGGTCAGATGGTCCAATCCAGGCCTATGTTAGTGGTCAGAGGCCATGTTAGTGGTCAGATCCAGGAGGCCTATAGTGGTCAGATCCAGGAGGCCTATGTTAGTGGTCAGGCCCAATAGGCCTATTAGTGGTCAGTGGTCATATGTTAGTGGTCAGATCCAGGAGGCCTATGTTAGTGGTCAGATCCAATAGGCCTATGTTAGTGGTCAGATCCAGGAGGCCTATTGCAGATCAATAGGCCTATGTTAGTGGTCAGATCCAGGAGGCCTATGTTAGTGGTCAGATCCAGGAGGCCTATGTTAGTGGTCAGATCCAGGAGGCCTATGTTAGTGGTCAGATCCAATAGGCCTATGTTAGTGGTCAGATCCAGGAGGCCTATGTTAGTGGTCAGATCCAATAGGCCTATGTTAGTGGTCAGATCCAGGAGGCTATGTATGTTAGTGGGTCAGATCCAGGAGGCCTATGTTAGTTAGTCAGATCCAGTGGTCAGAGGCCTATGTTAGTGGTCAGATCCTATCCAATAGGGTCTATGTTAGTTAGTGGTCAGATCCAGGAGGAGGCCTATGTTAGTGGTCAGATCCAAGGCCTATGTTAGGTCAGATCCAATAGGCCTATGTTAGTGGTCAGATCCAATAGGCCTATGTTAGTGGTCAGATCCAGGAGGCCAGTGGTCATCCAGGAGGCCCAATTATGTTAGTGGTCAGATCCAGGAGGCCTATGTTAGTGGTCAGATCCAGGAGGAGCCTATGTTAGTGGTCAGATCCAGGAGGCCTATGTTAGTGGTCAGATCCAATAGGCCTATGTTAGTGGTCAGATCCAATAGGAGGCCTATGTTAGTGGTCAGATCCAATAGGCCTATGTTAGTGTTAGTGGTCAGAGATCCAGTGGTCAGATCCAATAGGCTATGTTAGTGGTCAGATCCAGGAGGCCTATGTTAGTGGTCAGATCCAGATCCAGATCCAGGAGGCCTATGTTAGTGGTCAGATCCAATAGGCCTATAGGTTATGTTAGTGGTCAGATCCAGGAGGCCTATGTTTAGTGGTCAGATCCAGGAGGCCTATGTTAGTGGTCAGATCCAGGAGGCCTATGTTAGTGGTCAGATCCAATAGGCCTATGTTAGTGGTCAGATCCAGAGGCCTATGTTAGTGGTCAGATCCAGGAGGCCTATGTTAGTGGTCAGATCCAGGAGGCCTATGTTAGTGGTCAGATCCAGGAGGCCTATGTTAGTGGTCAGATCCAGGAGGCCTATGTTAGTGGTCAGATCCAATAGGCCTATGTTAGTGGTCAGATCCAGGCCTATTAGTGGTCAGTCCAATAGGCCTATGTTTAGTGGTCAGATCCAATAGGCCTATGTTAGTGGTCAGATCCAATAGGCCTATGTTAGTGGATCCAGATCCAATAGGCCTATGTTAGTGGTCAGATCCAGGAGGCCTATGTTAGTGGTCAGATCCATCCAGGAGGCAGATCCAATAGGCCTATGTTAGTGGTCAGATCCAGGAGGCCTATGTTAGTGGTCAGATCCAGAGGCCTATGTTAGTGGTCAGATCCAGGAGGCTATATGTTAGTGGTCAGATCCAGGAGGCCTATGTTAGTGGTCAGATCAGATCCAGGCCTCCATGGACTATATGTTAGTGGTCAGATCCAGGAGGCCTATGTTAGTGGTCAGATCCAATATGGCCTATGTTAGTGGTCAGATCCAATAGGCCAGATGTTATGTGGTCAGATCCAGGAGGCCTATGTTAGTGGTCAGATCCAGGATAGGCCTATGTTAGTGGTCAGATCCAGTGGTATGTTAGTGGTCAGATCCAGGCCTATGCCTATGTTAGTGGTCAGATCCAGGAGGCCTATGTTAGTGGTCAGATCCATACTAGTAGGCCAGATCCAGGAGGCAGTGGTCAGATCCAGGAGGCCTATGTTAGTGGTCAGATCCAATAGGCCTATGTTAGTGGTCAGATCCAGGAGGCCTATGTTAGTGGTCAGATCCAGGAGGCCTATGTTAGTGGTCAGATCCAGGAGGCTATGTTAGTGGTCAGATCCAGGAGGCCTATGTTAGTGGTCAGATCCAATAGGCCTATGTTAGTGGTCAGATCCAGGAGGCAGATGTTAGTGGTGGTCAGATCCAGGAGGCCTATGTTAGTGGTCAGATCCAATAGGCCTATGTTAGTGGTCAGATCCAGGAGGCCTATGTTAGTGGTCAGATCCAGGAGGCCTATGTTAGTGGTCAGATCCAATCCTATGTTAGTGGTCAGATGTAGAGCCTATGTTAGTGGTCAGATCCAATAGGCTATGTTAGTGTCAGATCCAGGAGGCCTATGTTAGTGGTCAGATCCAATAGGCCTATGTTAGTGGTCAGATCCAGGAGGCCTATGTTAGTGGTCAGTCAGATCCAGGATCCAAGGCTATGTTAGTGGTCAGATCCAGGAGGCCTATAGTGGTCAGATCCTATGTTAGTGGTCAGATCCATAGGCCTATGTTAGTGGTCAGATCCAATAGGCCTATGTTAGTGGTCAGATCAGATGTTAGTGGTCAGATCCAGGATGCCTATGTTAGTGGTCAGATCCAGGAGGCCTATGTTAGTGGTCAGATCCAATAGGGTCCTATATGTTAGTGGTCAGATCCAATAGGCCTATGTTAGTGGTCAGATCCAGGAGGCCTATGTTAGTGGTCAGATCCAGGAGGCCTATGTTAGTGGTCAGATCCAATAGGCCTATGTTAGTGGTCAGATCCAATAGGCCTATGTTATGGTCAGATCCAGGAGGCCTATGTTAGTGGTCAGATCCAGGAGGCCTATGTTAGTGGTCAGATCCAGGAGGCCTATGTTAGTGGTCAGATCCAGGAGGCCTATGTTAGTGGTCAGATCCAGTGGTCAGCCTATGTTAGTGGTCAGATCCAGGAGGCCTATGTTAGTGGATCCAGGAGGCCTATGTTATGGTCAGATCCAGTGTTAGTGGTCAGATCCAAATAGGCCTATGTTAGTGGTCAGATCCAATAGGCCTATGTTAGTGTCAGATCCAATAGGTCAGATCCAATAGGCCTATGTTAGTGGTCAGATCCAGGTTAGGGTCAGATCCAGAGTGTGGTCAGATCCAAGGCCTAGGTGGTATGTTAGTGGTCAGATCCAGATCCAGGAGGCCTATGTTAGTGGTAGATCCAATAGGCCTCAGATCCAGATCCAGGCCTATGTTAGGTCAGATCCAGGAGGCCTATGTTAGTGGTCAGATCCAGGTATGTTAGTGGTCAGATCCAATAGGCCTATGTTAGTGGTCAGATCCAGGAGGCCTATGTTTAGTGGTCAGATCCAGGAGGCCTATGTTAGTGGTCAGATCCAGGAGGCCTATGTTAGTGGTCAGATACCAGGAGGCCTATGTTAGTGGTCAGATCCAATAGGCCTATGTTAGTGGTCAGATCCAGGAGGCCTATGTTAGTGGTCAGATCCAGGAGGCCTATGTTAGTGGTCAGATCCAGGAGGCCTAGTTAGTGGTCAGATCCAGGAGGGCTTGTTAGTGGTCAGATCCATAGGCCTATGTTAGTGGTCAGATCCAGGAGGCCTATGTTAGTGGTCAGATCCAAGCAGGCCTATGTTAGTGGTCAGATCCAGGAGGCCTATGTTAGTGGTCAGATCCAATAGGGCCTATGTTAGTGGTCAGATCCAATAGGCCTATGTTAGTGGTCAGATCCAGGAGGCCTATGTTAGTGGTCAGATCCAGGAGGCCTATGTGTAGTGTCAGATCAGGCTCCAGGGTCAGATCCATGGCCTATAGTGGTCAGATCCAGGAGGCCTATGTTAGTGGTCAGATCCAATAGGCCAATGTTAGTGGTCAGATATATTAGTGGTGGTCAGATCCAATAGGCCTATGTTAGTGGTCAGATCCAATAGGCCTATGTTAGTGGTCAGATCCAGGAGGGCCTATGTTAGTGGTCAGATCCAGGAGGCCTATGTTAGTGGTCAGATCCAGGAGGCCTATGTTAGTGGTCAGATCCAATTATGTTAGTGGTCAGATCCAGGAGGCCTATGTTAGTGGTCAGATCAGGAGGGCCTATGTTTAGTGGTCAGATCCATAGGCCTATGTTAGTGGTCAGATCCAAGGCCTATGTTAGTGGTCAGATCCAGGAGGCCTATGTTAGTGGTCAGATCCAATAGGCCTATGTTAGTGGTCAGATCCAGGAGGCCTATGTTAGTGGTCAGATCCAGGAGGCCAGTTAGTGGTCAGATCCATGTTTAGTGGTCAGATCCAGGAGGCCTATGTTAGTGGTCAGATCCAGGAGGACTATGTTAGTGGTCAGATCCAGGAGGCCTATGTTAGTGGTCAGATCCAGGAGGCCTATGTTAGTGGTCAGATCCAATAGGCCTATGTTAGTGGTCAGATCCAGGAGGCCTATGTTAGTGGTCAGATCCAATAGGCCTATGTTAGTGGTCAGATCCAATAGGCCTATGTTAGTGGTCAGATCCAGTGCCTATCAGATCCAGATCCAATAGGCCTATGTTAGTGGTCAGATCCAGTGGCCTATGTTATCCAGATCCAGCCTATGTTAGTGGTCAGATCCAGGTAGGCCTATGTTAGTGGTCAGATCCAGGAGGCCTATGTTAGTGGTTAGTGGTATGTTAGTGGTCAGATCCAATAGGCCTATGTTAGATGGTCAGATCAGATCAGGAGGCCTATGTTAGTGTCAGATCCAATAGGCCTATGTTAGTGGTCAGATCCAATAGGCCTATGTTAGTGGTCAGATCCAATAGGCCTATGTTAGTGGTCAGATCCAATAGGCCTATGTTAGTGGTCAGTGGTCAGATCCAGATCCAGGAGGCCTATTAGTGTGTCAGATCCAGGAGGCCTATGTTAGTGGTCAGATCCAATAGGCCTATGTTAGTGGTCAGATCCAGGCCCCTATGTTAGTGGTCAGATCCAGGAGGCCTATGTTAGTGGTCAGATCCAATAGGGCCTATGTTAGTGGTCAGATCCAGGATAGGCCTATGTTAGTGGTCAGATCCAATAGGCCTATGTTAGTGGTCAGATCCAGGAGGCCTATGTTAGTGGTCAGATCCAGGAGGCCTATGTTAGTGGTCAGATCCAATAGGCCTATGTTAGTGGTCAGATCCAGGAGGCCTATGTTAGTGGTCAGATCCAATAGGCCTATGTTAGTGGTCAGATCCAGGAGGCCTATGTTAGTGGTCAGATCCATAGGCCTATGTTAGTGGTCAGATCCAATAGGCCTATGTTAGTGGTCAGATCCAGGAGGCCTATGTTAGTAGTGGTCAGATCCAGGAGGCCTATGTTAGTGGTCAGATCCAGGAGGCCTATGTTAGTGGTCAGATCCAGGAGGCCTATGTTAGTGGTCAGATCCAGGAGGCCTATGTTAGTGGTCAGATCCATAGGCCTATGTTAGTGGTCAGATCCAATAGGCCTATGTTAGTGGTCAGATCCAATAGGCCTATGTTAGTGGTCAGATCCAGGAGGCCTATGTTAGTGGTCAGATCCAATAGGCCTATGTTAGTGGTCAGATCCAATAGGCCTATGTTAGTGGTCAGATCAGATCCAGTTAGGGTCACTATGTTAGTGGTCAGATCCAATAGGCCTATGTTAGTGGTCAGATCAATAGGCCTATGTTAGTGGTCAGATCCAGGAGGCCTATGTTAGTGGTCAGATCCAGGAGGCCTATGTTAGTGGTCAGATCCAATAGGCCTATGTTAGTGGTCAGATCCAATAGGCCTATGTTAGTGGTCAGATCCAATAGGCCTATGTTAGTGGTCAGATCCAGGAGGCCTATGTTAGTGGTCAGATCCAGGAGGCCTATGTTAGTGGTCAGATCCAGGAGGCCTATGTTAGTGGTCAGATCCAATAGGCCTATGTTAGTGGTCAGATCCAATAGGCCTATGTTAGTGGTCAGATCCAGGAGGCCTATGTTAGTGGTCAGATCCAATAGGCCTATGTTAGTGGTCAGATCCAGGAGGCCTATGTTAGTGGTCAGATCCAGGAGGCCTATGTTAGTGGTCAGATCCAGGAGGCCTATGTTAGTGGTCAGATCCAGGAGGCCTATGTTAGTGGTCAGATCCAGGAGGCCTATGTTAGTGGTCAGATCCAGGAGGCCTATGTTAGTGGTCAGATCCAATAGGCCTATGTTAGTGGTCAGATCCAATAGGCCTATGTTAGTGGTCAGATCCAATAGGCCTATGTTAGTGGTCAGATCCAGGAGGCCTATGTTAGTGGTCAGATCCAGGAGGCCTATGTTAGTGGTCAGATCCAGGAGCCTATGTTAGTGGTCAGATCCAATAGGCCTATGTTAGTGGTCAGATCCAGGAGGCCTATGTTAGTGGTCAGATCCAATAGGCCTATGTTAGTGGTCAGATCCAATAGGCCTATGTTAGTGGTCAGATCCAGGAGGCCTATGTTAGTGGTCAGATCCAATAGGCCTATGTTAGTGGTCAGATCCAATAGGCCTATGTTAGTGGTCAGATCCAGGAGGCCTATGTTAGTGGTCAGATCCAGGAGGCCTATGTTAGTGGTCAGATCCAGGAGGCCTATGTTAGTGGTCAGATCCAATAGGCCTATGTTAGTGGTCAGATCCAGGAGGCCTATGTTAGTGGTCAGATCCAGGAGGCCTATGTTAGTGGTCAGATCCAGGAGGCCTATGTTAGTGGTCAGATCCAGGAGGCCTATGTTAGTGGTCAGATCCAGGAGGCCTATGTTAGTGGTCAGATCCAATAGGCCTATGTTAGTGGTCAGGCCAGGAGCCTATGTTAGTGGTCAGATCCAATAGGCCTATGTTAGTGGTCAGATCCAGGAGGCCTATGTTAGTGGTCAGATCAGGAGGCCTATGTTAGTGGTCAGATCCAGGAGGCCTATGTTAGTGGTCAGATCCAGGAGGCCTATGTTAGTGGTCAGATCCAATAGGCCTATGTTAGTGGTCAGATCCAGGAGGCCTATGTTAGTGGTCAGATCCAGGAGGCCTATGTTAGTGGTCAGATCCAATAGGCCTATGTTAGTGTCAGATCCAATAGGCCTATGTTAGTGGTCAGATCCAGGAGGCCTATGTTAGTGGTCAGATCCAGGAGGCCTATGTTAGTGGTCAGATCCAAGAGGCCTATGTTAGTGGTCAGATCCAATAGGCCTATGTTAGTGGTCAGATCCAGGAGGCCTATGTTAGTGGTCAGATCCAGGAGGCCTATGTTAGTGGTCAGATCCAATAGGCCTATGTTAGTGGTCAGATCCAGGAGGCCTATGTTAGTGGTCAGATCCAGGAGGCCTATGTTAGTGGTCAGATCCAGGAGGCCTATGTTAGTGGTCAGATCCAATAGGCCTATGTTAGTGGTCAGATCCAGGAGGCCTATGTTAGTGGTCAGATCCAGGAGGCCTATGTTAGTGGTCAGATCCAATAGGCCTATGTTAGTGGTCAGATCCAATAGGCCTATGTTAGTGGTCAGATCCAGGAGGCCTATGTTAGTGGTCAGATCCAATAGGCCTATGTTAGTGGTCAGATCCAGGAGGCCTATGTTAGTGGTCAGATCCAGGAGGCCTATGTTAGTGGTCAGATCCAGGAGGCCTATGTTAGTGGTCAGATCCAGGAGGCCTATGTTAGTGGTCAGATCCAATAGGCCTATGTTAGTGGTCAGATCCAATAGGCCTATGTTAGTGGTCAGATCCAATAGGCCTATGTTAGTGGTCAGATCCAGGAGGCCTATGTTAGTGGTCAGATCCAATAGGCCTATGTTAGTGGTCAGATCCCAATAGGACTATGTTAGTGGTCAGATCCAATATATGTTAGTGGTCAGATCCAGGAGGCCTATGTTAGTGGTCAGATCCAATAGGCCTATGTTAGTGGTCAGATCCAGGAGGCCTATGTTAGTGGTCAGATCCAATAGGCCTATGTTAGTGGTCAGATCCAGGAGGCCTATGTTAGTGGTCAGATCCAGGAGGCCTATGTTAGTGGTCAGATCCAATAGGCCTATGTTAGTGGTCAGATCCAATAGGCCTATGTTAGTGGTCAGATCCAGGAGGCCTATGTTAGTGGTCAGATCCAGGAGGCCTATGTTAGTGGTCAGATCCAGGAGGCCTATGGCCTATAGTGGTCAGATCCAGGAGGCCTATGTTAGTGGTCAGATCCAGGAGGCCTATGTTAGTGGTCAGATCCAGGAGGCCTATGTTAGTGGTCAGATCCAGGAGGCCCTATGTTAGTGGTCAGATCCAGGAGGCCTATGTTAGTGGTCAGATCCAGGAGGCCTATGTTAGTGGTCAGATCCAGGAGGCCTATGTTAGTGGTCAGATCCAGGAGGCCTATGTTAGTGGTCAGATCCAGGAGGCCTATGTTAGTGGTCAGATCCAGGAGGCCTATGTTAGTGGTCAGATCCAATAGGCCTATGTTAGTGGTCAGATCCAATAGGCCTATGTTAGTGGTCAGATCCAATAGGCCTATGTTAGTGGTCAGATCCAGGAGGCCTATGTTAGTGGTCAGATCCAATAGGCCTATGTTAGTGGTCAGATCCAATAGGCCTATGTTAGTGGTCAGATCCAGGAGGCCTATGTTAGTGGTCAGATCCAGGAGGCCTATGTTAGTGGTCAGATCCAATAGGCCTATGTTAGTGGTCAGATCCAGGAGGCCTATGTTAGTGGTCAGATCCAATAGGCCTATGTTAGTGGTCAGATCCAGGAGGCCTATGTTAGTGGTCAGATCCAGGAGGCCTATGTTAGTGGTCAGATCCAATAGGCCTATGTTAGTGGTCAGATCCAGGAGGCCTATGTTAGTGGTCAGATCCAATAGGCCTATGTTAGTGGTCAGATCCAAGAGGCCTATGTTAGTGGTCAGATCCAGGAGGCCTATGTTAGTGGTCAGATCCAATAGGCCTATGTTAGTGGTCAGATCCAATAGGCCTATGTTAGTGGTCAGATCCAATAGGCCTATGTTAGTGGTCAGATCCAATAGGCCTATGTTAGTGGTCAGATCCAGGAGGCCTATGTTAGTGGTCAGATCCAATAGGCCTATGTTAGTGGTCAGATCCAATAGGCCTATGTTAGTGGTCAGATCCAATAGGCCTATGTTAGTGGTCAGATCCATGAGGCCTATGTTAGTGGTCAGATCCAGTTAGTGGTCAGATCCATAGGCCTATGTTAGTGGTCAGATCCAGGAGGCCTATGTTAGTGGTCAGATCCAATAGGCCTATGTTAGTGGTCAGATCCAGGAGGACTATGTTAGTGGTCAGATCCAATAGGCCTATGTTAGTGGTCAGATCCAAGGAGGCCTATGTTAGTGGTCAGATCCAATAGGCCTATGTTAGTGGTCAGATCCATAGGCCTATGTTAGTGGTCAGATCCAGGAGGCCTATGTTAGTGGTCAGATCCAGGAGGCCTATGTTAGTGGTCAGATCCAGGAGGCCTATGTTAGTGGTCAGATCCAGATCCAGGAGGGTCAGATATGTTGTTAGTGGTCAGATCCAGGAGGCCTATGTTAGTGGTCAGATCCAATAGGCCTATGTTAGTGGTCAGATCCAATAGGCCCTATGTTAGTGGTCAGATCCAGAGGCCTATGTTAGTGTCAGATCCAATAGGCCTATGTTGTGGTCAGATCCAGGAGGCCTATGTTAGTGGTCAGATCCAGGAGGCCTATGTTAGTGGTCAGATCCAATAGGCCTATGTTAGTGGTCAGATCCCAGGCCTAGTCAGTTATCCAGGAGGCCTATGTTAGTGGTCAGATCCAATAGGCCTATGTTAGTGGTCAGATCCAGGAGGCCTATGTTAGTGGTCAGATCCAGGAGGCCTATGTTAGTGGTCAGATCCAGGAGGCCTATGTTAGTGGTCAGATCCAATAGGCCTATGTTAGTGGTCAGATCCAGGAGGCCTATGTTAGTGGTCAGATCCAGGAGGCCTATGTTAGTGGTCAGATCCAGGAGGCCTATGTTAGTGGTCAGATCCAGGAGGCCTATGTTAGTGGTCAGATCCAGGAGGCCTATGTTAGTGGTCAGATCCAGGAGGCCTATGTTAGTGGTCAGATCCAATAGGCCTATGTTAGTGGTCAGATCCAGGAGGCCTATGTTAGTGGTCAGATCCAATAGGGCCTATGTTAGTGGTCAGATCCAATAGGCCTATGTTAGTGGTCAGATCCAATAGGCCTATGTTAGTGGTCAGATCCAGGAGGCCTATGTTAGTGGTCAGATCCAGGAGGGCCTATGTTAGTGGTCAGATCAGATAGGCCTATGTTAGTGGTCAGATCCAGGAGGCCTGTTATGGTTATCCAGTATGTTAGTGGTCAGATCCAGGAGGCCTATGTTAGTGGTCAGATTATTGGTCATCCAGGAGGCCTATGTTAGTGGTCAGATCCAATAGGCCTATGTTAGTGGTCAGATCCAGGAGGCCTATGTTAGTGGTCAGATCCAATAGGCCTATGTTAGTGGTCAGATGGTATGTTAGTGGTCAGATCCAGGAGGCCTATGTTAGTGGTCAGATCCAGAGGCCTATGTTAGTGGTCAGATCCAATAGGCCTATGTTAGTGGTCAGATCCAATAGGCCTATGTTAGTGGTCAGATCCAGGAGGCCTAGTTAGTGGTCAGATCCAGGAGGCCTATGTTAGTGGTCAGATCCAATAGGCCTATGTTAGTGGTCAGATCCAATAGGCCTATGTTAGTGGTCAGATCCAGGAGGCCTATGTTAGTGGTCAGATCCAGGATCCTATGTTAGTGGTCAGATCCAGGAGGCCTATGTTAGTGGTCAGATCCAGGAGGCCTATGTTAGTGGTCAGATCCAATAGGCCTATGTTAGTGGTCAGATCCAATAGGCCTATGTTAGTGGTCCAGATCCAGGGGCCTATGTTAGTGGTCAGATCCAGGAGGAGTGGTCAGATAGTGGCCTATGTTAGTGGTCAGATCCAGGAGGCCTATGTTAGTGGTCAGATCCAGGAGGCCTATGTTAGTGGTCAGATCCAGGAGGCCTATGTTAGTGGTCAGATCCAATAGGCCTATGTTAGTGGTCAGATCCAATATGCCTATGTTAGTGGTCAGATCCAGGAGGCCTATGTTAGTGGTCAGATCCAGGAGGCCTATGTTAGTGGTCAGATCCAGGAGGCCTATGTTAGTGGTCAGATCCAGGAGGCCTATCCAGTGGTCAGATCCAGGAGGCCTATGTTAGTGGTCAGATCCAATAGGCCTATGTTAGTGGTCAGATCCAGGAGGCCTATGTTAGTGGTCAGATCCAGGAGGCCTATGTTAGTGGTCAGATCCAGGATAGGCCTATGTTAGTGGTCAGATCCAGGAGGCCTATGTTAGTGGTCAGATCCAATAGGCCTATGTTAGTGGTCAGATCCAATAGGCCTATGTTAGTGGTCAGATCCAGGAGGTCTATGTTTAGTTAGTGGTCAGATCCAATAGGCCTATGTTAGTGGTCAGATCCAATAGGCCTATGTAGTGGTCAGATCCAGGAGGCCTATGTTAGTTCCAGTGGGCCTAGATCCAGATGTTAGTGGTCAGATCCAGGAGGCCATGTTAGTGGTCAGATCCAGGCCTATCCAGATCCAATAGGCCTATGTTAGTGGTCAGATCCAGATGGTCAGATCCAGGAGGCCTATGTTAGTGGTCAGATCCAGGAGGCCTATGTTAGTGGTCAGATCCAGGAGGCCTATGTTATGGTCAGATCCAATAGGCCTATGTTAGTGGTCAGATCCAGGAGGCCTATGTTAGTGGTCAGATCCAGGCCTATGTTAGTGGTCAGATCCAGGAGGGCCTATGTTAGTGGTCAGATCCAATAGGCCTATGTTAGGCAGATCCAGGAGGCCTATGTTAGTGGTCAGATCCAGGAGGCCTATGTTTAGTGGTCAGATCCAATAGGCCTATGTTAGTGGTCAGATCCAATAGGCCTATGTTAGTGGTCAGATCCAGGAGGCCTATGTTAGTGGTCAGATCCAGGAGGCCTATGTTAGTGGTCAGATCCAATAGGCCTATTTTAGTGGTCAGATCCAGGAGGCCTATGTTAGTGGTCAGATCCAATAGGCCTATGTTAGTGGTCAGATCCAGGAGGCCTATGTTAGTGGTCAGATCCAAGAGGCCTATGTTAGTGGTCAGATCCAATAGGCCTATGTTAGTGGTCAGATCCAAGGCCTATTTAGCCTATGTTAGTTAGTGGTCAGATCCATGTTAGTGGTCAGATCCAGGGCCTATGTTAGTGGTCAGATCCAGGAGGCCTATGTTAGTGGTCAGATCCAATAGGCCTATGTTAGTGGTCAGATCCAATAGGCCTATGTAGTGGTCAGATCAATAGGCCTATGTTAGTGGTCAGATCCAATAGGGCCTATGTTAGTGGTCAGATCCAATAGGCCTATGTTAGTGTCAGTCCAGAGGCCTATGTTAGTGGTCAGATCCAGTAGGCCTATGTTAGTGGTCAGATCCAATAGGCCTATGTTAGTGGTCAGATCCAGGAGGCCTATGTTAGTGGTCAGATCCAGGAGGCCTATGTTAGTGGTCAGATCCATCCCTATGTTAGTGGTCAGATCCAGGAGGCCTATGTTAGTGGTCAGATCCAGGAGGCCTATGTTAGTGGTCAGATCCAATAGGCCTATGTTAGTGGTCAGATCCAGGAGGCCTATGTTAGTGGTCAGATCCAGGAGGCCTATGTTAGTGGTCAGATCCACGCGGCCTATGTTAGTGGTCAGATCCAGGAGGCCTATGTTAGTGGTCATCAGATCCAGAAGGCCTAGGTGGTCAGATCCAGGGGCCTATGTTAGTGGTCAGATCCAATAGGCCTATGTTAGTGGTCAGATCCAGGAGCCTATGTTAGTGGTCAGATCCAGGAGGGCCTATGTTAGTGGTCAGATCCAGTAGTCCTATGTTAGTGGTCAGATCCATGTTATGTTAGTGGTCAGATCCAGGAGGCCTATGTTAGTGGTCAGATCCAATAGGCCTATGTTAGTGGTCAGATCCAGGAGGCCTATGTTAGTGGTCAGATCCAATAGGCCTATGTTAGTGGTCAGATCCAGGAGGCCTATGTTAGTGGTCAGATCCAGGAGGCCTATGTTAGTGGTCAGATCCAATAGGCCTATGTTAGTGGTCAGATCCAATAGGCCTATGTTAGTGGTCAGATCCAATAGGCCTATGTTAGTGGTCAGATCCAGGAGGCCTATGTTAGTGGTCAGATCCAATAGAGGCCTATGTTAGTGGGCAGATGTTAGTGTTAGTGGTCAGATCCAATAGGCCTATGTTTTAGTGGTCAGATCCATGTAGGCCCAGGAGGCCTATGTTAGTGGTCAGATCCAGGAGGCCTATGTTAGTGGTCAGATCCAGGAGGCCTATGTTAGTGGTCAGATCCAGGGGGCCTATGTTAGTGGTCAGATCCAATAGGCCTATGTTAGTGGTCAGATCCAATAGGCCTATGTTAGTGGTCAGATCCTAGTTAGGGTCTCCATGTTATGTAGTGGTCAGATCCAATAGGCCTATCCAGATCCAATAGGCCTATGTTAGTGGTCAGATCCAGGAGGCCTATGTTAGTGGTCAGATCCAATAGGCCTATGTTAGTGGTCAGATCCAGGAGGCCTATGTTAGTGGTCAGATCCAATAGGCCTATGTTAGTGGTCAGATCCAATAGGCCTATGTTAGTGGTCAGATCCAATAGGCCTATGTTAGTGGTCAGATCCAATAGGCCTATGTTAGTGGTCAGATCCAATAGGCCTATGTTAGTGGTCAGATCCAGGAGGCCTATGTTAGTGGTCAGATCCAATATGTTAGTGGTCAGATCCAATAGGCCTATGTTAGTGGTCAGATCCAGGAGCCTATGTTAGTGGTCAGATCCAGGAGGCCTATGTTAGTGGTCAGATCCAGATATGTTAGTGGTCAGATCCAATAGGCCTATGTTAGTGGTCAGATCCAGATAGGCCTATGTTAGTGGTCAGATCCAGGAGGCTATGTTAGTGGTCAGATCCAATAGGCCTATGTTAGTGGTCAGATCCAATAGGCCTATGTTAGTGGTCAGATCCAGGAGGCCTATGTTAGTGGTCAGATCCAGGAGGCCTATGTTAGTGGTCAGATCAGATCCAGGTAGGCCTATGTTAGTGGTCAGATCCAATAGGCCTATGTTAGTGGTCAGATCCAGGAGCCCTATGTTAGTGGTCAGATCCAGGGCCTATGTTAGTGGTCAGATCCAGGATATGTTAGTGGTCAGATCCAGGAGGCCTATGTTACTGGTCAGATCCAGGAGGCCTATGTTAGTGGTCAGATCCAGGAGGCCTATGTTAGTGGTCAGATCCAGGAGGCCTATGTTAGTGGTCAGATCCAATAGGCCTATGTTAGTGGTCAGATCCAGGAGGCCTATGTTAGTGGTCAGATCTATGTTAGTGGTCAGATCCAGGTCAGTGGTCAGATCCAATAGGCCTATGTTAGTGGTCAGATCCAGGCCAGGTCAGATCCCTATGTTAGTGGTCAGATCCATAGGCCTATGTTAGTGGTCAGATCCAGGAGGCCTATGTTAGTGGTCAGATCCAGGAGGCCTATGTTAGTGGTCAGATCCAATAGGCCTAGATGTTAGTGGTCAGATCCAGGAGCCTATGTTAGTGGTCAGATCCAATAGGCCTATGTTAGTGGTCAGATCCAATAGGCCTATGTTAGTGGTCAGATCCAGGAGGCCTATGTTAGTGGTCAGATCCAGGGGGCCTATGTTAGTGGTCAGATCCAATAGGCCTATGTTAGTGGTCAGATCCAATAGGCCTATGTTAGTGGTCAGATCCAGGTCCTATGTTAGTGGTCAGATCCAGGAGGCCTATGTTAGTGGTCAGATCCAGGAGGCCTATGTTAGTGGTCAGATCCAAGGAGGCCTATGTTAGTGGTCAGATCCAATAGGCCTATGTTAGTGGTCAGATCCAGGAGGCCTATGTTAGTGGTCAGATCCAGGAGGCCTATGTTAGTGGTCAGATCCAATAGGCCTATGTTAGTGGTCAGATCCAGGAGGCCTATGTTAGTGGTCAGATCCAATAGGCCTATGTTAGTGGTCAGATCCAATAGGCCTATGTTAGTGGTCAGATCCAGGAGGCCTATGTTAGTGGTCAGATCCAGGAGGCCTATGTTAGTGGTCAGATCCAGGAGGCCTATTAGTGGTCAGATCCAGGAGGCCCTATGTTTAGTGGTCAGATCCAATAGGCCTATGTTAGTGGTCAGATCCAATAGGCCTATGTTAGTGGTCAGATCCAGGAGGCCTATGTTAGTGGTCAGATCCAATAGGCCTATGTTAGTGGTCAGATCCAGGAGGCCTATGTTAGTGGTCAGATCCAGGAGGCCTATGTTAGTGGTCAGATCCAGGAGGGCCTATGTTAGTGGTCAGATCCAGGAGGCCTATGTTAGTGGTCAGATCCAGGAGGCCTATGTTAGTGGTCAGATCCAGGAGGCCTATGTTAGTGGTCAGATCCAATAGGCCTATGTTAGTGGTCAGATCCAATAGGCCTATGTTAGTGGTCAGATCCAGGAGGCCTATGTTAGTGGTCAGATCCAATAGGCCTATGTTAGTGGTCAGATCCAGGTTAGTGGTCAGATCCAGGAGGCCTATGTGTAGTGTCAGATCCAATAGGCCTATGTTAGTGGTCAGATCCAGGAGGCCTATGTTAGTGTCAGATCCAGGAGGCCTATGTTAGTGGTCAGATCCAGGAGGCCTATGTTAGTGGTCAGATCCTATGTTAGGGTCAGATCCTATGTTGTTAGTGGTCAGATCCAATAGGCCTATGTTAGTGGTCAGATCCAATAGGCCTATGTATGTTAGTGTTAGTGGTCAGATCCAATAGGCCCTTATGTTAGTGGTCAGATCCAATAGGCCTATGTTAGTGGTCAGATCCAGGAGGCCTATGTTAGTAGTGGTCAGGAGATCCAGATCCAATAGGCCTATGTTAGTGGTCAGATCCAGGAGGCCTATGTTAGTGGTCAGATCCAATAGGCCTATGTTAGTGGTCAGATCCAGGAGGCCTATGTTAGTGGTCAGATCCAATAGGCCTATGTTAGTGGTCAGATCCAGGAGCCTAGTTAGTTTATAGCCTATGTTAGTCAGATCCAATAGGCCTATGTTAGTGTTCAGATCCAGGAGGCCTATGTTAGTGGTCAGATCCAATAGGCCTATGTTAGTGGTCAGATCCAATAGGCCTATGGGTCAGTCATCCAGGAGGCCTATGTTAGTGGTCAGATCCAATAGGCCTATGTTAGTGGTCATCCAGGAGGCCTATGTTAGTGGTCAGATCCAGGCCTATGTTAGTAGTGGTCATGTTAGTCCAGATCCAATAGGCCTATGTTAGTGGTCAGATCCAGGATAGGCCTATGTTAGGGTCAGATCCAATAGGCCTATGTTAGTGGTCAGATCCATAGAGCCTATGTTAGTGGTCAGATCCAGGAGGCCTATGTTAGGTCAGTCCAGGAGGTATGTTAGTGTCAGATCCAATAGGCCTATGTTAGTGGTCAGATCAATAGGCCTATGTTAGTGGTCAGATCCAGGAGGCCTATGTTAGTGGTCAGATCCAATAGGCCTATGTTAGTGGTCAGATCCAATAGGCCTATGTTAGTGTGTCAGATCCAATAGGCCTATGTTAGTGGTCAGATCCAATAGGCCTATGTTAGTGGTCAGATCCAATAGGCCTATGTTAGTGTTAGATCCAGGAGGCCTATGTTAGTGGTCAGATCCAGGAGGCCTATGTTAGTGGTCAGATCCAGGAGGCCTATGTTATGTGATCCAGGTCAGTTTTAGTGGTCAGATCCAGGGCCTATGTTAGTGGTCAGATCCAGAGGCCTATGTTAGTGGTCAGAGATCCAATAGGCCTATGTTAGTGGTCAGATCCAATAGGCCTATGTTAGTGGTCAGATCCAGAGATGTTAGTGGTCAGATCCAATAGGCCTATGTTAGTGGTCAGATCCAATAGGCCTATGTTAGTGGTCAGATCCAATAGGCCTATGTTAGTGGTCAGATCCAATAGCCTATGTTAGTGGTCAGATCCAGGAGGCCTATTAGTGGTAGTGGGCCTATGTTAGTGGTCAGATCCAGTGGTCAGATCCCAGGGCCTATGTTAGTGGTCAGATCCAATAGGCCTATGTTAGTGGTCAGATCCAATAGGCCTATGTTAGTGGTCAGATCCAATAGGCCTATAGTGGTCAGTATGTTAGTGGTCAGATCCAGGAGGCCTATGTTAGTGGTCAGATCCAGGAGGCCTATGTTAGTGGTCAGATCCAGGAGGCCTATGTTAGTGGTCAGATCCAGGAGGCCTATGTTAGTGGTCAGATCCAGGAGGCCTATGTTAGTGGTCAGATCCAATAGGCCTATGTTAGTGGTCAGATCCAGGAGGCCTATGTTAGTGGTCAGATCCAGAGGCCTATCAGATCCAATAGGCCTATGTTAGTGGTCAGATCCAGAGGCCTATGTTAGTGGTCAGATCCAATAGGCCTATGTTAGTGGTCAGATCCAGAGTGGTCAGATCCAGGAGGCCTATGTTAGTGGTCAGATCCAGGAGGGCCTATGTTAGTGGTCAGATCCAATAGGCCTATGTTAGTGGTCAGATCCAGTGGTCAGATGTTAGTGGTCAGATTGATATGTGGTCAGATCCAATAGGCCTATGTTAGTGGTCAGATCCAATAGGCCTATGTTAGTTCAGATCCAGTGGTCAGATCCAGGAGGCCTATGTTAGTGTGGTCAGATCCAGATAGGAGGCCTATGTTAGTGGTCAGATCCAATAGGCCTATGTTAGTGGTCAGATCCAATAGGCCTATGTTAGTGGTCAGATCCAATAGGCCTATGTTAGTGGTCAGATCCAGGAGGCCTATGTTAGTGGTCCAGATGTTAATAAGATCCCAATGGCCTATGTTAGTGGTCAGATCCAATAGGCCTATGTTAGTGGTCAGATCCAATAGGCCTATGTTAGTGGTCAGATCCAATAGTTAGTGTCAGATCCAGGAGGCCTATGTTAGTGGTCAGATCCAATAGGCCTATGTTAGTGGTCAGAGGAGGCCTCAGATAGGCCTATGTTAGTGGTCAGATCCAGGAGGCCTATGTTAGTGGTCAGATCCAGGAGGCCTATTAGTGGTCAGATCCAATGGCCTATGTTAGTGGTCAGATAGTATGTTAGTGGTCAGATCCAGGAGGCCTATGTTAGTGGTCAGATCCAGGAGGCCTATGTTAGTGGTCAGATCCAGGAGGCCTATGTTAGTGTGGTCAGATCCAGTCAGATCCAGATATGTTAGTGGTCAGATCCAGGAGGCCTATGTTAGTGGTCAGATCCAGGAGGGCCTATGTTAGTGGTCAGATCCAATAGGCCTATGTTAGTGGTCAGATCCAGGAGGCCTATGTTAGTGGTCAGATCCAATAGGCCTATGTTAGTGGTCAGATCCAGGAGGCCTATGTTAGTGGTCAGATCCAGGAGGCCTATGTTAGTGGTCAGATCCAATAGGCCTATGTTAGTGGTCAGATCCAGGAGGCCTATGTTAGTGGTCAGATCCAGGAGGCTATATTAGTGGTCAGATCCAGGAGGCCTATGTTAGTGGTCAGATCCAATAGGCCTATGTTAGTGGTCAGATCCAGGAGGGCCTATGTTAGTGGTCAGATCCAGGAGGCCTATGTTAGTGGTCAGATCCAATAGGCCTATGTTAGTGGTCAGATCCATAGGCCTATGTTAGTGGTCAGATCCAAGGCCTATGTTAGTGGTCAGATCCAGGAGGCCTATGTTAGGTCAGATCCAGGAGGCCTATGTTAGTGGTCAGATCCAGGAGGCCTATGTTAGTGGTCAGATCCAATAGGCCTATGTTAGTGGTCAGATCCAGGAGGCCTATGTTAGTGGTCAGATCCAGGAGGCCTATGTTAGTGGTCAGATCCAGGAGGCCTATGTTAGTTGTCAGATCCAAAAGGCTTATGTTAGTGGTCAGATTTAATATACCTATGTTAGTGGTCAGATCCAGGAGGCCTATGTTAGTGGTCAGATCCAGAAGGCCTATGTTAGTGGTCAGATCCAGGAGGCCTATGTTAGTGGTCAGATCCAGGAGGCCTATGTTAGTGGTCAGATCCAATAGGCCTATGTTAGTGGTCAGATCCAATAGGACTATGTTAGTGGTCAGATCCAATAGGCCTATGTTAGTGGTCAGATCCAGGAGGCCTATGTTAGTGGTCAGATCCAATAGGCCTATGTTAGTGGTCAGATCCAATAGGCCTATGTTAGTGGTCAGATCCAGGAGGCCTATGTTAGTGGTCAGATCCAATAGGCCTATGTTATTGGTCAGATCCAGAAGGCCTATGTTAGTGGTCAGATCCAGGAGGCCTATGTTAGTGGTCAGATCCAGGAGGCCTATGTTAGTGGTCAGATCCAATAGGCCTATGTTAGTGGTCAGATCCAATAGGACTATGTTAGTGGTCAGATCCAATAGGCCTATGTTAGTGGTCAGATCCAGGAGGCCTATGTTAGTGGTCAGATCCAATAGGCCTATGTTAGTGGTCAGATCCAATAGGCCTATGTTAGTGGTCAGATCCAGGAGGCCTATGTTAGTGGTCAGATCCAGGAGGACTATGTTAGTGGTCAGATCCAATAGGCCTATGTTAGTGGTCAGATCCAGGAGGCCTATGTTAGTGGTCAGATTTAATATACCTATGTTAGTGGTCAGATCCAGGAGGCCTATGTTAGTGGTCAGATCCAATAGGCCTATGTTAGTGGTCAGATCCAATAGGCCTATGTTAGTGGTCAGATCCAGGAGGCCTATGTTAGTGGTCAGATAGGCCTATGTTAGTGGTCAGATCCAGGAGGCCTAAGTTAGTGGTCAGATCCAGGAGGCCTATGTTAGTGGTCAGACCCAGGAAAAATCCAATAGGCCTATGTTAGTGGTCAGATCCAGAAGGCCTATGTTAGTGGTCAGATCCAATAGGCCGATGTTAGTGGTCAGATCCAATAGGACTATGTTAGTGGTCAGATCCAATAGGCCTATGTTAGTGGTCAGATCCAGGAGGACTATGTTAGTGTCAGATCCAATAGGCCTATGTTAGTGGTCAGATCCAGGAGGCCTATGTTAGTGGTCAGATCCAGGAGGCCTATGTTAGTGGTCAGATCCAATAGTCCTATGTTAGTGGTCAGATCCAGGAGGCCTATGTTAGTGGTCAGATCCAATAGGCCTATTATAGTGGTCAGATCCAGGAGGACTATGTTAGTGGTCAGATCCAATAGGCCTATGTTAGTGGTCAGATCCAGGAGGCCTATGTTAGTGGTCAGATCCAGGAGGCCTATGTTAGTGGTCAGATCCAATAGGCCTATGTTAGTGGTCAGATCCAGGAGGCCTATGTTAGTGGTCAGATCCAATAGGCCTATTATAGTGGTCAGATCCAGGAGGCCTATGTTAGTGGTCAGATCCAATAGGCCTATGTTAGTGGTCAGATCCAGGAGGCCTTGGTTATATGTAGCCTATTAAAATATGCATTTAAAACAACTAAACATCTACTTACACTACCGGTCAAAAGTTTGGACACACCTACTCATTCAAGGGTTTTTCTTTATTTTTACTATTTTCTACATTGTAGAATAATAGTGAAGACATCAAAACTCTGAAATAACACATATGGAATCATGTAGTAACCAAAAAAGTGTTAAACAAATCAAAATACATTTTACATTTGAGATTCTTCAAAGTAGCCACCCTTTGCCTTGATGACAGCTTTGCACACTCTTGGCATTCTCTCAACCAGCTTCATGAGGTAGTCACCTGGAATGCATTTCAATTAACAGGTGTGCCTTCTTAAAAGTTAATTTGTGGAATTTTTTTCCTTAATGCGTTTGAGCCAATCAGTTGTGTTGTGACAAGGTAGGGGGGTATACAGAAGATGGTATTTTACCAAATTGGGCTAAGTCCATATTATGGCAAGTATAGCTCAAATAAGCAAAGAGAATAATTGTCCATTGGAAAATTTCAAGAACTTTGAAAGTTTCTTCAAGTCTGCAGTGTTTAAAACCATCAAGCGCTATGATGAAACTGGCTCTGATGAGGACCGCCACTGGAATGGAAGAACCAGAGTTACCTCTACTGCAGAGGATAAGTTCGTTAGAGTTACCAGGCTCAGAAATTGCAGCCCAAATAAATACTTCACAGAGTTCAAGTAACAGACACATCTCAACATCAACTGTTCAGAGGAGACTGTGTGAATCAGCCATTCATGGTCAAGAAGGAGAGTGATGGAGTGTCGCATCAGATGACCTGGCCTCCACAATCCCCGAACCTCAACCCAATTGAGATGGTTTGGGATTAGTCGGACCGCAGAGTGAAGGAAACGCAGCCAACAAGTGCTCAGCATATGTGGGAACTCCTTCAAGACTGCTGGAAAAGCATTCCTCATGAAGCTGGTTGAGAGAATGCCAAGAGTGTACAAAGCTGTCATCAAGGCAAAGGGTGGCTACTTTGAAGAATAATAATATAATAATAATATGCCATTTAGCAGACGCTTTTATCCAAAGCGACTTACATTTTTACGTATGGTGGTCCCGGGGATTGAACCCACTACCCTGGCGTTACAAGCGCCGTGCTCTACCAGCTGAGCTACAGAGGATCAAAATATATTTTGATTTGTTTAACACTTTTTTGGTTACTACATGATTCCTTGTGTTATTTCATAGTTTTGATGTCTTCACTATTATTCTACAATGTAGAAAATAGTAAAAATAAAGAAAAACCCCTGAATGAGTAGGTGTGTCCAAACATTTGACTGGTACTATACACAGTGGGCTCCAAAATGACTGGCACCCCTGACTGGCAATGCACAAACAATACCTAAAAAAATATAAACAATATAATTATAGAGAAACTCAAAATACCAACATGTGAGAAATATTGTACTTTATTAATGTTCCAATGGAACCCACCAAAATCATTTATTGATATAATTAAAAATCAATGTCCTCCAAATCAAGGTTTCACAATTAATGGCACCCTTAAATATTATTGTAAATAACATCTACCAAAATTAAACCAGGAATTAAATTCCACTTATTGAAGTTGATCTAAGTCTTAAGGAACTATATTGAGACATTACATCACTTCCTGTTTCACTAGGGTATAAAAATGAGGTAGCACGCATGCAATATCCCTTTGTCGTCCAACACCATGAAGAAAACAAAAGACCTGGCAGTTCAAAAGAGACAGATGGTTGTAGACCTTCATAAATCTGGTAATGGCTACAAGAAGATCCACAAACGATTGAATATAACACTGAGCACTGTCAGGGCAATTATAAAAAAATGTAAAAGATATGGAACAGTTGAAAACCTCACGGGTAGAGGACGCAAATGCATTTTGCCCCCCAGGATAGGAAGGAGGATGGTGAGAGAAGCAACAAAATCCCCAAGAATCACAGTTAAAGAATTGTAGGCCTTGGTGGCGTCTTGGGGTCACCAGGTTTCAAAAAGCACCATCAGACGCCACCTCCACAACCACAGGCTCTTTGGAAGGGTTGCCAGAAGAAAGCCCTTTCTGACCCAAGACATAGACGCAAGCGCTTGGAGTTTGCCAAACGTCATTTAAATGATGACTGGAAGAAGGGGCTCTGGTCAGATGAGACCAAAATTGAACGTTTTGGTTAGATACAGCATCAGCATGTTTGGCGTCGAAACAGAGATGCATAGAAGGAGAGGCACCTCATACCCACGGTGAAATATGGTGGTTGGTCAGTGATGCTTTGGGGCTGTTTTAATTCCAGAGGTCCAGGGGCACTGTTTAAGATTGATGGCATAATGAATTCCACCAAGTATCAGGCAATTTTGGCTGACAATCTGGTTGCCTCTGCCAGAAGGCTGGGACTTGGCCGTAGGTAGACTTTCCAACAAGACAATGACCCAAAACATACCTCAAGATCCACACAGAAATGGTTCTGTGACAACAAAATCAATGTTCTGCCATGGCCATCTCAGTCGCCGGACCTCATTCCAATCGGAAATCTGTGGGCTGAGTTGAAGAGGGCAGTTGATAAACACAAACCCAAGAATGTGAAGTATCTGGAAAGGAGCTGCAAAGAGGAATGGAACAAAATCCCTCCAAATGTGTTCCTTAACCTTGTCAAACATTACAGGAAAAGACTCCATGCTGATATCCTTGCTAGAGGTGGTTGCACTAAGTACTAAATGAGGAGTGCCAATAATTATGAAACCTTGATTTTGGTGACATTTATTTTGTATTAAATAATTGTATGATTTGGGTTGGTTCCATTCAAACATTAATACAGTACAGTATTTCTCACATGTTGGTATTTTGAGTTTATCTCTATAATTATATTGTTTATATTTTTTAAAGTATTGTTTGTGCATTGCCAGTCAGGGGTGATCAGGTAGATAGCCGGGAGATGGGCCTGTATATGTGTGTATATACAGTGGCTTGCGAAAGTATTCAAGCCAGGCCCATCTCCCGGCTATCTACCTCTCTATCAACTGGACGGGACCTCCTAGTGTTGACACGGAGCCCCGCCGATCCATCACAACTGGTCTACCGACGTAATCATCTGATGTGGTTTCAACAGGCTTCCCGTTGCGACGACCACGAAGATCCATCTGCTAGCCCCGGCCTGCTAGCACGCGCAATCAACAGCCGTGCCTCCTGCTCGCCTGTGCCGTAGCAGCCACGAACTGCTCCCGGACTCACCTATTGCTGTTCACTGGACCTTATGATCACTCAGCTATACAGCTGATGCCTGCTGGACTGTTCCTTTATACGGTACCCCATCCTGTTTATCTGTTTAGCCTCAGCTCAAACTTTCGTCGCCATTACCAGCTGTTATCTTAGCTCTCTCGAATAACACCTGTGATTGCTTTATGCCTCTTTCCCATGTCAATATGCTTTGCCTATTGCTGTTTCGGTAAGTTCTTATTGTACTATTTCACTGTAGAGCCCCCAGTCCAGCTCAACCTGCCTCAGATAGCTCCTTTGTCCCACCCCCCATACACGCGGAGACCGGCTCAATCGGGGCCTCCAGTGATGCTATCTCTTTCATCATTACCCAACACTTAGGTGTACCTCCACTGTACTCATATCCTTCCATATCCTTGTCTGTACATAATGCCCTGAATCTATTCTACATTGCCCGGAAATCTGCGCCTTTTATTCTCTGTACCCAACGAACTAGAAGACCAGTTCTTAAAGCCTTTAGCCGTATCCTTATTCTATTCCTCCTCTGTTCCTCTGGTGATGTAGAGGTTAACCCAGGCCCTGTAGCCCCCAGTATCACTCCTACTCCCCAGGAGCTATCATTTGTTGACTTCTGTAACTGTAAAAGCCTTGGTTTCTTGTATGTTAACATCAGAAGCCTCCTCCCCAAGTTTGAGATATTCACTGCGTTAGCACACTCCGCCAACCCTGATGTTCTAGCAGTGTCTGAATCCTGGCTTAGGAAGCCCACCAAAAAATCAGAAATGTCCATTCCCAACTACAACATTTTCCATCTAGATAGAACTGCCAAAGAGTTGCAATCTACTGTAGAGATAGCCTGCAGAGCTCTATCATACTATCCAGGTCTGTGCCCAAACAGTTTCAGCTTCTACTTCTAAAAATCCACCTTTCCAGAAATAAGTCTCTCACTATTGCCGCTTACTACCGACCCCCCCTCAGCCCCCAGCTGTGCCCTGGACACCATATGTGAATTGATTGCCCCCCATTTATCCTCAGAGTTCGTACTGCTTGGTGACCTAAACTGGGATATGCTTAACACCCCGGCCATCCTACAATCTAAACTAGATGCCCTCAATCTCACACAAATTATCAAGGAACCTACCAGGTACAACCCTAAATCTGTAAACATGGGTACCCTCATAGATATACTCCTGACTAATTTACCCTCTAAATACATCTCTGCTGTCTTCAACCAGGATCTCAGCAATCACTGCCTCATTGGCTGCGTCCGTAATGGGTCCGCAGTCAAACGACCACCCCTCATCACTGTCAAACGCTCTATAAAACACTTTAGCGAGCAGGCCTTTCTAATTGACCTGGCCAGGGTATCCTGGATGGATATTGACCTCATTCCGTCAGTAGAGGATGCCTGATTGTTCTTTAAAAGTGCTTTCCTCTCCATCTTAAATAAGCATGCCCCATTCAAAAAATGCAGAACTAAGAACAGATATAGCCCCTGGTTGACCCCAAACTTGACTGCCCTTGACCAGCACAAAAACATCCTGTGACGTACTGCATTAGCATCGAACAGCCCCTGCGATATGCAACTCTTCAGGGAAGTCAGGAACCAATATACACAATCAGTTAGGAAAGCAAAGGCTAGCTTTTTCAAACAGAAATTTGCATCCTGTAGCACTAACTCCAAAAGGTTTTGGGACACTGTAAAGTCCATGGAGAATAAGAGCACCTCCCAGCTATCCACTGCACTGAGGCTAGGAAACGCTGTCACCAGCAATAAATCTACGATAATCGAGAATTTCAACAAGCATTTTGCTACGGCTGGCCATGCTTTCCACCTGGCTACCCCTACCCCGGCCTACAGCTCTGCACCCTCCGCTGCAACTTGCCCATGCCCCCCCCACTTGTCCTTCACCCAAATTCAGACAGTTGATGTTCTGAAAGAGCTGCAAAATCTGGACCCCTACAAATCAGCTGGGCTAGACAATCTGGACCATTTATTTCTAAAATTAGCTGCCAAAATTGTCGCAACCCCTATTACTAGCCTGTTCAACCTCTCTTTCGTAACGTCTGAGATCCCCAGAGATTGGAAAGCTGCCGCGGTCATCCCCCTCTTCAAAGGGGGTGACACTCTAGATCCAAACTGTTACAGACCTACAGTGGGGGAAAAAGTATTTAGTCAGCCACCAATTGTGCAAGTTCTCCCACTTAAAAAGATGAGAGAGGCCTGTAATTTTCATCATAGGTACACGTCAACTATGACAGACAAAATTGAGGAAAAAAAAATCCAGAAAATCACATTGTAGGATTTTTTATTAATTTATTTGCAAATTATGGTGGAAAATAAGTATTTGGTCACCTACAAACAAGCAATATTTCTGGCTCTCACAGACCTGTAACTCTTCTTTAAGAGGCTCCTCTGTCCTCCACTCGTTACCTGTATTAATGGCACCTGTTTGAACTTGTTATCAGTATAAAAGACACCTGTCCACAACCTCAAACAGTCACACTCCAAACTCCACTATGGCCAAGACCAAAGAGCTGTCAAAGGACACCAGAAACGAAATTGTAGACCTGCACCAGGCTGGGAAGACTGAATCTGCAATAGGTAAGCAGCTTGGTTTGAAGAAATCAACTGTGGGAGCAATTATTAGGAAATGGAAGACATACAAGACCACTGATAATCTCCCTCGATCTGGGGCTCCATGCAAGATCTCACCCCGTGGGGTCAAAATGATCACAAGAACGGTGAGCAAAAATCCCAGAACCACACGGGGGGACCTAGTGAATGACCTGCAGAGAGCTGGGACCAAAGTAACATATCCTACCATCAGTAACACACTACGCCGCCAGGGACTCAAATCCTGCAGGGCCAGACGTGTCCCCCTGCTTAAGCCAGTACATGTCCAGGCCCGTCTGAAGTTTGCTAGAGTGCATTTGGATTGGGAGAATGTCATATGGTCAGATGAAACCAAAATATAACTTTTTGGTAAAAACTCAACTCGTCGTGTTTGGAGGACAAAGAATGCTGAGTTGCATCCAAAGAACACCATACCTACTGTGAAGCATGGGGGTGGAAACATCATGCTTTGGGGCTGTTTTTCTGCAAAGGGACCAGGACGACTGATCCGTGTAAAGGAAAGAATGAATGGGGCCATGTATCGTGAGATTTTGAGTGAAAACCTCCTTCCATCAGCAAGGGCATTGAAGATGAAACGTGGCTGGGTCTTTCAGCATGACAATGATCCCAAACACACCGCCCGGGCAACGAAGGAATGGCTTCGTAAGAAGCATTTCAAGGTCCTGGAGTGGCCTAGCCAGTCTCCAGATCTCAACCCCATAGAAAATCTTTGGAGGGAGTTGAAAGTCCGTGTTGCCCAGCGACAGCCCCAAAACATCACTGCTCTAGAGGAGATCTGCATGGAGGAATGGGCCAAAATACCAGCAACAGTGTGTGAAAACCTTGTGAAGACTTACAGAAAACGTTTGACCTGTGTCATTGCCAACAAAGGGTATATAACAAAGTATTGAGAAACTTTTGTTATTGACCAAATACTTATTTTCCACCATAATTTGCAAATAAATTCATTAAAAATCCTACAATGTGATTTTCTGCATTTTTCCCCCTCATTTTGTCTGTCATAATTGACGTGTACCTATGATGAAAATTACAGGCCTCTCTCATCTTTTTAAGTGGGAGAACATGCACAATTGGTGGCTGACTAAATACTTTTTTCCCCACTGTACGTATGTGTGGTGAGTAATTGGTTGCACCAGATCTTATTTAGGGGCTTCATAGTAAAGGGGGTGAATACATACGTATGTGTGGTGAGTGATTTAGAGTCAGGCGCAGTAAAGCACAGAATAAAAGGTTTATTCTGAAACACAGCGGTACGCAGCAATGCGTCAAACACTCCAGT
This sequence comes from Coregonus suidteri, assembly GCA_036851935.1. Lineage (NCBI taxonomy): Eukaryota > Metazoa > Chordata > Actinopteri > Salmoniformes > Salmonidae > Coregonus > Coregonus suidteri. Next base: position 54,266,873 of record CM072233.1, read on the forward strand.
GCGGAAATACGGCCCACTGGAAAACAACAAGACACACGGGTGAATATCCCGGCGATACAAAATACAAAGAGCTCCACCGAGCTAATCTAACCTCCACAATAAACAATCACACACAAAAGACAAGGGGGCAGAGGGAACACTTATACAGGGACTGATGAGGGGATATGAACCAGGTGTGTAATAAACAAGACAAAACAAATGGAATGATGAGATGAGGAGCGGCAGCGGCTAGAAGGCTGGTGATGACGAACGCCGAAGCCTGAACCAGGAGAGGAGGCAGCTTCGGAGGAAGTCGTGACAATATGCACGCACCACTTTTACATTATTTATTTGTTAGAATTTTTTGAAACAAGTTATTTTTTTTCATTTCACTTCACCAATTTGGACTATTTTGTGTATGTCCATTACATGAAATCCAAATAAAAATTCATTTAAATTACAGGTTGTAATGCAACAAAATAGGAAAAACGCCAAGGGGGATGAATACTGTATTTGGGATATAGTAGTGGCAATAACGTCTGCTAGTATCCTCACTAATTTTCCATCCAAGTTGTCAGACCCCGGTGGCTTTTCATTGTTGATAGACAACAATCATTTTTTCACCTCTTCCACACTCACTTTTTTGGAATAAAAAATTACAGTGCTTGTCTTTCATAATTTCATTTAAGGTGCTCCAAAGCTTTTTACTATCATTCTTTATGTCATTTATCTTTGTTTCATAGAGTACTTTATTCTTCTTTATATTCAGTTTAGTCACATGATTTCTCAATTTGCAATATGTTTGCCAATCGGTTGTGCTGCCAGACTTATTTGCCATTCCTTTTGCCTCATCCATCTCAACCATACAATTTTTCCATTCCTCATCAATCCATGGGGATTCAGTAGTTTTTACACTCATTTTGTTAATGGGTGCTTATTAGTAACTGGGATTAACTATTTCATAAATTTGTCAAGTGCAGCATCTGGTTGCTCCTCATTTGCATTTGTATATATTAGGGATCCCCATTACTACTCTTCCTGTGGTCCAACCATATTAAAGCACTTCAATTACACATAAAACAAAAGATAAAACAGTACATCCATATAATATTATTACACCACTACACATCTACAATACAAAATGTATAATACCACCATACAACAATATTACAATGTGTGCGTATGCATGTGTCTGTACCCTTGTGTGTGTCTCTTCACAGTCCCCGCTGTTCCACAAGGTGTATTTTTACCTGTTTTTTTATCTGATTCTACTGCTTGCATCAGTTACCTGATGTGGAATAGAGTTCCATGTAGTCATGGCTCTATGTAGTACTGTGCGCCTCCCATAGTCTACTGAACAGTAGTCTAGGTGTGACAAAACTAGGGCCTGTAGGACCTGCCTTGTTGATAGTGCTGTTAAGAAGGCAGAGCTGCGCTTTATTATGGACAGACTTCTCCCCATCTTAGCTACTGTTGTATCAATATGTTTGACCATGACAGTTTACAATCCAGGGTTACTCCAAGCAGTTTAGTCTCCTCAACTTGCTCAATTTCCACATTATTCATTATGAGATGTAGTTGAGGTTTAGGGTTTAGTGAATGATTTGTCCCAAATGCAATGCTTTTAGTTTTGGAAATATTTAGGACTAACTAATTCCTTGCTACTCATTCCAAAACTAACTGCAGCTCTTTGTTAAGTGTTACAGTCATTTCAGTCGCTGTAGTAGCTGACATGTATAGTGTTGAGTCATCCGCATACATAGACACACTGGCTTTACTCAAAGCCAGTGGCATGTCGTTAGTAAAGATTGAAAAAAGTAAGGGGCCTAGACAGCTGCCCTGGGGAATTCCTGATTCTACCTGGATTTTGTTGGAGAGGCTTCCATTAAAGAACACCCTCTGTGTTCTGTTAGACAGGTAACTCTTTATCCATAATATAGCAGGGGGTGTAAAGCCATAACACATACGTTTTTCCAGCAGCAGACTATGATCGATAATGTCAAAAGACACACTGAAGTCTAACAAGTCATTACACACCACATACCAACATATATTCTTTACATCAACAACATAGGAATCACTACAGAACTTATTGTATGACCTCTTATACACTATATTAGGCCCAGCCTTTGGAGCTTTGGTTTTCCTAGATATGGCTACTATATTGTGATCACTACATCCGATGGATTTGGATACTGCTTTAAAGCAAATTTCTGCAGCATTTGTAAAGATGTGATCAATACATGTTGATGATTTCATTTCTGTGCTGTTTGTAACTACCCTGGTAGGTTGGCTGATAACCTGAACCAGGTTGCAGGCACTGGTTACAGTTTGAAGCTTTTTCTTGAGTGGGCAGCCTGATGAAAGCCTGTCAATATTGAAATCACCCAGAAAATATACCTCTCTGTTGATATCACATACATTATTAAGCATTTCACACATGTTATCCAGATACTGACTGTTAGCACTTGGTATCTATAGCAGCTTCCCATCAGAATGGGCTTTAGGTGAGGCAGATGAACCTGTAGCCATATTACTTCAACAGTATTTAACATGAGTGTCACGGTTCTCTAAGACCGAACCCAGAAGCAGACCAGGACAAGGTGAGTTGAACGAATGAGAGTGTTTATTTACAGATAAAAGATGCAGAATAGTCAGGAGACGGAGCGGGTGGCGGAGATGAGTAGGTGGTGGTGAAGTGGCAGATGAACTGATGGCACGGCAGGGGTTGGGTGAAGGTTCCGGGAGAATGATGTTTATGGCTAACAATCCGGCAGGGAATGGATGTCAGGTCAGAGCTTATGAAGGGGTGATGATCAGGACCAGGTGTGCCGAAGCTGATGAGAAGCAGGTGTGGGTAATCGAGAGATCACCCGCCTAGCAACGTCGCCCGGCAACCGGACAGGGTGCGTTCAGGCACCTTCGGGAAACAGGAGATACAGAGCAGAAAAACGGCAACACAGGCAGGAACAGACTCAGGACGCAGGGTTCATGACAATGAGATCCTCTCTAAGCTTTACAGGAATGTGTCTCTGAATATAGACCGCAACACCGCCCCCATTGACATTTCTGTATTTTCTGTAAATGTTATAACCTTGTATTGCTACCACTGTATCATCAAAGGTATCATCTAAGTGAGTTTCAGAGATAGTCAGAATATGAATGTCATCTGTTACTAGCAAGTTATTGATATCATGAACCTTGTTTCTTAAGCTACATATGTTAACGTGGGCTATTTCTAGCACTTTTCTGGGTTGCTCAATTGTTTTCATTGCTTTACTGGGAAGCTTAGCAGAGGTAGACATACTCATGTTATTTATGTTAGTGCAGGGTGAGCTGCACACAGTGGACTTCCTACTAGGGCACACCACCTCAGTGCTAACAGTATTACTCTGGTTGATAGGCACATGATTACTGCATCCAATAGCTGTAGGATCAACAGAGGCATTCAGGGCAGTTAGAGGGACATAGATTAGGTTACTTACATTGTGTCTTCCAACGCCCCTTGGATAATGTACCTTTGCTGCAGCATTACTACAACTCAGCGGCACAATGTAAGGGATTACCTGAGCTGTGCTTGGGTCATTGATAAGTAATTGTCTCAACACAGCCTTGAAATGCATGGACAGAGTCTAGGAGCCAAACATGTCTCATATCAAGGCAGCCATAGCCTACTGTAGGGGTGCACCTCAACAGTCTACAGTGGCTTCCTCCGTCTCCTTTCTTTCATTGTCACTGATCTGAACAGCAGACAGGTGAAAGCATTATGGTATTTGTTTTCACCTGTCCAGTTCATTCAGATCAGTATGACAGATAACAGAATATAGTGACAGTGAGCCACTTCAGACTATTGAGATGCACCCAGAACCCTGAATTTGCGCTTGGCTCCATTGATGTCCAGGCAGGAGCAGAGACACTCCATCACCACCATGCCCTTCACTACGCTGCTGTCCAGGTGGCTCTGCATCCCTCCCAGCATGCACTGCAGCAGCTCTGACGGGGGGAAAAACATCAGGGTCGTGATCATTAGGCACCAAACAGAAGAAAAAACTGACTTCAACAAGGCGGGCTACATGGACACGCCCCATAACAAAACGCTCATTGTCGTTTTCCATTTGTCAAATGAACACAACCCAGAGGCCGACAGGTCTGTGACATCATAATACTGCCCTAATCAACCCAGAGGCCGACAGGTCTGTGACATCATAATACTGCCCTGATCAACCCAGAGGCCGACAGGTCTGTGACATCATAATACTGCCCTGATCAACCCAGAGGCCGACAGGTCTGTGACATCATAATACTGCCCTGATCAACCCAGAGGCTGACAGGTCTGTGACATCATAATACTGTGTTGTAGTGTTGGGGTGTTACCTGAGGGTAGTCATGTATCTCTGATAGTGTGACATCATAATACTGTGTTGTAGTGTTGGGGTGTTACCAGGCCTGGCACAGCCCTGCTCACACACAGCTGCTGCTCCAGAGGGGGTTGGCCCAGGCCTGGCACAGCCCTGCTTACACACAGCTGCTGCTCCAGAGGGGGTTGGCCCAGGCCTGGCACAGCCCTGCTCACAAAGAGCTGCTGCTCCAGAGGGGGTTGGCCCAGGCCTGGCACAGCCCTGCTCACACACAGCTGCTGCTCCAGAGGGGGTTGGCCGAGGCCTGGCACAGCGACCACAGCACCTGGACACATAGAGCTGCTGCTCCAGAGGGGGTTGGCCCAGGCCTGGCACAGCCCTGCTCACACACAGCTGCTGCCCCAGAGGGGGTTGACCCAGGCCTGGCACAGCGACCACAGCACCTGGACACATAGAGCTGCTGCTCCAGAGGGGGTTGGCCCAGGCCTGGCACAGCCCTGCTCACAAAGAGCTGCTGCTCCAGAGGGGGTTGGCCCAGGCCTGGCACAGCGACCACAGCACCTGGACACATAGAGCTGCTGCTCCAGAGGGGGTTGGCCCAGGCCTGGCACAGCCCTGCTCACACACAGCTGCTGCCCCAGAGGGGGTTGACCCAGGCCTGGCACAGCGACCACAGCACCTGGACACACAGTCACACACACAGTCAACAACATTGTCATAAATCCACATATATCATCTCAACACTAAAGACTTGGTTGTACACTCACCTGTATAAGTAGTGTCCTCTCCCTGTCCTGAGCCAGGTAGACCAGGAGAATGCTCACCTGTATAAGTAGTGTCCTCTCCCTGTCCTGAGCCAGGTAGACCAGAGGAATCCTCACCTGTATAAGTAGTGTCCTCTCCCTGTCCTGAGCCAGGTAGACCAGGAGCATCCTCACCTGTATAAGTAGTGTCCTCTCCCTGTCCTGAGCCAGGTAGACCAGAGGAATCCTCACCTGTATAAGTAGTGTCCTCTCCCTGTCCTGAGCCAGGTAGACCAGAGGAATCCTCACCTGTATAAGTAGTGTCCTCTCCCTGTCCTGAGCCAGGTAGACCAGAGGAATCCTCACCTGTATAAGTAGTGTCCTCTCTCTGTCCTGAGCCAGGTAGACCAGAGGAATCCTCACCTGTATAAGTAGTGTCCTCTCTCTGTCCTGAGCCAGGTAGACCAGAAGAATCCTCACCTGTATAAGTAGTGTCCTCTCCCTGTCCTGAGCCAGGTAGACCAGAGGAATCCTCACCTGTATAAGTAGTGTCCTCTCCCTATCCTGAGCCAGGTAGACCAGAGGAATCCTCACCTGTATAAGTAGTGTCCTCTCCCTGTCCTGAGCCAGGTAGACCAGGAGAATCCTCACCTGTATAAGTAGTGTCCTCTCCCTGTCCTGAGCCAGGTAGACCTGGAGCATCCTCACCTGTATAAGTAGTGTCCTCTCCCTGTCCTGAGCCAGGTAGACCTGGAGCATCCTCACCTGTATAAGTAGTGTCCTCTCCCTGTCCTGAGCCAGGTAGACCAGGAGAATCTTCACCTGTATAAGTAGTGTCCTCTCCCTGTCCTGAGCCAGGTAGACCAGAGGAATCCTCACCTGTATAAGTAGTGTCCTCTCCCTGTCCTGAGCCAGGTAGACCAGAGGAATCCTCACCTGTATAAGTAGTGTCCTCTCCCTGTCCTGAGCCAGGTAGACCAGAGGAATCCTCACCTGTATAAGTAGTGTCCTCTCCCTGTCCTGAGCCAGGTAGACCAGAGGAATCCTCACCTGTATAAGTAGTGTCCTCTCCCTGTCCTGAGCCAGGTAGACCTGGAGCATCCTCACCTGTATAAGTAGTGTCCTCTCCCTGTCCTGAGCCAGGTAGACCTGGAGCATCCTCACCTGTATAAGTAGTGTCCTCTCCCTGTCCTGAGCCAGGTAGACCAGAGGAATCCTCACCTGTATAAGTAGTGTCCTCTCCCTGTCCTGAGCCAGGTAGACCTGGAGCATCCTCACCTGTATAAGTAGTGTCCTCTCCCTGTCCTGAGCCAGGTAGACCAGGAGAATCCTCACCTGTATAAGTAGTGTCCTCTCCCTGTCCTGAGCCAGGTAGACCAGAGGAATCCTCACCTGTATAAGTAGTGTCCTCTCCCTGTCCTGAGCCAGGTAGACCAGAGGAATCCTCACCTGTATAAGTAGTGTCCTCTCCCTGTCCTGAGCCAGGTAGACCAGAGGAATCCTCAAAACACCAGTCTGGGAATGAAGTTGAAGACTTCAGCTTTAACAGAGCCTTTTTGAATTCCAACAATGATAGATTGACTAGACTCATAGTACAGAATGAATGACTGACTGCCCAGTTCAACATCAAATCACCATCTCACCTCATACTTTATGGGTGACAACAAACTTTTAGTTCTTCAACACCAGGTTCCCCATGATCCTGGACCTCTGTCAGGCCCAGAGGAAAAATAACACTTCCATTATGAGAGACAGAGATGAGACAAAGATGCAGACAGTTTGACTCCCCTTCCCTTCCCTGTTGACAGCCTGCACCAGCCCAGTGAGCACACTCTCCAGCCAGCACTCCGGGATGTTCACCAGCAGCTTCCAGCACACCCTCTGCAACACCATGTCTGAGCGTGTACAGGAGGAGAAGCGAGGGGCCATCACCTTGCAGAAAGAGACACAATTATGTAACTCCTCTGATGAATGGAAAAGTGCTGCAGTTGACAATCATCAATGCAGGAAGAACACATCTTGAATGCAACCTTGCTTCCCACTGTGTCCCTGAACACAGGCCTTCCCCAGTGGGCCACAAAGGTCAGGGAGCAGTCTTTTCCATCTGGTAACAACAGTGTATTGACAGTGAGCAGTCTTTATCATCTGGACTTACTTGACAGTGAGTGGCATTCAATAACAAACATGTTCAATGTAGACAGTTAAAGTTAAAACAGCCCTAAATAGGCCCTTAATTTAGTCCTTAAAGGGAAAGATAGCCCCCCTCCCCTCTTGTGAATATATAAAACCTTTTGGAATTAAAACGTATTTTATGTTTTAACATCAGCTATGCAAAAACCCAACGGTTACATGACGCCCTGTGTAACATCACACCAATACCATGCTGAAAAGCAAATTTGCCTTTGGCATGGCAACATATTGTTGTGCTGTATTAACTAGGCTCTCTGTCCCTGTCAGAAGACATGGTATAGTAGTAATGATGTATTAACTAGGCTCTATGTCCCTGTCAGAAGACATGATATAGTAGTAGTGATGTATTAACTAGGCTCTATGTCCCTGTCAGAAGACATGGTATAGTAGTGATGTATTAACTAGGCTCTGTGTCCCTGTCAGAAGACATGGTATAGTAGTGATGTATTAACTAGGCTCTCTGTCCCTGTCAGAAGACATGGTATAGTAGTGATGTATTAACTAGGCTCTATGTCCCTGTCAGAAGACATGGTATAGTAGTGATGTATTAACTAGGCTCTATGTCCCTGTCAGAAGACATGGTATAGTAGTGATGTAATAACTAGGCTCTATGTCCCTGTCAGAAGACATGGTATAGTAGTGATGTATTAACTAGGCTCTATGTCCCTGTCAGAAGACATGGTATAGTAGTGATGTATTAACTAGGCTCTATGTCCCTGTCAGAAGACATGGTATAGTAGTGATGTATTAACTAGGCTCTATGTCCCTGTCAGAAGACATGGTATAGTAGTAGTGATGTATTAACTAGGCTCTATGTCCCTGTCAGAAGACATGGTATGGTAGTAGTGATGTATTAACTAGGCTCTGTGTCCCTGTCAGAAGACATGGTATAGTAGTAGTGATGTATTAACTAGGCTCTATGTCCCTGTCAGAAGACAAGGTATAGTAGTGATGTATTAACTAGGCTCTGTGTCCCTGTCAGAAGACATGGTATAGTAGTAGTGATGTATTAACTAGGCTCTATGTCCCTGTCAGAAGACATGGTATAGTAGTGATGTATTAACTAGGCTCTATGTCCCTGTCAGAAGACATGGTATAGTAGTAGTGATGTATTAACTAGGCTCTATGTCCCTGTCAGAAGACATGTATAGTAGGGATGTATTAAACTAGGCTCTATGTCCCTGTCAGAAGACATGGTATAGTAGTGATGTATTAACTAGGCTCTATGTCCCTGTCAGAAGACATGGTATAGTAGTGATGTATTAACTAGGCTCTATGTCCCTGTCAGAAGACATGGTATAGTAGTAGTGATGTATTAACTAGGCTCTATGTCCCTGTCAGAAGACATGGTATAGTAGTAGTGATGTATTAACTAGGCTCTATGTCCCTGTCAGAAGACATGGTATAGTAGTAGATATGTATTAACTAGGCTCTGTGTCCCTGTCAGAAGACATGGTATAGTAGTGATGTATTAACTAGGCTCTATGTCCCTGTCAGAAGACATGGTATAGTAGTGATGTATTAACTAGGCTCTGTGTCCCTGTCAGAAGACATGGTATAGTAGTAGTGATGTATTAACTAGGCTCTATGTCCCTGTCAGAAGACATGGTATAGTAGTAGTGATGTATTAACTAGGCTCTATGTCCCTGTCAGAAGACATGGTATAGTAGTGATGTATTAACTAGGCTCTGTGTCCTGTCAGAAGACATGGTATAGTAGTGATGTATTAACTAGGCTCTATGTCCCTGTCAGAAGACATGGTATAGTAGTGATGTATTAACTAGGCTCTATGTCCCTGTCAGAAGACATGGTATAGTAGTGATGTATTAACTAGGCTCTATGTCCCTGTCAGAAGACATGGTATAGTAGTGATGTATTAACTAGGCTCTATGTCCCTGTCAGAAGACATGGTATAGTAGTAGATGTATTAACTAGGCTCTATGTCCCTGTCAGAAGACATGGTATAGTAGTGATGTAATAACTAGGCTCTATGTCCCTGTCAGAAGACATGGTATAGTAGTGATGTATTAACTAGGCTTTATGTCCCTGTCAGAAGACATGGTATAGTAGTAGTGATGTATTAACTAGGCTCTATGTCCCTGTCAGAAGACATGGTATAGTAGTAGTGATGTATTAACTAGGCTCTATGACCCTGTCAGAATGGTATAGTAGTGATGTATTAACTAGGCTCTATGTCCCTGTCAGAAGACATGGTATACTAGTGATGTATTAACTAGGCTCTACGTCCCTGTCAGAAGACAGGGTATAGTAGTGATGTATTAACTAGGCTCTATGTCCCTGTCAGAAGACATGGTATAGTAGTAGTGATGTATTAACTAGGCTCTATGTCCCTGTCAGAAGACATGGTATAGTAGTGATGTATTAACTAGGCTCTATGTCCCTGTCAGAAGACATGGTATAGTAGTGATGTATTAACTAGGCTCTATGTCCCTGTCAGAAGACATGGTATAGTAGTGATGTATTAACTAGGCTCTATGTCCCTGTCAGAAGACATGGTATAGTAGTAGTGATGTATTAACTAGGCTCTATGTCCCTGTCAGAAGACATGGTATAGTAGTGATGTATTAACTAGGCTCTATGTCCCTGTCAGAAGACATGGTATATAGTAGTAGTGATGTATTAACTAGGCTCTATGTCCCTGTCAGAAGACATGGTATAGTAGTAGTGATGTATTAACAGGCTCTATGTCCCTGTCAGAAGACATGGTATAGTAGTAGTGATGTATTAACTAGGCTCTATGTCCCTGTCAGAAGACATGGTATAGTAGTGATGTATTAACTAGGCTCTATGTCCCTGTCAGAAGACATGGTATAGTAGGGATGTATTAAATAGGCTCTTTGTCCAAGTCAGAAGACATGATATAGTAGTAGTGATGTATTAACTAGGCTCTATGTCCCTGTATGAAGACATGGTATAGTAGTAGTGATGTATTAACTAGGCTCTATGTCCCTGTCAGAAGACAGGGTATAGTAGTGATGTATTAACTAGGCTCTATGTCCCTGTCAGAAGACATGGTATAGTAGTAGTAATGTATTAACTAGGCTCTGTGTCCCTGGCAGAAGACATGGTATAGTAGTAGTGATGTATTAACTAGGCTCTATGTCCCTGTCAGAAGACATGGTATAGTAGTGATGTATTAACTAGGCTCTATGACCCTGTCAGAAGACATGGTATAGTAGTAGTGATGTATCAACTAGGCTCTATGTCCCTGTCAGAAGACATGGTATAGTAGTGATGTATTAACTAGGCTCTATGTCCCTGTCAGAAGACATGGTATAGTAGTAGTGATGTATTAACTAGGCTCTATGTCCCTGTCAGAAGACATGTATAGTAGTAGTGATGTATTAACTAGGCTCTATGTCCCTGTCAGAAGACATGGTATAGTAGTAGTGATGTATTAACTAGGCTCTATGTCCCTGTCAGAAGACATGATATAGTAGTAGTGATGTATTAACTAGGCTCTATGTCCCTGTCAGAAGACATGGTATAGTAGTGATGTATTAACTAGGCTCTATGTCCCTGTCAGAAGACATGGTATAGTAGTGTGTATTAACTAGGCTCTCTGTCCCTGTCAGAAGACATGGTAGTAGTAGTGATGTATTAACTAGGCTCTATGTCCCTGTCAGAAGACATGGTATAGTAGTAGTGATGTATTAACTAGGCTCTATGTCCCTGTCAGAAGACATGGTATAGTAGTGATGTATTAACTAGGCTCTGTGTCCCTGTCAGAAGACATGGTATAGTAGTGATGTATTAACTAGGCTCTATGTCCCTGTCAGAAGACATGGTATAGTAGTGATGTATTAACTAGGCTCTATGTCCCTGTCAGAAGACATGGTATAGTAGTGATGTATTAACTAGGCTCTATGTCCCTGTCAGAAGACATGGTATAGTAGTAGTGATGTATTAACTAGGCTCTATGTCCCTGTCAGAAGACATGGTATAGTATAGTAGTGATGTATTAACTAGGCTCTATGTCCCTGTCAGAAGACATGGTATAGTAGTGATGTATTAACTAGGCTCTATGTCCCTGTCAGAAGACATGGTATAGTAGTGATGTATTAACTAGGCTCTATGTCCCTGTCAGAAGACATGGTATAGTAGTAGTGATGTATTAACTAGGCTCTATGTCCCTGTCAGAAGACATGGTATAGTAGTAGTGATGTATTAACTAGGCTCTATGACCCTGTCAGAAGACATGGTATAGTAGTGATGTATTAACTAGGCTCTATGTCCCTGTCAGAAGACATGGTATAGTAGTAGATGTATTAACTAGGCTCTATGTCCCTGTCAGAAGACATGGTATAGTAGTAGTGATGTATTAACTAGGCTCTATGTCCCTGTCAGAAGACAAGTGTATAGTATAGTAGTAGTGATGTATTAACTAGGCTCTATGTCCCTGTCAGAAGACATGGTATAGTAGTAGTGATGTATTACTAGGCTCTATGTCCCTGTCAGAAGACATGGTATAGTAGTGATGTATTAACTAGGCTCTATGTCCCTGTCAGAAGACATGGTATAGTAGTAGTGATGTATTAACTAGGCTCTGTGTCCCTGTCAGAAGACATGGATATAGTAGTAGTGATGTATTAACTAGGCTCTATGTCCCTGTCAGAAGACATGGTATAGTAGTAGTGATGTATTAACTAGGCTCTATGTCCCTGTCAGAAGACATGGTATAGTAGTAGTGATGTATTAACTAGGCTCTATGTCCCTGTCAGAAGACATGGTATAGTAGTAGTGATGTATTAACTAGGCTCTATGTCCCCTGTCAGAAGACATGGTATAGTAGTAGTGATGTATTAACTAGGCTCTATGTCCCTGTCTGAAGACATGGTATAGTAGTGATGTATTAACTAGGCTCTATGTCCCTGTCAGAAGACATGGTATAGTAGGGATGTATTAAATAGGCTCTTTGTCCAAGTCAGAAGACATGATATAGTAGTAGTGATGTATTAACTAGGCTCTATGTCCCTGTATGAAGACATGGTATAGTAGTAGTGATGTATTAACTAGGCTCTATGTCCCTGTTAGAAGACAGGGTATAGTAGTGATGTAATAACTAGGCTCTATGTCCCTGTCAGAAGACATGGTATAGTAGTAGTAATGTATTAACTAGGCTCTATGTCCCTGTCAGAAGACATGGTATAGTATAGTGATGTATTAACTAGGCTCTATGTCCCTGTCAGAAGACATGGTATAGTAGTGATGTATTAACTAGGCTCTATGACCCTGTCAGAAGACATGGTATAGTAGTAGTGATGTATCAACTAGGCTCTATGTCCCTGTCAGAAGACATGGTATAGTAGTGATGTATAACTAGGCTCTATGTCCCTGTCAGAAGACATGGTATAGTAGTAGTGATGTATTAACTAGGCTCTATGTCCCTGTCAGAAGACATGGTATAGTAGTAGTGATGTATTAACTAGGCTCTATGTCCCTGTCAGAAGACATGGTATAGTAGTAGTGATGTATTAACTAGGCTCTTGTCCCTGTCAGAAGACATGGTATAGTAGTAGTGATGTATTAACTAGGCTCTATGTCCCTGTCAGAAGACATGGTATAGTAGTGATGTATTAACTAGGCTCTGTGTCCCTGTCAGAAGACATGGTATAGTAGTGATGTATTAACTAGGCTCTCTGTCCCTGTCAGAAGACATGGTATAGTAGTAGTGATGTATTAACTAGGCTCTATGTCCCTGTCAGAAGACATGGTATAGTATTGATTGAATAACTAGGCTCTATGTCCCTGTCAGAAGACATGGTATAGTAGTAGTGATGTATTAACTAGGCTCTATGTCCCTGTCAGAAGACATGGTATAGTAGTAGTGATGTATTAACTAGGCTCTATGTCCCTGTCAGAAGACATGGTATAGTAGTAGTGATGTATAAACTAGGCTCTATGTCCCTGTCAGAAGACATGGTATAGTAGTAGTGATGTATTAACTAGGCTCTGTGTCCCTGTCAGAAGACATGGTATAGTAGTAGTGATGTATTAACTAGGCTCTATGTCCCTGTCAGAAGACATGGTATAGTAGTAGTGATGTATTAACTAGGCTCTATGTCCCTGTCAGAAGACATGGTATAGTAGTAGTGATGTATTAACTAGGCTCTATGTCCCTGTCAGAAGACATGGTATAGTAGTGATGTATTAACTAGGCTCTATGTCCCTGTCAGAAGACATGGTATAGTAGTGATGTATTAACTAGGCTCTATGTCCCTGTCAGAAGACATGGTATAGTAGTGATGTATTAACTAGGCTCTATGTCCCTGTCAGAAGACATGGTATAGTAGTAGTAATGTATTAACTAGGCTCTATGTCCCTGTCAGAAGACATGGTATAGTAGTAGTGATGTATTAACTAGGCTCTATGTCCCTGTCAGAAGACATGGTATAGTAGTAGTGATGTATTAACTAGGCTCTATGTCCCTGTCAGAAGACATGGTATAGTAGTGATGTATTAACTAGGCTCTATGTCCCTGTCAGAAGACATGGTATAGTAGTAGTGATGTATTAACTAGGCTCTATGTCCCTGTCAGAAGACATGGTATAGTAGTAGTGATGTATTAACTAGGCTCTATGTCCCTGTCAGAAGACATGGTATAGTAGTAGTGATGTATTAACTAGGATCTATGTCCCTGTCAGAAGACATGATATAGTAGTAGTGATGTATTAACTAGGCTCTATGTCCCTGTCAGAAGACATGGTATAGTAGTGATGTATTAACTAGGCTCTGTGTCCCTGTCAGAAGACAATGGTATAGTAGTGATGTATTAACTAGGCTCTGTGTCCCTGTCAGAAGACATGGTATAGTAGTGATGTATTAACTAGGCTCTATGTCCCTGTCAGAAGACATGGTATAGTAGTAATGTATTAACTAGGCTCTATGTCCCTGTCAGAAGACATGGTATAGTATTGATTGAATAACTAGGCTCTATGTCCCTGTCAGAAGACATGGTATAGTAGTGATGTATTAACTAGGCTCTATGTCCCTGTCAGAAGACATGGTATAGTAGTAGTGATGTATTAACTAGGCTCTATGTCCCTGTCAGAAGACATGGTATAGTAGTGATGTATTAACTAGGCTCTATGTCCCTGTCAGAAGACATGGTATAGTAGTGGTGATGTATTAACTAGGCTCTATGTCCCTGTCAGAAGACATGGTATAGTAGTAGTGATGTATTAACTAGGCTCTATGTCCCTGTCAGAAGACATGGTATAGTAGTAGTGATGTATTAACTAGGCTCTATGTCCCTGTCAGAAGACATGGTATAGTAGTAGTGATGTATTAACTAGGCTCTATGTCCCTGTCAGAAGACATGGTATAGTAGTGATGTATTAACTAGGCTCTATGTCCCTGTCAGAAGACATGGTATAGTAGTGATGTATTAACTAGGCTCTATGTCCCTGTCAGAAGACATGGTATAGTAGTAGTGATGTATTAACTAGGCTCTATGTCCCTGTCAGAAGACATGGTATAGTAGTAGTGATGTATTAACTAGGCTCTATGTCCCTGTCAGAAGACATGGTATAGTAGTGATGTATTAACTAGGCTCTATGTCCCTGTCAGAAGACATGGTATAGTAGTAGTGATGTATTAACTAGGCTCTATGTGTCCCTGTCAGAAGACATGGTATAGTAGTGATGTAATAACTAGGCTCTATGTCCCTGTCAGAAGACATGGTATAGTAGTGATGTATTAACTAGGCTCTATGTCCCTGTCAGAAGACATGGTATAGTAGTAGTGATGTATTAACTAGGCTCTATGTCCCTGTCAGAAGACATGGTATAGTAGTAGTGATGTATTAACTAGGCTCTATGACCCTGTCAGAAGACATGGTATAGTAGTGATGTATTAACTAGGCTCTATGTCCCTGTCAGAAGACATGGTATAGTAGTGTGATGTATTAACTAGGCTCTATGTCCCTGTCAGAAGACATGGTATAGTAGTAGTGATGTATTAACTAGGCTCTATGTCCCTGTCAGAAGACATGGTATAGTAGTGATGTATTAACTAGGCTCTGTGTCCCTGTCAGAAGACATGGTATAGTAGTAGTGATGTATTAACTAGGCTCTATGTCCCTGTCAGAAGACATGGTATAGTAGTGTGATGTATTAACTAGGCTCTATGTCCCTGTCAGAAGACATGGTATAGTAGTGATGTATTAACTAGGCTCTATGTCCCTGTCAGAAGACATGGTATAGTAGTGATGTATTAACTAGGCTCTATGTCCCTGTCAGAAGACATGGTATAGTAGTGATGTATTAACTAGGCTCTCTATGTCCCTGTCAGAAGACATGGTATAGTATAGTGATGTATTAACTAGGCTCTATGTCCCTGTCAGAAGACAGGGTATAGTAGTGATGTAATAACTAGGCTCTATGTCCCTGTCAGAAGACATGGTATAGTAGTGATGTATTAACTAGGCTCTATGTCCCTGTCAGAAGACATGGTATAGTAGTGATGTATTAACTAGGCTCTATGTCCCTGTCAGAAGACATGGTATAGTAGTAGTGATGTATTAACTAGGCTCTATGTCCCTGTCAGAAGACATGGTATAGTAGTAGTGATGTATTAACTAGGCTCTATGTCCCTGTCAGAAGACATGGTATAGTAGTGATGTATTAACTAGGCTCTATGTCCCTGTCAGAAGACATGGTATAGTAGTGATGTATTAACTAGGCTCTATGTCCCTGTCAGAAGACATGGTATAGTAGTGATGTATTAACTAGGCTCTATGTCCCTGTCAGAAGACATGGTATAGTAGTGATGTATTAACTAGGCTCTATGTCCCTGTCAGAAGACATGGTATAGTAGTGATGTATTAACTAGGCTCTATGTCCCTGTCAGAAGACATGGTATAGTAGTAGTGATGTATTAACTAGGCTCTATGTCCCTGTCAGAAGACATGGTATAGTAGTGATGTATTAACTAGGCTCTATGTCCCTGTCAGAAGACATGGTATAGTAGTAGTGATGTATTAACTAGGCTCTATGTCCCTGTCAGAAGACATGGTATAGTAGTAGTGATGTATTAACTAGGCTCTATGTCCCTGTCAGAAGACATGGTATAGTAGTAGTGATGTATTAACTAGGCTCTATGTCCCTGTCAGAAGACATGGTATAGTAGTAGTGATGTATTAACTAGGCTCTATGTCCCTGTCAGAAGACATGGTATAGTAGTGTGATGTATTAACTAGGCTCTATGTCCCTGTCAGAAGACATGGTATAGTAGTAGTGATGTATTAACTAGGCTCTATGTCCCTGTCAGAAGACATGGTATAGTAGTAGTGATGTATTAACTAGGCTCTATGTCCCTGTCAGAAGACATGGTATAGTAGTGATGTATTAACTAGGCTCTATGTCCCTGTCAGAAGACATGGTATAGTAGTGATGTATTAACTAGGCTCTATGTCCCTGTCAGAAGACATGGTATAGTAGTGATGTATTAACTAGGCTCTATGTCCCTGTCAGAAGACATGGTATAGTAGTAGTGATGTATTAACTAGGCTCTATGTCCCTGTCAGAAGACATGGTATAGTAGTAGTGATGTATTAACTAGGCTCTATGTCCCTGTCAGAAGACAGTATATAGTAGTGATGTATTAACTAGGCTCTATGTCCCTGTCAGAAGACATGGTATAGTAGTGATGTATTAACTAGGCTCTATGTCCCTGTCAGAAGACATGGTATAGTAGTAGTGATGTATTAACTAGGCTCTATGTCCCTGTCAGAAGACATGGTATAGTAGTGATGTATTAACTAGGCTCTATGTCCCTGTCAGAAGACATGGTATAGTAGTAGTGATGTATTAACTAGGCTCTATGTCCCTGTCAGAAGACATGGTATAGTAGTGATGTATTAACTAGGCTCTATGTCCCTGTCAGAAGACATGGTATAGTAGTGATGTATTAACTAGGCTCTATGTCCCTGTCAGAAGACATGGTATAGTAGTAGTGATGTATTAACTAGGCTCTATGTCCCTGTCAGAAGACATGGTATAGTAGTAGTGATGTATTAACTAGGCTCTATGTCCCTGTCAGAAGACATGGTATAGTAGTAGTGATGTATTAACTAGGCTCTATGTCCCTGTCAGAAGACATGGTATAGTAGTGATGTATTAACTAGGCTCTATGTCCCTGTCAGAAGACATGGTATAGTAGTAGTGATGTATTAACTAGGCTCTATGTCCCTGTCAGAAGACATGGTATAGTAGTGATGTATTAACTAGGCTCTATGTCCCTGTCAGAAGACATGGTATAGTAGTAGTGATGTATAAACTAGGCTCTATGTCCCTGTCAGAAGACATGGTATAGTAGTAATGATGTATTAACTAGGCTCTATGTCCCTGTCAGAAGACATGGTATAGTAGTAGTGATGTATTAACTAGGCTCTATGTCCCTGTCAGAAGACATGGTATAGTAGTAGTGATGTATTAACTAGGCTCTATGTCCCTGTCAGAAGACATGGTATAGTAGGTGATGTATTAACTAGGCTCTTTGTCCTAGTCAGAAGACATGATATAGTAGTAGTGATGTATTAACTAGGCTCTATGTCCCTGTCAGAAGACATGGTATAGTAGTAGTGATGTATTAACTAGGCTCTATGTCCCTGTCAGACAGGTACATGTATAGTGATGTATTAACTAGGCTCTATGTCCCTGTCAGAAGACATGGTATAGTAGTGATGTATTAACTAGGCTCTATGTCCCTGTCAGAAGACATGGTATAGTAGTATTAACTAGGCTCTATGTCCCTGTCAGAAGACATGGTATAGTAGTGATGTATTAACTAGGCTCTATGTCCCTGTCAGAAGACATGGTATAGTAGTGATGTATTAACTAGGCTCTATGTCCCTGTCAGAAGACATGGTATAGTAGTAGTGATGTATTAACTAGGCTCTATGTCCCTGTCAGAAGACATGGTATAGTAGTAGTGATGTATTAACTAGGCTCTATGTCCCTGTCAGAAGACATGGTATAGTAGTAGTGATGTATTAACTAGGCTCTATGTCCCTGTCAGAAGACATGGTATAGTAGTAGTGATGTATTAACTAGGCTCTATGTCCCTGTCAGAAGACATGGTATAGTAGTGAGTGATGTATTAACTAGGCTCTATGTCCCTGTCAGAAGACATGGTATAGTAGTGATGTATTAACTAGGCTCTATGTCCCTGTCAGAAGACATGGTATAGTAGTGATGTATTAACTAGGCTCTATGTCCCTGTCAGAAGACATGGTATAGTAGTGATGTATTAACTAGGCTCTATGTCCCTGTCAGAAGACATGGTATAGTAGTAGTGATGTATTAACTAGGCTCTATGTCCCTGTCAGAAGACATGGTATAGTAGTGATGTATTAACTAGGCTCTATGTCCCTGTCAGAAGACATGGTATAGTAGTGATGTATTAACTAGGCTCTATGTCCCTGTCAGAAGACATGGTATAGTAGTAGTGATGTATTAACTAGCTCTATGTCCCTGTCAGAAGACATGGTATAGTAGTAGTGATGTATTAACTAGGCTCTATGTCCCTGTCAGAAGACATGGTATAGTAGTAGTGATGTATTAACTAGGCTCTATGTCCCTGTCAGAAGACATGGTATAGTAGTAGTGTATTAACTAGGCTCTATGTCCCTGTCAGAAGACATGGTATAGTAGTGATGTATTAACTAGGCTCTATGTCCCTGTCAGAAGACATGGTATAGTAGTGATGTATTAACTAGGCTCTATGTCCCTGTCAGAAGACATGGTATAGTAGTAGTGATGTATTAACTAGGCTCTATGTCCCTGTCAGAAAGACATGGTATAGTAGTAGTGATGTATTAACTAGGCTCTATGTCCCTGTCAGAAGACATGGTATAGTAGTGATGTATTAACTAGGCTCTATGTCCCTGTCAGAAGACATGGTATAGTAGTGATGTATTAACTAGGCTCTATGTCCCTGTCAGAAGACATGGTATAGTAGTAGTAGTGATGTATTAACTAGGCTCTATGTCCCTGTCAGAAGACATGGTATAGTAGTGATGTATTAACTAGGCTCTATGTCCCTGTCAGAAGACATGGTATAGTAGTGATGTATTAACTAGGCTCTATGTCCCTGTCAGAAGACATGGTTATAGTAGTAGTGATGTATTAACTAGGCTCTATGTCCCTGTCAGAAGACATGGTATAGTAGTGATGTATTAACTAGGCTCTATGTCCCTGTCAGAAGACATGGTATAGTAGTAGTATGTGTATTAACTAGGCTCTATGTCCCTGTCAGAAGACATGGTATAGTAGTATGTATTATTAACTAGGCTCTATGTCCCTGTCAGAAGACATGGTATAGTAGTAGTGATGTATTAACTAGGCTCTATGTCCCTGTCAGAAGACATGGTATAGTAGTGATGTATTAACTAGGCTCTATGTCCCTGTCAGAAGACATGGTATAGTAGTAGTGATGTATTAACTAGGCTCTATGTCCCTGTCAGAAGACATGGGTATAGTAGTGATGTATTAACTAGGCTCTATGTCCCTGTCAGAAGACATGGTATAGTAGTAGTGATGTATTAACTAGGCTCTATGTCCCTGTCAGAAGACATGGTATAGTAGTGATGTATTAACTAGGCTCTATGTCCCTGTCAGAAGACATGGTAGACATTAACTAGGCTCTATGTCCTGTCAGAAGACATGGTATAGTAGTGTGTATGTATTAACTAGGCTCTATGTCCCTGTCAGAAGACATGGTATAGTAGTGATGTATTAACTAGGCTCTATGTCCCTGTCAGAAGACATGGTATAGTAGTAGTGATGTATTAACTAGGCTCTATGTCCCTGTCAGAAGACATGGTATAGTAGTGATGTATTAACTAGGCTCTATGTCCCTGTCAGAAGACATGGTATAGTAGTAGTGATGTATTAACTAGGCTCTATGTCCCTGTCAGAAGACATGGTATAGTAGTGTGATGTATTAACTAGGCTCTACGTCCCTGTCAGAAGACATGGTATAGTAGTGATGTATTAACTAGGCTCTATGTCCCTGTCAGAAGACATGGTATAGTAGTAGTGATGTATTAACTAGGCTCTATGTCCCTGTCAGAAGACATGGTATAGTAGTGATGTATTAACTAGGCTCTATGTCCCTGTCAGAAGACATGGTATAGTAGTAGTGATGTATTAACTAGGCTCTATGTCCTGTCAGAAGACATGGTATAGTAGTGTATGTATTAACTAGGCTCTATGTCCCTGTCAGAAGACATGGTATAGTAGTGATGTATTAACTAGGCTCTATGTCCCTGTCAGAAGACATGGTATAGTAGTGATGTATTAACTAGGCTCTATGTCCTGTCAGAAGACATGGTATAGTAGTGATGTATTAACTAGGCTCTATGTCCCTGTCAGAAGACATGGTATAGTAGTGATGATTAACTAGGCTCTATGTCCCTGTCAGAAGACATGGTATAGTAGTGATGTATTAACTAGGCTCTATGTCCCTGTCAGAAGACATGGTATAGTAGTGATGTATTAACTAGGCTCTATGTCCCTGTCAGAAGACATGGTATAGTAGTGATGTATTAACTAGGCTCTATGTCCCTGTCAGAAGACATGGTAGTAGTAGTGATGTATTAACTAGGCTCTATGTCCCTGTCAGAAGACATGGTATAGTAGTGATGTATTAACTAGGCTCTATGTCCCTGTCAGAAGACATGGTATAGTAGTAGTGATGTATTAACTAGGCTCTATGTCCCTGTCAGAAGACATGGTATAGTAGTGATGTATTAACTAGGCTCTATGTCCCTGTCAGAAGACATGGTATAGTAGTGATGTATTAACTAGGCTCTATGTCCCTGTCAGAAGACATGGTATAGTAGTGATGTATTAACTAGGCTCTATGTCCCTGTCAGAAGACAGTGTATAGTAGTGATGTATTAACTAGGCTCTATGTCCCTGTCAGAAGACATGGTATAGTAGTGTATGTATTAACTAGGCTCTACGTCCCTGTCAGAAGACATGGTATAGTAGTGTGATGTATTAACTAGGCTCTATGTCCCTGTCAGAAGACATGGTATAGTAGTGATGTATTAACTAGGCTCTATGTCCCTGTCAGAAGACATGGTATAGTAGTAGTGATGTATTAACTAGGCTCTATGTCCCTGTCAGAAGACATGGTATAGTAGTGAGTGATGTATTAACTAGGCTCTATGTCCCTGTCAGAAGACATGGTATAGTAGTGATGTATTAACTAGGCTCTATGTCCCTGTCAGAAGACATGGTATAGTAGTGATGTATTAACTAGGCTCTATGTCCCTGTCAGAAGACATGGTATAGTAGTGATGTATTAACTAGGCTCTATGTCCCTGTCAGAAGACATGGTATAGTAGTGATGTATTAACTAGGCTCTATGTCCCTGTCAGAAGACATGGTATAGTAGTAGTGATGTATTAACTAGGCTCTATGTCCCTTCAGAAGACATGGTATAGTAGTGATGTATTAACTAGGCTCTATGTCCCTGTCAGAAGACATGGTATAGTAGTAGTGATGTATTAACTAGGCTCTATGTCCCTGTCAGAAGACATGGTATAGTAGTGATGTATTAACTAGGCTCTATGTCCCTGTCAGAAGACATGGTATAGTAGTGATGTATTAACTAGGCTCTATGTCCCTGTCAGAAGACATGGTATAGTAGTGATGTATTAACTAGGCTCTATGTCCCTGTCAGAAGACATGGTATAGTAGTGATGTATTAACTAGGCTCTATGTCCCTGTCAGAAGACATGGTATAGTAGTGTGATGTATTAACTAGGCTCTATGTCCCTGTCAGAAGACATGGTATAGTAGTGATGTATTAACTAGGCTCTATGTCCCTGTCAGAAGACATGGTATAGTAGTGATGTATTAACTAGGCTCTATGTCCCTGTCAGAAGACATGGTATAGTAGTGATGTATTAACTAGGCTCTATGTCCCTGTCAGAAGACATGGTATAGTAGTGATGTATTAACTAGGCTCTATGTCCCTGTCAGAAGACATGGTATAGTAGTGATGTATTAACTAGGCTCTATGTCCCTGTCAGAAGACATGGTATAGTAGTGATGTATTAACTAGGCTCTATGTCCCTGTCAGAAGACATGGTATAGTAGTGATGTATTAACTAGGCTCTATGTCCCCTGTCAGAAGACATGGTATAGTAGTGATGTATTAACTAGGCTCTATGTCCCTGTCAGAAGACATGGTATAGTAGTGATGTATTAACTAGGCTCTATGTCCCTGTCAGAAGACATGGTATAGTAGTGATGTATTAACTAGGCTCTATGTCCCTGTCAGAAGACATGGTATAGTAGTGATGTATTAACTAGGCTCTATGTCCCTGTCAGAAGACATGGTATAGTAGTGATGTATTAACTAGGCTCTATGTCCCTGTCAGAAGACATGGTATAGTAGTGATGTATTAACTAGGCTCTATGTCCCTGTCAGAAGACAGTATATAGTAGTGATGTATTAACTAGGCTCTATGTCCCTGTCAGAAGACATGGTATAGTAGTGTGATGTATTAACTAGGCTCTATGTCCCTGTCAGAAGACATGGTATAGTAGTGATGTATTAACTAGGCTCTATGTCCCTGTCAGAAGACATGGTATAGTAGTGATGTATTAACTAGGCTCTATGTCCCTGTCAGAAGACATGGTATAGTAGTGATGTATTAACTAGGCTCTATGTCCCTGTCAGAAGACATGGTATAGTAGTGATGTATTAACTAGGCTCTATGTCCCTGTCAGAAGACATGGTATAGTAGTGATGTATTAACTAGGCTCTATGTCCCTGTCAGAAGACATGGTATAGTAGTGATGTATTAACTAGGCTCTATGTCCCTGTCAGAAGACATGGTATAGTAGTGATGTATTAACTAGGCTCTATGTCCCTGTCAGAAGACATGGTATAGTAGTAGTGATGTATTAACTAGGCTCTATGTCCCTGTCAGAAGACATGGTATAGTAGTAGTGATGTATTAACTAGGCTCTATGTCCCTGTCAGAAGACATGGTATAGTAGTAGTGATGTATTAACTAGGCTCTATGTCCCTGTCAGAAGACATGGTATAGTAGTGATGTATTAACTAGGCTCTATGTCCCTGTCAGAAGACATGGTATAGTAGTGATGTATTAACTAGGCTCTATGTCCCTGTCAGAAGACATTGGTATAGTAGTGATGTATTAACTAGGCTCTATGTCCCTGTCAGAAAGACATGGTATAGTAGTGATGTATTAACTAGGCTCTATGTCCCTGTCAGAAGACATGGTATAGTAGTGATGTTATTAACTAGGCTCTATGTCCCTGTCAGAAGACATGGTATAGTAGTGATGTATTAACTAGGCTCTATGTCCCTGTCAGAAGACATGGTATAGTA
Organism: Coregonus suidteri; assembly: GCA_036851935.1. NCBI lineage: Eukaryota > Metazoa > Chordata > Actinopteri > Salmoniformes > Salmonidae > Coregonus > Coregonus suidteri. Next base: position 54,290,541 of record CM072233.1, read on the forward strand.
TGTGATGTATTAACTAGGCTCTATGTCCCTGTCAGAAGACATGGTATAGTAGTGATGTGTATTAACTAGGCTCTATGTCCCTGTCAGAAGACATGGTATAGTAGTAGTGATGTATTAACTAGGCTCTATGTCCCTGTCAGAAGACATGGTATATAGTAGTAGTGATGTATTAACTAGGCTCTATGTCCCCTGTCAGAAGACATGGTATAGTAGTGATGTATTAACTAGGCTCTATGTCCCTGTCAGAAGACATGGTATAGTAGTGATGATGTAACTAACTAGGCTCTATGTCCCTGTCAGAAGACATGGTATAGTAGTGGATGTATTAACTAGGCTCTATGTCCCTGTCAGAAGACATGGTATAGTAGTGATGTATTAACTAGGCTCTATGTCCCTGTCAGAAGACATGGTATAGTAGTGATGTATTAACTAGGCTCTATGTCCCTGTCAGAAGACATGGTATAGTAGTGATGTATTAACTAGGCTCTATGTCCCTGTCAGAAGACATGGTATAGTAGTGATGTATTAACTAGGCTCTATGTCCCTGTCAGAAGACATGGTATAGTAGTGATGTATTAACTAGGCTCTATGTCCCTGTCAGAAAGACATGGTATAGTAGTAGTGATGTATTAACTAGGCTCTATGTCCCTGTCAGAAGACATGGTATAGTAGTGATGTATTAACTAGGCTCTATGTCCCTGTCAGAAGACATGGTATAGTAGTGATGTATTAACTAGGCTCTATGTCCCTGTCAGAAGACATGGGTATAGTAGTGATTATTAACTAGGCTCTATGTCCCTGTCAGAAGACATGGTATAGTAGTGAGTGATGTATTACTAGGCTCTATGTCCCTGTCAGAAGACATGGTATAGTAGTGATGTATTAACTAGGCTCTATGTCCCCTGTCAGAAGACATGGTATAGTAGTGATGTATTAACTAGGCTCTATGTCCCTGTCAGAAGACATGGTATAGTAGTGATGTATTAACTAGGCTCTATGTCCCTGTCAGAAGACATGGTATAGTAGTGATGTATTAACTAGGCTCTATGTCCCTGTCAGAAGACATGGTATAGTAGTGATGTATTAACTAGGCTCTATGTCCCTGTCAGAAGACATGGTATAGTAGTGGATGTGTTAACTAGGCTCTACGTCCCTGTCAGAAGACATGGTATAGGTGATGTATTAACTAGGCTCTATGTCCCTGTCAGAAGACATGGTATAGTAGTGATGTATTAACTAGGCTCTATGTCCCTGTCAGAAGACATGGTATAGTAGTGATGTATTAACTAGGCTCTATGTCCCTGTCAGAAGACATGGTATAGTAGTGATGTATTAACTAGGCTCTATGTCCCTGTCAGAAGACATGGTAGTAGTAGTGATGTATTAACTAGGCTCTATGTCCCTGTCAGAAGACATGGTATAGTAGTGAGGTATTAACTAGGGCTCTATGTCCCTGTCAGAAGACATGGTATAGTAGTGATGTATACTAGGCTCTAGTCCCTGTCAGAAGACATGGTATAGTAGTGATGTATTAACTAGGCTCTATGTCCCTGTCAGAAGACATGGTATAGTAGTGATGTATTAACTAGGCTCTATGTCCCTGTCAGAAGACATGGTATAGTAGTAGTGATGTATTAACTAGGCTCTATGTCCCTGTCAGAAGACATGGGATAGTAGTGATGTATTAACTAGGCTCTATGTCCCTGTCAGAAGACATGGTATAGTAGTGATGTATTAACTAGGCTCTATGTCCCTGTCAGAAGACATGGTATAGTTGTGATGTATTAACTAGGCTCTATGTCCCTGTCAGAAGACATGGTATAGTAGTAGTGATGTATTAACTAGGCTCTATGTCCCTGTCAAGAAGACTGTTATAGTAGTGATGTATTAACTATGGGTGAGTCTGTGTCCCTGTCAGAAGACATGGTATAGTAGTGATGTATTAACTAGGCTCTATGTCCCTGTCAGAAGACATGGATATAGTAGTGATGTATTAACTAGGCTCTATGTCCCTGTCAGAAGACATGGTATAGTAGTGATGTATTAACTAGGCTCTATGTCCCCTGTCAGAAGACATGGTATAGTGGTATAGTACATGGTATGTATTAAACTAGGCTCTATGTCCCTGTCAGAAGACATGGTATAGTATGTGAAGACATGTAGTAGTTAACTAGGCTCTATGTCCCTGTCAGAAGACATCTAGTAGATAGTAGTGATGTAATTTAACTGGCTCAGAAGAAGACATGGTATAGTAGTGATGTATTAACTAGGCTCTATGTCCCTGTCAGAAGACATGGTATAGAGTGAGTGATGTTTAGGATGTCCCTGTCAGAAGGACTCTAGGCTCTATTCCTGTGTCAGAAGACATGGTTATAGTAGTGATGTATTTAACTAGGCTCTTCTGTCCCTGTCAGAAGACATGGTATAGTAGTAGTGAGGAAACAACACTTAACCAGAGAGGTGTATGTCCCACTGTCACAGCCAAACATGGTACTGGTTTAGGAAACTTCTTCAGCCAGTAGGCTCTCTTACAGCCAGTGTCCCTGGATGTCCCTGTCAGAAGAACACTTCTATGGTATAGTAGTAGTGGACTGTTATTAACTAGGGCTTCTCTATGAGTGAGAGGTTACTGTCAGAAGAACATGGTATAGCCAGTGAGTAGAGTGACTGTTTAACTAGGCTCTAGTGATGTAGAGGGACTAGGTTAGGAACAGAAGACATGAGAGGGACTAGTAGTGATGTATTAACTAGGCTCTATGTCCCAGACATGTTGAGAAGGACTGGTATAGTAGTGATGTTCTAAGCTAGGTCTGAGTCCCTGTCAGAAGACATTCTACAGGTATAGTAGTGAGATGTATTAACTAGGCTCTATGTCCCTGTCAGAAGACACTGGTATAGGAAGAACATATACAGCCAGTGATAGTACTGTCAGAAGAACACTTGATGTATGGTTAACTAGGCTCTATGTCCCTGTCAGAAGACATGGTATAGTAGTGATGTGAGAGGTTGTATTAACTAGGCTCTATGTCCCTGTCAGAAGACATGGTATAGTAGAGACTAGGCTGGTTAGGAGTAGTGATGTATTAACTAGGGGCTGCTTAGGAAGAACACTTCTATGCCAGTGTATGAGACGGAGTGGTTAAGTAACCCTTCTAGCCAGAGAGGTGGGAGGATGGTTATGAAGACATGGTATAGTAGTGATGGTATGTATTAGACTAGTGAGTGACTGTCTATCATGCCTGTAAGGTGAGGCTGGTTATGTCCCTGCCAGCAGAAGAGGGACTGGTTAGTGAACAATTACTAGTAGTGAGAGGGACTGTATTACAGCTAGAGGCTCTGGTGTCCCAACACTTCTGTCAGCCAGAAGGTGAGAGGGACTGGTAGGAAGTAGTGATGTAGGTAACTAGGCTCTACTTCTGTCCCTGTCAGAAGACATGGTTATAGTAGTGATGTATAACTAGGCTCTATGTCCCTGAGGTGAGAGGGACTGGTTAGGAAGAACATGGTATAGTAGTGATGTATTGACTGGTACTAGGCCAGTGAGGTGAGAGGGACTGGTTCAGACCTGTCAGAAGAGGTGGTATAGTGTGATGTATTAGGACTAGGCAACACTTCTACAGCCTGTGAGAAGGACATGGTAGGAAGTCTAGTGAGGTGATGTTAGGGACCCTGGCCAGTATGTTAGGAACAACACTTCTAGAGCTAGACATGGTTCTACATAGGGGACTGGTTTAGGACAACACTTCTCAGCCAGTGTCCCTGGTTAGGAACAACACTTCTACAGCCAGTGAGTATGACTAGGCTTATGTCCCTGTCAGAAGAGGTGGTATGTAGTGTTGTTCTACAGCCAGGAGGTGAGAGGACTGGTTAGGAACAACACTTCTACCTGTGAGAGGGACTGGTTCTCAGACTACAGCCAGAGTATGAGAGGGACTGTGTATTAACTAGGCACTTGTACAGCCTGTCAGGTGAGAGGGACTGGTTAGTAACAACACTTCTACAGCTAGGGGACTGGTATGGAACAACACTGTCTGTCAGCAGTGAGGTGAGAGGGACTGGTTAGGAATGTATTCTACAGCCAGGAGGTGAGAGGGACTGGTTAGAAGAACACTTCTACAGCCAGTGAGGTGAGAGGGACTGGTTAGGCTCTACACTTCCAGCCAGAGAGGTGAGAGGGACTGGTTAGGAAGAACATTCTACAGCCAGTGAGGTGAGAGGGACTGGTTAGGAACAACACTTCTACAGCCAGTGAGGTGAGAGGGACTGGTTAGGAACAACACTTCTACAGCCAGTGAGGTGAGAGGGACTGGTTAGGAACAAGGGACTTTAGGAACAACACCTCTACAGCCAGAGAGGTGAGAGGGACTGGTTAGGAAGAACACTTCTACAGCCAGTGAGGTGAGAGGGACTGGTTAGGAACAACACTTCTATGTCCCCTGTCAGAAAGACATGGTTAGAACAACATGAACTAGCTCATGTCCCTGTGAGAGGGACATGGTTAGGAACAACACTTCTATTAACAGGCTCTAGGTGAGAGGGACATGGTTAGGAAGAACACTTCTACAGCCAGTGTGAGGTGAGAAAGAACACTGGTTAGGAAAACAACACTTCTAAGCCAGTGAGGTGAGAGGGACTGGTTAGGAACAACACTCCAGCTGTCAGGGAAACAACACTTCTACAGCCAGTGAGGTGAGAGGGACTGGTTAGGAACAACACTTCTTCAGCCAGTGAGGTGAGAGGGACTGGTTAGGAAGACTACACTTCTACAGCCAGTGAGGTGAGAGGGACTGGTTAGGAACAACAACTTCTTCAGCCAGTGATGAGAGGGACTAGGAACTCACTTCTATTCAGTGGTGAGAGGGACAGGAACAACACTTCTACAGGTGAGAGGGACTGGTTAGGAACAACACTTCTTCAGCCAGACAGGTGAGAGGGACTGGTTAGGAACAACACTTAAGCCAGTGAGGTGAGAGGGACTGGTTAGGAAGAACACTTCTACAGCCAGTGAGGTGAGAGGGACTGGTTAGGAACAACACTTCTACAGCCAGTGAGGTGAGAGGGACTGGTTAGGAAGAACACTTCTACAGCCAGTGAGGGTGAGAGGGACTGGTTAGGAACAACACTTCTACAGCCAGACAGGTGAGAGGGACTGGTTAGGAACAACACTTCTACAGCCAGTGAGGTGAGAGGGACTGGTTAGGAACAACACTTCTACAGCCAGAGAGGTGAGAGGGACTGGTTAGGAAGAAACACTTCTACCTGTCAGAAGAGGTGGAGGGACTGTTAGGAGTGACTTCTACAGCCAGGAGGTGAGAGGGACTGGTTAGGAACAACACTTCTACAGCCAGTGAGGTGAGAGGGACTGGTTAGGAACAACACTTCTACAGCCAGTGAGGTGAGAGGGACTGGTTAGGAAGTACACTTCTACAGCCAGTCCCTGTGAGAGGGACTGGTTAGGAACAACACTTCTTCAGCTAGGTGAGAGGGACTGTTAGGAAGAACACTTCTACAGCCAGTGAGGTGAGAGGGACTGGTTAGGAACAACACTTCTTCAGCCAGTGAGGTGAGAGGGACTGGTTAGGAACAACACTTCTACAGCCAGTGAGGTGAGAGGGACTGGTTAGGAACAACACTTCTAGAGCCAGTGAGAGGGACTGAGTTAGTGACAACACTGTGAGGCTCTGGTTAGGAACAACACTTCTTCAGCCAGTGAGGTGAGAGGGACTGGTTAGGAACAACACTTCTTCAGCCAGTGAGGTGAGAGGGACTGGTTAGGAACAACACTTCTTCAGCCAGTGAGGTGAGAGGGACTGGTTAGGAACAACACTTCTACAGCCAGTGAGGTGAGAGGGACTGGTTAGGAACAACACTTCTTCAGCCAGTGAGGTGAGAGGGACTGGTTATTAGGAAGGGGACAACACTTCTTCAGCCAGTGAGGTGAGAGGGACTGGTTAGGAACAACACTTCTTCAGCCAGTGAGGTGAGAGGGACTGGTTAGGAACAACACTTCTTCAGCCAGTGAGGTGAGAGGGACTGGTTAGGAACAACACTTCTTCAGCCAGTGAGGTGAGAGGGACTGGTTAGGAACAAACACTTCTTCAGCCAGTGAGGTGAGAGGGACTGGTTAGGAACAACACTTCTTCAGCCAGTGAGGTGAGAGGGACTGGTTAGGAACAACACTTCTTCAGCCAGTGAGGTGAGAGGGACTGGTTAGGAACAACACTTCTTCAGCCAGTGAGGTGAGAGGGACTGGTTAGGAACAACACTTCTACAGCCAGAGAGGTGAGAGGGACTGGTTAGGAACAACACTTCTTCAGCCAGAGAGGTGAGAGGGACTGGTTAGGAACAACACTTCTACAGCCAGAGAGGTGAGAGGGACTGGTTAGGAACAACACTTCTACAGCCAGAGAGGTGAGAGGGACTGGTTAGGAACAACACTTCTACAGCCAGAGAGGTGAGAGGGACTGGTTAGGAACAACACTTCTACAGCCAGAGAGGTGAGAGGGACTGGTTAGGAAGAACACTTCTTCAGCCAGAGAGGTGAGAGGGACTGGTTAGGAACAACACTTCTACAGCCAGTGAGGTGAGTGGGACTGGTTAGGAACAACACTTCTACAGCCAGAGAGGTGAGAGGGACTGGTTAGGAACAACACTTCTTCAGCCAGTGAGGTGAGAGGGACTGGTTAGGAAGAACACGTCTACAGCCAGTGAGGTGAGAGGGACTGGTTAGGAACAACACTTCTACAGCCAGAGAGGTGAGAGGGACTGGTTAGGAACAAACACTTCTACAGCCAGAGAGGTGAGAGGGACTGGTTAGGAACAACACTTCTACAGTAAGTGAGGTGAGAGGTACTGGTTAGGAACAACACTTCTACAGCCAGTGAGGTGAGAGGGACTGGTTAGGAACAACACTTCTACAGCTAGAGAGGTGAGAGGGACTGGTTAGGAACAACACTTCTACAGCCAGTGAGGTGAGAGGGACTGGTTAGGAACAACACTTCTACAGCTAGAGAGGTGAGAGGGACTGGTTAGGAACAACACTTCTACAGCCAGAGAGGTGAGAGGGACTGGTTAGGAAGAACACTTCTACAGCCAGTGAGGTGAGACTGGACTGGTTAGGAACAACACACTTCTACAGCCAGAGAGGTGAGAGGGACTGGTTAGGAAACAACACTTCTACAGCCAGAGAGGTGAGTGGGGACTGGTTAGGAAACAAACACTTCTACAGCCAGAGAGGTGAGTGGGACTGGTTAGGAACAACACTTCTACAGCCAGAGAGGTGAGAGGGACTGGTTAGGAACAACACTTCTACAGCCAGTGAGGTGAGAGGGACTGGTTAGGAAGAACACGTCTACAGCCAGTGAGGTGAGAGGGACTGGTTAGGAACAACACTTCTACAGCCAGAGAGGTGAGAGGGACTGGTTAGGAAGAACACTTCTACAGCCAGAGAGGTGAGAGGGACTGGTTAGGAACAACACTTATTCAGTAAGTGAGGTGAGAGGTACTGGTTAGGAACAACACTTCTACAGCCAGTGAGGTGAGAGGGACTGGTTAGGAACAACACTTCTACAGCTAGAGAGGTGAGAGGGACTGGTTAGGAACAACACTTCTACAGCCAGTGAGGTGAGAGGGACTGGTTAGGAACAACACTTCTACAGCTAGAGAGGTGAGAGGGACTGGTTAGGAACAACACTTCTACAGCCAGAGAGGTGAGAGGGACTGGTTAGGAAGAACACTTCTACAGCCAGTGAGGTGAGACGGACTGGTTAGGAACAACACTTCTACAGCCAGAGAGGTGAGAGGGACTGGTTAGGAAGAACACTTCTACAGCCAGTGAGGTGAGAGGGACTGGTTAGGAAGAACACTTCTACAGCCAGTGAGGTGAGAGGGACTGGTTAGGAACAACACTTCTTCAGCCAGTGAGGTGAGAGGTTAGAGGGACTGGTTGAACAAACACTTCTTCAGCCAGCGAGGTGAGAGGGACTGGTTAGGAAGAACAATTCTACAGCCAGTGAGGTGAGAGGGACTGGTTAGGAACAACACTTCTTCAGCCAGTGAGGTGAGAGGGACTGGTTAGGAAGAACACTTCTACAGCCAGTGAGGTGAGAGGGACTGGTTAGGAACAACACTTCTTCAGCCAGTGAGGTGAGAGGGACTGGTTAGGAACAACACTTCAACAGCCAGTGAGGTGAGAGGGACTGGTTAGGAACAACACTTCTTCAGCCAGTGAGGTGAGAGGGACTGGTTAGGAACAACACTTCTTCAGCCAGTGAGGTGAGAGGGACTGGTTAGGAACAACACTTCTACAGCCAGTGAGGTGAGAGGGACTGGTTAGGAAGAACACTTCTTCAGCCAGTGAGGTGAGAGTGACTGGTTAGGAACAACACTTATTCAGCCAGTGAGGTGAGAGGGACTGGTTAGGAACAACACTTCTACAGCCAGAGAGGTGAGAGGGACTGGTTAGGAACAACACTTCTACAGCCAGTGAGGTGAGAGGGACTGGTTAGGAAGAACACGTCTACAGCCAGTGAGGTGAGAGGTACTGGTTAGGAACAACACTTCTACAGCCAGTGAGGTGAGAGGGACTGGTTAGGAACAACACTTCTACAGCTAGAGAGGTGAGAGGGACTGGTTAGGAACAACACTTCTACAGCCAGTGAGGTGAGAGGGACTGGTTAGGAACAACACTTCTACAGCTAGAGAGGTGAGAGGGACTGGTTAGGAACAACACTTCTACAGCCAGAGAGGTGAGAGGGACTGGTTAGGAAGAACACTTCTACAGCCAGTGAGGTGAGACGGACTGGTTAGGAACAACACTTCTACAGCCAGAGAGGTGAGAGGGACTGGTTAGGAAGAACACTTCTACAGCCAGAGAGGTGAGAGGGACTGGTTAGGAACAACACTTCTACAGCCAGAGAGGTGAGTGGGACTGGTTAGGAACAACACTTCTACAGCCAGAGAGGTGAGAGGGACTGGTTAGGAACAACACTTCTACAGCCAGTGAGTGAGGTGAGAGGGACTGGTTAGGAAGAACACACGTCTACAGCCAGTGAGGTGAGAGGGACTGGTTAGGAACAACACTTCTACAGCCAGAGAGGTGAGAGGGACTGGTTAGGAAGAACACTTCTACAGCCAGAGAGGTGAGAGGGACTGGTTAGGAACAACACTTATTCAGTAAGTGAGGTGAGAGGTACTGGTTAGGAACAACACTTCTACAGCCAGTGAGGTGAGAGGGACTGGTTAGGAACAACACTTCTACAGCTAGAGAGGTGAGAGGGACTGGTTAGGAACAACACTTCTACAGCCAGTGAGGTGAGAGGGACTGGTTAGGAACAACACTTCTACAGCTAGAGAGGTGAGAGGGACTGGTTAGGAACAACACTTCTACAGCCAGAGAGGTGAGAGGGACTGGTTAGGAAGAACACTTCTACAGCCAGTGAGGTGAGACGGACTGGTTAGGAACAACACTTCTACAGCCAGAGAGGTGAGAGGGACTGGTTAGGAAGAACACTTCTACAGCCAGTGAGGTGAGAGGGACTGGTTAGGAAGAACACTTCTACAGCCAGTGAGGTGAGAGGGACTGGTTAGGAACAACACTTCTTCAGCCAGTGAGGTGAGAGGGACTGGTTAGGAACAACACTTCTTCAGCCAGCGAGGTGAGAGGGACTGGTTAGGAAGAACAATTCTACAGCCAGTGAGGTGAGAGGGACTGGTTAGGAACAACACTTCTTCAGCCAGTGAGGTGAGAGGGACTGGTTAGGAAGAACACTTCTACAGCCAGTGAGGTGAGAGGGACTGGTTAGGAACAACACTTCTTCAGCCAGTGAGGTGAGAGGGACTGGTTAGGAACAACACTTCAACAGCCAGTGAGGTGAGAGGGACTGGTTAGGAACAACACTTCTTCAGCCAGTGAGGTGAGAGGGACTGGTTAGGAACAACACTTCTTCAGCCAGTGAGGTGAGAGGGACTGGTTAGGAACAACACTTCTACAGCCAGTGAGGTGAGAGGGACTGGTTAGGAAGAACACTTCTTCAGCCAGTGAGGTGAGAGTGACTGGTTAGGAACAACACTTATTCAGCCAGTGAGGTGAGAGGGACTGGTTAGGAACAACACTTCTACAGCCAGAGAGGTGAGAGGGACTGGTTAGGAACAACACTTCTACAGCCAGTGAGGTGAGAGGGACTGGTTAGGAAGAACACGTCTACAGCCAGTGAGGTGAGAGGGTACTGGTTAGGAACAACACTTCTACAGCCAGTGAGGTGAGAGGGACTGGTTAGGAACAACACTTCTACAGCTAGAGAGGTGAGAGGGACTGGTTAGGAACAACACTTCTACAGCCAGAGAGGTGAGAGGGACTGGTTAGGAAGAACACTTCTACAGCCAGTGAGGTGAGACGGACTGGTTAGGAACAACACTTCTACAGCCAGAGAGGTGAGAGGGACTGGTTAGGAAAAACACTTCTACAGCCAGTGAGGTGAGAGGGACTGGTTAGGAAGAACACTTCTACAGCCAGTGAGGTGAGAGGGACTGGTTAGGAACAACACTTCTTCAGCCAGTGAGGTGAGAGGGACTGGTTAGGAACAACACTTCTTCAGCCAGCGAGGTGAGAGGGACTGGTTAGGAAGAACAATTCTACAGCCAGTGAGGTGAGAGGGACTGGTTAGGAACAACACTTCTTCAGCCAGTGAGGTGAGAGGGACTGGTTAGGAAGAACACTTCTACAGCCAGTGAGGTGAGAGGGACTGGTTAGGAACAACACTTCTTCAGCCAGTGAGGTGAGAGGGACTGGTTAGGAACAACACTTCAACAGCCAGTGAGGTGAGAGGGACTGGTTAGGAACAACACTTCTTCAGCCAGTGAGGTGAGAGGGACTGGTTAGGAACAACACTTCTTCAGCCAGTGAGGTGAGAGGGACTGGTTAGGAACAACACTTCTACAGCCAGTGAGGTGAGAGGGACTGGTTAGGAAGAACACTTCTTCAGCCAGTGAGGTGAGAGGGACTGGTTAGGAACAACACTTATTCAGCCAGTGAGGTGAGAGGGACTGGTTAGGAACAACACTTCTTCAGCCAGTGAGGTGAGAGGGACAGGTTAGGAACAACACTTCTTCAGCCAGTGAGGTGAGAGGGACTGGTTAGGAAACAACACTTCTTCAGCCAGTGAGGTGAGAGGGACTGGTTAGGAACAACACTTCTTCAGCCAGTGAGGTGAGAGGGACTGGTTAGGAACAACACTTCTTCAGCCAGTGAGGTGAGAGGGACTGGTTAGGAACAACACTTCTTCAGCCAGTGAGGTGAGAGGGACTGGTTAGGAACAACACTTCTTCAGCCAGTGAGGTGAGAGGGACTGGTTAGGAACAACACTTCTTCAGCCAGTGAGGTGAGAGGGACTGGTTAGGAACAACACTTCTTCAGCCAGTGAGTTGAGAGGGACTGGTTAGGAACAACACTTATTCAGCCAGTGAGGTGAGAGGGACTGGTTAGGAACAACACTTCTTCAGCCAGTGAGGTGAGAGGGACTGGTTAGGAACAACACTTCTTCAGCCAGTGAGGTGAGAGGGACTGCTTAGGAACAACACTTCTTCAGCCAGTGAGGTGAGAGGGACTGGTTAGGACCAACACTTCTACAGCCAGTGAGGTGAGAGGGACTGGTTAGGAACAACACTTCTTCAGCCAGTGAGGTGAGAGGGACCGGTTAGGAACAACACTTCTACAGCCAGTGAGGTGAGATGGACTGGTTAGGAACAACACTTCTTCAGCCAGTGAGGTGAGAGGGACTGGTTAGGAAGAACACTTATTCAGCCAGTGAGGTGAGAGGGACTGGTTAGGAAGAACACTTATTCAGCCAGTGAGGTGAGAGGGACTGGTTAGGAAGAACTCTTCTTCAGCCAGAGAGTTGAGAGGGACTGGTTAGGAACAACACTTCTACAGCAAGAGAGGTGAGAGGGACTGGTTAGGAACAACACTTATTCAGCCAGTGAGGTGAGAGGGACTGGTTATGAACAATACTTCTTCAGCCAGAGAGGTGAGAGGGACTGGTTAGGAAGAACACTTCTTCAGCCTTTGAGGTGAGAGGGACTGGTTAGGAACAACACTTCTTCAGCCAGTGAGGTGAGAGGGACAGGTTAAGAACAACACTTCTTCAGCCAGTGAGGTGAGAGGGACTGGTTAGGAACAACACTTCTTCAGCCAGTGAGGTGAGAGGGACTGGTTAGGAACAACACTTCTTCAGCCAGTGAGATGAGAGGGACTGGTTAGGAACAACACTTTCTTCAGCCAGTGAGGTGAGAGGGACAGGTTAGGAACAACACTTCTTCAGCCAGTGAGGTGAGAGGGACTGGTTAGGAACAACACTTCTTCAGCCAGTGAGGTGAGAGGGACTGGTTAGGAACAACACTTCTTCAGCCAGTGAGGTGAGAGGGACTGGTTAGGAACAACACTTCTTCAGCCAGTGAGGTGAGAGGGACTGGTTAGGAACAACACTTCTTCAGCCAGTGAGGTGAGAGGGACTGGTTAGGAACAACACTTCTTCAGCCAGTGAGGTGAGAGGGACTGGTTTAGGAACAACACTTCTTCAGCCAGTGAGGTGAGAGGGACTGGTTAGGAACAACACTTCTTCAGCCAGTGAGTTGAGAGGGACTGGTTAGGAACAACACTTCTTCAGCCAGTGAGGTGAGAGGGACTGGTTAGGAACAACACTTCTTCAGCCAGTGAGGTGAGAGGGACTGGTTAGGAACAACACTTCTTCAGCCAGTGAGGTGAGAGGGACTGGTTAGGAACAACACTTCTTCAGCCAGTGAGGTGAGAGGGACTGGTTAGGAACAACACTTCTACAGCCAGTGAGGTGAGAGGGACTGGTTAGGAACAACACTTCTTCAGCCAGTGAGGTGAGAGGGACCGGTTAGGAACAACACTTCTACAGCCAGTGAGGTGAGATGGACTGGTTAGGAAAAACACTTATTCAGCCAGTGAGGTGAGAGGGACTGGTTAGGAAGAACACTTATTCAGCCAGTGAGGTGAGAGGGACTGGTTAGGAAGAACTCTTCTTCAGCCAGAGAGGTGAGAGGGACTGGTTAGGAACAACACTTGTACAGCCAGAGAGGTGAGAGGGACTGGTTAGGAACAACACTTCTTCAGCCAGTGAGGTGAGAGGGACTGGTTATGAACAATACTTCTTCAGCCGGAGAGGTGAGAGGGACTGGTTAGGAAGAACAGTTCTTCAGCCTTTGAGGTGAGAGGGACTGGTTAGGAACAACACTTCTTCAGCCAGTGAGGTGAGAGGGACAGGTTAGGAACAACACTTCTTCAGCCAGTGAGGTGAGAGGGACTGGTTAGGAACAACACTTCTTCAGCCAGTGTGTGAGAGGGACTGGTTAGGAACAACACTTCTTCAGCCAGTGAGGTGAGAGGGACTGGTTAGGAACAACACTTCTTCAGCCAGTGAGGTGAGAGGGACTGGTTAGGAACAACACTTCTTCTGCCAGTGAGGTGAGAGGAACTGGTTAGGAACAACACTTCTTCAGCCAGTGAGTTGAGAGGGACTGGTTAGGAACAACACTTCTTCAGCCAGTGAGGTGAGAGGGACTGGTTAGGAAAAACACTTCTTCAGCCAGTGAGGTGAGAGGGACTGGTTAGGAAACAACACTTCTACAGCCAGTGAGGTGAGAGGGACTGGTTAGGAACAACACTTCTTCAGCCAGTGAGGTGAGAGGGACTGGTTAGGAACAACACTTCTACAGCCATTGAGGTGAGATGGACTGGTTAGGAACAACACTTCTTCAGCCAGTGAGGTGAGAGGGACTGGTTAGGAACAACACTTCTTCAGCCAGTGAGGTGAGAGGGACTGGTTAGGAACAACACTTCTTCAGCCAGTGAGGTGAGAGGGACTGGTTAGGAACAACACTTCTACAGCCAGTGAGGTGAGAGGGACTGGTTAGGAACAACACTTCTTCAGCCAGTGAGGTGAGAGGGACTGGTTAGGAACAACACTTCTACAGCCAGAGAGGTGAGAGGGACTGGTTGAGGAACAACACTTCTTCAGCCAGTGAGGTGAGAGGGACTGGGTTAGGAACAACACTTCTTCAGCCAGTGAGGTGAGAGGGACTGGTTAGGAACAACACTTCTTCAGCCAGAGAGGTGAGAGGGACTGGTTAGGAACAACACTTCTTCAGCCAGTGAGGTGAGAGGGACTGGTTAGGAACAACACTTCTACAGCCAGAGAGGTGAGAGGGACTGGTTAGGAAGAACACTTCTTCAGCCAGTGAGGTGAGAGGGACTGGTTAGGAACAACACTTCTCTACAGCCAGAGAGGTGAGAGGGACTGGTTAGGAACAACACTTCTACAGCCAGTGAGGTGAGAGGGACTGGTTAGGAAGAACACTTCTACAGCCAGAGAGGTGAGAGGGACTGGTTAGGAACAACACTTCTTCAGCCAGTGAGGTGAGAGGGACTGGTTAGGAACAACACTTCTACAGCCAGTGAGGTGAGACGTCACACATGTTTTAGATGGTAAATATTTATATCCTCTTAGCGGTTCTTCATGTAAGCAAAAGGGAATATGTTCCATCATCCATGTTCATTTACATTAGTAAACCGGTTGTGTTTACCGTGCCACCACGCCTTCAGCAGGCTTGAAAGGTGGGATTGATCTGTTTCTTAGTTTGATCCATTTGTTTGTTTCAGTTTTCAGTTTTCAGTAGTTAAATCCTTTGACGTAGATTTTCAACAAAAATGCACTGTATTGGTTGAATTGATTGAAACGTGATACTAAACTTACATACCATGCACAATTTTAACATAGTGGAAGATACATTGAATTTATACTGTTTTTCATGCTAATAAGATGGACCAAGATATGTGTTGCTCTTGCACATATTTGTTAATTGGTTTTGCAAGAGCCGGTTGATTGTTTGGTTAATTGGGTTAATTGGTTTTGTAATATGTTGATGCCATTGATTGAAAGAGTAAGATTGGAATGCGATGTCCAACCCAAAATATAAGCTGCTTTACTCCATTGTTTGTAAACAATATAAATATTGTACAAATAAATTCTCAATTGGTTGCATAAATAATGATGATTACTAAATGTTACATGAAATGTAAATATGAAATGTCAAAACTGAATGGAAACCCCTTTGTTAATATGTATTGGCAATAATGAACTTAATGGTGAGGCATTAAAATGTATATTTTGTCACACTGGATGTTTTAAATATAAATGGGTGATTTGAGTCATGCTTCTTCAGTATTGGAATAAAGACAAGTAGCACTTGAATGTTGTAAAGAAATACTGTGTGTTAATACTGGAGTGATGTATAATTATTAATACGCCGTTTTGATACTGTGTCCATGTGTATAAGCTGCAAGTACATTGACATTAAGTTGTTTTCAAGTCATTGAAACAAATACCTGAAAAATAAGTATTTTCAACTTTCAACCAAAACTGAATGTAGATTGGATGTCGGGCATAGTCATCTTTCAACGTCTTTTCAACAACATTTTGCTAGGTGGGAATGGCTTCATGAAACATACTTCCCCTCATCTGACTCCACACTGAAATACTGAAATAAAAGGAACAGTTTTCTAATAGCCAGGCTGGGTCTGGAGCTCTATTTGGTATTTCCCATAATAAAAAAAATATGTTTATTTGAAAGAGTTGGCTGGCTAGCTTGTAACCCTCTCCCATCGTCATTAGCTCCAACCCTCTCCCATCGTCATTAGCTCCAACCCTCTCCCATCGTCATAACATCTTATAGCTCCAACCCTCTCCCATCATCAGAACTTATTATAGCTCCAACCCTCTCCCATCATCAGTCTTATTATAGCTCCAACCCTCTCCCTTCATCATAACATCTTATAGCTCCAACCCTCTCCCATCGTCATTAGCTCCAACCCTCTCCCATCATCATAAATCTTTATAGCTCCAAAAAACCCTCTCCCATCGTCATTAGCTCCAACCCTCTCCCATCATCATAACATCTTATAGCTCCAACCCTCTCCCCATCGTCATTTAGCTCCAAACCCTCTCCCATCATCATAACATCTTATAGCTCCAACCCTCTCCCATCATCATAATCATCTATAGCTCTCAACCCTCTCCCATCATCGTCATTAGCTCCAACCCTCCTCCCCATCATCATAACGTCTTATAGCTCCAAACCCTCTCCCATCTTATCTCCAACCCTCTCCGCATCGTCTTAGCTCCAACCCTCTCCCATCATCATAACGTCTTATAGCTCCACCCTCTCCCATCATCATAACATCTTATAGCTCCAACCCTCTCCCATCTTATAGCATCCAACCCTCTCCCATCAGCTTATTATAGCTCACCCTCTCCCATCGTCATAACATCTTATAGCTCCAACCTCTCCCATCATCAGAACTTATTATAGCTCCAACCCTCTCCCATCATCATAACATCTTATAGCTCCAACCCTCTCCCATCATCATAACGTCTTATAGCTCCAAACCCTCTCCCATCATCAGAACTTATTATAGCTCCAACCAACCTCTCCCATCATCATATCATCTTATAGCTCCAACCCTCTCCCATCATCATAACGTCTTATAGCTCCAACCCTCTCCCATCATCATCATCTTATATAACTCCAACCTCTTATCATCATAACATATAGCTCCAACCCTCTCCCATCATCATAACATCTTATAGCTCCAACCCCTCTCCCATATCATCATCTCCATCTATATAGCTCCAACCCTCTCCCATCATCATAACATCTTATAGCTCCAACCCTCTCCCATCATCATAACATCTTATAGCTCCAACCCTCTCCATCATCATAACATCTTATAGCTCCAACCATCTTCATAGCTTATAGCTCCAACCCTCTCCCATCATCATAACATCTTTATAGCTCCAACCCTCTCCCATCATCATAACATCTTATAGCTCCAACCCTCTCCCATCATCATAACATCTTATAGCTCCAACCCTCCCCATCATCATAACATCTTATAGCTCCAACCCTCTCCCATCATCATAACATCTTATAGCTCCAACCCTCTCCCATCATCATAACATCTTATAGCTCCACCCTCTCCCATCATCATAACATCTTTATAGCTCCAACCCTCTCCCATCATCATAACATCTATAGCTCCAACCCTCTCCCATCATCATAACATCTTATAGCTCCAACCCTCTCCCATCATCATAACATCTTATAGCTCCAACCCTCTCCCTCATCATACCCTCTCCCATCATCATAAAACATCTTATAGCTCCAACCCTCTCCCATCATCATAACATCTTATAGCTCCAATCTCCCATCCAACCAACCCTCTCCCATCATCATAACATCTTATAGCTCCAACCCTCTCCCATCATCATAACACATCTTATAGCTCCAACCCTCTCCCATCATCATAACATCTTATAGCTCCAACCCTCTCCCATCATCATAACATCTTATAGCTCCAACCCTCTCCCATCGTCATAACATCTTATAGCTCCAACCCTCTCCCATCATCATAACATCTTATAGCTCCAACCCTCTCCCATCATCATAACAATCTTAATAGCTCCAACCCTCTCCCATCGTCATAACATCTTATAGCTCCACCCTCTCCCATCATCATAACATCTTATAGCTCCAAACCCTCTCCCTCATCACATCATATAGCATCTTCTCCCAGGCATTAGCCAACCCTCTCCCATCATCATAACATCTTACCCTCTCCATCATCATAACATCTTATAGCTCCAACCCCTCTCCCATCATCATAACATCTTATAGCTCCAACCCTCTCCCATCATCATAACATCTTATAGCTCCAACCCCTCTCCCATCCATCATAACATCTTATAGCTCCAACCCTCTCCCATCATCATAACATCTTATAGCTCCACCCTCTCCCAATCATCATAACATCTTATAGCATAACCCTCTCCCATCGTCACTAGCTCCAACCCTCTCCCATCATCATAACATCTTATAGCTCCAACCCCTCTCCCATCATCATAACATCTATAGCTCCAACCCTCTCCCATCATCATAACATCTTATAGCTCCAACCTCTCCCCATCATCATAACATCTTATAGCTCCAACCCTCTCCCATCTTCATAACCCTCTCCCATCGTCTTATAGCTCCAACCCTCTCCCATCATCATAACATCTTATAGCTCCAACCCTCTCCCATCATCATAACATCTTATAGCTCCAACCCTCTCCCATCATCATAACATCTTATAGCTCCAACCCTCCTATCTTCATAACGATCTTATATAGCAACCCTCTCCCAT
>CM072233.1:54309302-54327628 GCA_036851935.1 Coregonus suidteri
GAGAGGTGTTGGGTTTGCGCCAAAACATAGCGTTTTCCTGATGGCCAAAAAGCTCAATTTTAGTCTGACCAGAGTACCTTCTTCCATATGTTTGGGGGAGTCTCCCACATGCCTTTTGGCGAACACCAAACGTGTTTGCTGCTTATTTTTTTCTTTAAGCAATGGCTTTTTCTGGCCACTCTTCCGTAAAGCCCAGCTCTGTGGAGTGTACGGCTTAAAGTGGTCCTATGGACAGATACTCCAATCTCCACTGTGGAGCTTTGCAGCTCCTTCAGGGTTATCTTTGGTCTCTTTGTTGCCTCTCTGATTAATGCCCTCCTTGCCTGGTCCGTGAGTTTTGGTGGGCGGCCCTCTCTTGGCAGGTTTGTTGTGGTGCCATATTCTTTCTATTTTTTAATAATGGATTTAATGGTGCTCCATGGGATGTTCAAAGTTTTTGATATTTTTTTATAACCCAACCCTGATCTGTACTTCTCCACAACTTTGTCCCTGACCTGTTTGGAGAGCTCCTTGGTCTTCATGGTACCGCTTGCTTGGTGGTGCCCCTTGCTTAGTGGTGTTGCAGACTCTGGGGCCTTTCAGAACAGGTGTATATATACTGAGATCATGTGACAGATCATGTGACACTTAGATTGCACACAGTTGGACTTTATTTAACTAATTATGTGACTTCTGAAGGTAATTGGTTGCACCAGATCTTTTTTAGGGGCTTCATAGCAAAGGTGGTGAATACATATGCACGCACCACTTTTCCGTTATTTATTTTTTAGAATTTTTTTAAACACGTTATTTTTACATTTCACTTCACCAATTTGGACTATTTTGTGTATGTCCATTACATGAAATCCAAATAAAAATCCATTTAAATTACAGGTTGTAATGCAACAAAATAGGAAAAACGTTAAGGGGGATGAATACTTTTGCAAGCCACTGTATATGGTCATTGCCAACAAGTTCCGGACCAGAGCAAAACTGGACTTCAACAAGCAGGCCTGTGGGAGTGTTTTAGTGTGATTACGGAGTTGACAAACAGGTAAACAAAGGGGCCTGCTGTTATCTCAGCCATCATAATAAAACACAGGCCAGACCCTCTTCCTTCCCCTTCCTGTTACAGCCTAATGGGAAAATGGCTCTTTGTGGAATTCCCTGTTGTGTAATCAGGGTGGATGGGGAGCAGAGCGGAGTGTGGAATGTTCTGCAGGTTGATTGGTAGCTCTGGTCCAGGGCGTTAGAAAAGCTCAGTGTTAACAATCTGTACTGAGACTCAGTGTTAGCAAGTCACACTCCCTGGACAACAGCTGGTTGGCTGGTTGGTTGGCTGGTTGGTAGCAGACCTGGGTTCAACGTCAAATGTTTTAAAGTAACTGAGAGTGTTTGAGGTGCGCTACATTTAGCTTCAATTTTGCACTTTTGGGAATATTGTGTATTAGATACACAGAACCTGATAACCAATATATGTGTGCATGACACTGTATAATTGTGAAACCCCAGTCATGGCACTGCCTAGTCAGTTCGAATCTTGACTTTTGATGAGATGAAATCACTTGTCTGTGAGTTTTACACTCTCCCCTGCTTATTTTAGTGTTATCCTTGGCCTTGACTCTGTGAGGTTGGAATCTGAAACAGATCTGTGAGACACCCGTCTCCTACTGCTTAATCTGTGAACCCCTTTCCCCAGGATACTCATCCAGATGCAGCGCTCCTAGTAGCCGGGAACTTTAATGCAGGGAAACTTAAATCCGTTCTACCTCATTTCTACCAGCATGTTAAATGTGCAACCAGAGGGGAAAAAACTCTAGACCACCTTTACTCCACACACAGAGACGCATACAAAGCTCTCCCTCGCCCTCCATTTGGCAAATCTGACCATAACTCTATCCTCCTGATTCCTGCTTATAAGCAAAAACTGAAGCAGGAAGCACCAGTGATTCGGCTAATAAAAAAGTGGTCAGATGACGCAGATGCTAAGCTACAGGACTGTTTTGCTAGCACAGACTGGAACATGTTCCGGGATTCTTCAGACAGCATTGAGGAGTACACCACATCAGTCACTGGCTTCATCAATAAGTGCATCGATGATGTCGTCCCCACAGTGACCGTACGTACATACCCCAACCAGAAGCCATGGATTACAGGAAACATCCGCACTGAGCTAAAGGGTAGAGCTGCCGCTTTCAAGGAACGGACTCTAACCCGGACGCTTATAAGAAATCCCGCTATGACCTCCGACGAACCATCAAACAGGCAAAGAGTCAATACAGGTCTAAGATTGAATCATACTACACTGGCTCTGACGCTCGTCGGATGTGGCAGGGCTTGAAAACTATTACAGACTACAAAGGGAAGCACAGCCGCGAGCCGCCCAGTGACACAAGCCTACCAGACGAGCTAAACCACTTCTATGCTCGCTTCGAGGCAAGCAACACTGAAGCATGCATGAGAGCACCAGCTGTTCCGGACGACTATGTGATCACGCTCTCCGTAGCCGATGTGAGTAAGACTTTTAAGCAGGTCAACATTCACAAGGCCGCAGGGCCAGACGGATTACCAGGACGTGTACTCTCCGAGCATGTGCTGACCAACTGGCAAGTGTCTTCACTGACATTTTCAACATGTCCCTGACTGAGTCTGTAATACCAACATGTTTCAAGCAGACCACCATAGTCCCCGTGCCCAAGAACTCTAAGATAACCTGCCTAAATGACTACCGACCCGTAGCACTGACGTCTGTAGCCATGAAGTGCTTTGAAAGACTGGTCATGGCTCACATCAACAGCATAATCCCAGAAACCCTAGACCCACTCCAATTTGCATACCGCCCCAACAGATCCACAGATGATGCAATCTCTATCGCACTCCACACTGCCCTTTCCCACCTGGACAAGAGGAACACCTACGTGAGAATGCTATTCATTGACTACAGCTCAGCATTCAACACCATAGTGCCCTCTAAGCTCATCACTAAGCTAAGGATCCTGGGACTAAACACCTCCCTCTGCAACTGGATCCTGGACTTCCTGACGGGCCGCCCCCAGGTGGTAAGGGTAGGTAACAACACATCTGCCACACTGATCCTCAACACGGGGGCCCCTCAGGGGTGCGTGCTCAGTCCCCTCCTGTACTCTCTGTTCACCCATGACTGCATGGCCAGGCACGACTCCAACACCATCATTAAGTTTGCCGACGACACAACAGTGGTAGGCCTGATCACCGACAACGATGAGACAGCCTATAGGGAGGAGGTCAGAGATCTGGCCGTGTGGTGCCAGGACAACAACCTCTCCCTCAACGTGACCAAGACAAAGGAGATGATTGTGGACTACAGGAAAAAAAAGAGGACTGAGCACGCCCCCATTCTCATCGACGGGGCTGTAGTGGAACAGGTTGAGAGCTTCAAGTTCCTTGGTGTCCACATCACCAACGAACTATCATGGTCCAAACACACCAAGACAGTCGTGAAGAGGGCACGACAAAGCCTATTCCCCCTCAGGAGACTAAAAAGATTTGGCATGGGTCCTCAGATCCTCAAAAAATTCTACAGCTGCACCATCGAGAGCATCCTGACTGGTTGCATCACCGCCTGGTATGGCAACTGCTTGGCCTCTGACCGCAAGGCACTACAGAGGGTAGTGCGTACGGCCCAGTTCATCACTGGGGCAAAGCTCCCTGCCATCCAGGACCTCTATACCAGCGGTGTCAGAGGAAGGCCCTCAAAATTGTCAAAGACTCCAGCCACCCTAGTCATAGACTGTTCTCTCTGCTACCGCACGGCAAGCGGTACCGGAGTGCCAAGTCTAGGTCCAAAAGACTTCTCAACAGCTTCTACCCCCAAGCCATAAGACTCCTGAACAGCTAATCATGGCTACCCGGACTATTTGCACTGCCCCCCCACCCCATCCTTTTTACGCTGCTGCTACTCTGTTAAGTATTTATGCATAGTCACTTTAACTCTACCCACATGTACATATTACCTCAACTACCTCAACTAGCCGGTGCCCCCGCACATTGACTATGCAACGGTACCCCCCTGTATATATAGCCTCCCTACTGTCACTTTATTTTACTGTATATATAGCCTCCCTACTGTCACTTTATTTTACTTCTGCTCTTTTTTTCTCAACACTTTTTTGTTGATGTTTTATTCTTACTTTTTTGTTTAAAATAAATGCACTGTTGGTTAAGGGCTGTAAGTAAGCATTTCACTGTAATGTCTGCACCTGTTGTATTCGGCGCATGTGACCAATACAATTTGATTTGATTTGATTTGAGGTGTTGTTTCTGGGTGTAAATACTGGTTCATTTCCCCCCTACATCTGTCGTCAGATCGCGTCAGAAAGGTATTGAGTCCATCCAGATCCACCACCGTGATGTAAAATGATCAGAGGGTGGAACATCTTTAATGTCTGCGTGATCACGCTCTCCGTAGCCGATGTGAGTAAGACCTTTAAACAGGTCATCGTTCACAAGGCCGCAGGGCCAGACGGATTACCAGGACATTACTCCAAGTATGCGCTGACCAACTGGCAAGTATCTTCACTGACATTTTCAACCTCTACCTGTCTGAGTCTGTAATACCAACATGTTTCAAGCAGACCACCATAGTCCCTGTGCCCAAGAACACTAAGATAACCTGCCTAAATGACTACTGACCCGTAGCACTCACGTCTGTAGCCATCAGGCTGGTCATGGCTCACATCAACACCATTATCCCAGAAACTCTAGACCCACTCCAATTTGCATACCACCCCAACAGATCCACAGATGATGCAATCTCTATGGCGCTCCACACTGCCCTTTCACACCTGGACAAAAGGAACACCTATGTGAGAATGCTATTCATTGACTACAGCTCAGCGTTCAACACCATAGTGCCCTCAAAGCTCATCACTAAGCTAAGGACCCTGGGACTAAACACCTCCCTCTGCAACTGGATCCTGGACTTCCTGACGGGCCGCCCCCAGGCGGTAAGGGTAGGTAACAACACATCCGCCACGCTGATCCTCAACACAGGGGCCCCTCAGGGGTGCGTGTTCAGTCCCCTCCTGTACTCCCTGTTCACTCATGACTGCATGGCCAGGCATGACTCCAACACCATCATTAAGTTTGCCAATGACACAACAGTGGTAGGCCTGATCACCGACAACGATGAGACAGCCTATAGGGAGGAGGTCAGAGACCTGGCCGTGTGGTGCCAGGACAACAACCTCTCCCTCAACGTGATCAAGACAAAGGAGATGAGTGTGGACTACAGGAAAAAGAAGAGGTCCGAGCAGGCCCCCATTCTCATCGACGGGCTGTAGTGGAGCAGGTTGAGAGCTTCAAGTTCCTTGGTGTCCACATCCCCAACAAACTAACATGGTCCAAGCACACCAAGACAGTTATGAAGAGGGCACAACAAAACCTATTCCCCCTAAGGAGACTGAAAAGATTTGGCATGGGTCCTCAGATCCTCAAAAGGTTCTACAGCTGCACCATCGAGAGCATCCTGACTGGTTGCATCACTGCCTGGTATGGCAACTGCTCGGCCTCTGACCACAAGCCACTACAGAGGGTAGTGCTTACGGCCCAGTACATCACTGGGGCCAAGCTTCCTGACAAAAATATTTATTTTCAATTTACAATCTGTAGATACAGTGAGAATAGAAGGGTTCAGAACTTTTGTGAAACATCACAGTACAGTTGAAAAATATATGGCAAATAGAAATCCAATATGGATGGTGTTAAGAGACAGATGGGAGGTGTTGAATGGAGCTAAAGGATGGGACTAATAACAACTAACAACAACTAATAACAGCAAGATAACTAATGTAGGGCATGCTGTGTCCATAATAAGTATATAGGTTATATGTTGAGAGCTTTTGTGAAGGAGCACAGTTGGAGATATATGGCATATAGAAGCAAACAGGATGGACATCATGAAAATGATCGGAGAGGTTGAGGGTAGAGGAAGTTCAGGAGTAAAAACAAACAAAAAATAATTATTGTAAAATTGACTGTGTCCATAAAATGTAAAATTGATATAGTATGTATAAGCTGGAAGTAGAGGCCTAAGCGTTGTTGTTCTCTAGTTTACTCCAATTACGGAAGGGGTGGTGGGGTTGGAAAGTAATAAAGGGAAAGATATTTTTTTAAGGATATGTATATGTGTATGTATTTATATGTATGTATGTGTATATGTGTATGTGTATGTATGTATATGTATGTATTTATGTATATATATATATATATATATATATATATATAATATATATATATATATATATATTATGTATGTATATATTATGTATGTATATATACAGTGGGGGAAAAAAAGTATTTAGTCATCCACCAATTGTGCAAGTTCTCCCACTTAAAAAGATGAGAGAGGCCTGTAATTTTCATCATAGGTACACGTCAACTATGACAGACAAAATGAGATTTTTTTTCTCCAGAAAATCACATTGTAGGATTTTTAATTAATTTATTTGCAAATTATGGTGGAAAATAAGTATTTGGTCAATAACAAAAGTTTCTCAATACTTTGTTATATACCCTTTGTTGGCAATGACACAGGTCAAACGTTTTCTGTAAGTCTTCACAAGGTTTTCACACACTGTTGCTGGTATTTTGGCCCATTCCTCCATGCAGATCTCCTCTAGAGCAGTGATGTTTTGGGGCTGTCGCTGGGCAACACAGACTTTCAACTCCCTCCAAAGATTTTCTATGGGGGTTGAGATCTGGAGACTGGCTAGGCCACTCCAGGACCTTGAAATGCTTCTTACGAAGCCACTCCTTCGTTGCCCGGGCGTGTGTTTTGGGATCATTGTCATGCTGAAAGACCCAGCCACGTTTCATCTTCAATGCCCTTGCTGATGGAAGGAGGTTTTCACTCAAAATCTCACGATACATGGCCCCATTCATTCTTTCCTTTACACGGATCAGTCGTCCTGGTCCCTTTGCAGAAAAACAGCCCCAAGCATGATGTTTCCACCCCCATGCTTCACAGTAGGTATGGTGTTCTTTGGATGCAACTCAGCATTCTTTGTCCTCCAAACACGACGAGTTGAGTTTTTACCAAAAAGTTCTATTTTGGTTTCATCTGACCATATGACATTCTCCCAATCCTCTTCTGGATCATCCAAATGCAGTCTAGCAAACTTCAGACGGGCCTGGACATGTACTGGCTTAAGCAGGGGGACACGTCTTGCACTGCAGGATTTGAGTCCCTGGCGGCGTAGTGTGTTACTGATGGTAGGCTTTGTTACTTTGGTCCCAGCTCTCTGCAGGTCATTCACTAGGTCCCCCCGTGTGGTTCCGGGATTTTTGCTCACCGTTCTTGTGATCATTTTGACCCCACGGGGTGAGATCTTGCGTGGAGCCCCAGATTGAGGGAGATTATTAGTGGTCTTGTATTTCTTCCATTTCCTAATAATTGCTCCCACAGTTGATTTCTTCAAACCAAGCTGCTTACCTATTGCAGATTCAGTCTTCCCAGCCTGGTGCAGGTCTACAATTTTGTTTCTGGTGTCCTTTGACAGCTCTTTGGTCTTGGCCATAGTGAAGTTTGGAGTGTGACTGTTTGAGGTTGTGGACAGGTGTCTTTTATACAGGTAACGAGTGGAGGACAGAGGAGCCTCTTAAAGAAGAAGTTACAGGTCTGTGAGAGCCAGAAATCTTGCTTGTTTGTAGGTGACCAAATACTTATTTTCCACCATAATTTGCAAATAAATTCATAAAAAATCCTACAATGTGATTTTCTGGAGAAAAAAATTATTATTAAATTACAGGCCTCTCTCATCTTTTTAAGTGGGAGAACTTGCACAATTGGTGGCTCACTAAATACTTTTTTCCCCCACTGTCAGGTGCTGATGTGGATGTGGTGTAGGAGTCAGGCGCAGGACACAGAGGCTTAGTCCAACAGACTTTACTTGTCATAAAGTGACAAAATACAAAATACGGGCCTCGAACAAACAGAGGCGAGCGATTACGCAAACTGTGCGTAAAAACACCAAAACAAATAAACAGAGCAGAAACTCGCAGCTCCTACGGACAGGCGGACAATAACACACAACACAAGACTAACCAAACAAGAAACTTATAGGAGACATAATCAACCAAACAGGAAACAGGTGTACACAATCAGACAAAACCAAACAGACATCGAAAACATCAAACGGTGATAGCTAGTACTCCGGGGACGACGACCGCCGAAGCCTGCCTGAACAAGGAGGAGGAGCAGCCTCGGCCGAAACCATGACAGTACCCCCCCCTTGACGCGCGGCACCAGCCGTGCGCCGACCCCGGCCTCGGGGACGACCAGGAGGACGCGGAGCAGGGCGCGTAGGGTGTCCCCGGTGGAACTCCGTCAGGAGAGACGGGTCTAGGATGTCTCTCCTCGGCACCCAGCACCATTCCTCCGAACCGTACCCCTCCCACTCCACGAGATATTGGAGACCCCCCATCCAACGTCTCGAATCCAAGATGGACCGAACTGTGTACGCTGGAGCCCCCTCGATGTCCAGTGGGGGCGGAGGAGTCTCTCTTATCTCATCGTCCTGGAGTGGACCAGCTACCACCGGCCTGAGAAGAGACACATGGAACGAGGGGTTAATATTCTTATAATCAATAGGCAGTTGTAACCTGTAACACACCTCGTTCAATCTTCTCAGGACTTTAAAAGGCCCCACAAACCGCCGACCCAGTTTCCAGCAGGGCAGGCGGAGGGGTAGGTTTCTGGTAGAGAGCCAGACTCGATCACCAGGTGCATACACCGGCCCCTCACTGCGGTGGAGATCGGCGCTCGCTTTCTGACGACGGATGGCCCGCTGCAAGTGGACGTGTGCAGCGTTCCACGTCTCCTCCGAGCGCCGCACCCAGTCATCCACCGCAGGAGCCTCGATCTGGCTCTGCTGCCACGGTGCCAGAACCGGCTGGTAACCTAACACACATTGGAAAGGGGTTAGATTGGTTGAGGAGTGGCGGAGAGAGTTCTGGGCCATCTCTGCCCAGGGGACATACCTCGCCCACTCCTCCGGCCGGCCCTGGCAATACGATCTAAGAAACCTACCCACATCCTGGTTCACACGTTCCACCTGCCCATTACTCTCCGGGTGGTAACCCGAGGTCAGGCTCACCGAGACCCCCAAACGCTCCATAAACGCCCTCCAGACTCTGGAAGTAAACTGGGGACCTCGATCAGACACTATATCCTCGGGTACCCCGTAGTGCCGGAACACGTGGGTGAATAGTGCTTCGGCGGTCTGTAGGGCAGTAGGAAGACCCGGCATTGGGAGCAGACGACAGGCCTTAGAGAACCGATCCACCAGTATAGTAGTACTCCCCTGTGAGGGGGGAAGGTCTGTGACGAAATCCACCGAGAGGTGAGACCATGGTCGTTGTGGAACGGGCAGGGGTTGTAACTTTCCCCTGGGCAGGTGTCTAGGCACCTTACACTGGGCGCACACCGAGCAGGAGGAGACATAAACCCTCACATCCCTGGCTAACGTTGGCCACCAGTACTTAGCGCTAAGGCAGTGCACAGTCCGGCCAATACCAGGATGTCCAGAGGAGGGTGACGTGTGAGCCCAATATATCAGTCGATCCCGAACCTCGAGCGGAACGTACGTCCGACCCACCGGGCACTGTGGAGGACTAGGGTCGGTACGCAACGCCCGCTCGA
Organism: Coregonus suidteri; assembly: GCA_036851935.1. Classification (NCBI taxonomy): domain Eukaryota; kingdom Metazoa; phylum Chordata; class Actinopteri; order Salmoniformes; family Salmonidae; genus Coregonus; species Coregonus suidteri. The sequence continues at coordinate 54,318,961 of CM072233.1, forward strand.
TTTCAGCATCGACCTCCCACACTACCGGTGCCACCAGACAAGACTCCGGCAGTATGGGAGTGGGCTCAACGGACCTCTCCTCCGTGTCATACCGCCGAGACAGTGTGTCTGCCTTACCGTTCTGGGACCCAGGGATGTACGTGATCTTAAATACGAACCGGGCTAAAAATATGTTCCACCGCGCCTGGCGAGGGTTCAATCTCCTAGCTGCCCGGATGTACTCCAGGTTATGGTGGTCAGTCAAAATGAGAAAAGGGTGTTGAGCCCCCTCAAGCCAATGCCCACACCTTTAGGGCCTGTACCACGGCTAACAGCTCCCTGTCCCCTACGTCATAATTTCGCTCTGCCGGGCTGAGCTTTTTGGAGTAAAGAGCACAGGGGCGGAGTTTAGGTGGCGTGCCGGACCGTTGCGAAAGTACGGCCCCAATACCGGCCTCTGACGCGTCAACCTCTACCTGAAATGGTAAAGCGGGATCCGGATGCGCCAGCACCGGAGCCGAAGTAAACAGGTCCTTCAGTCTCCCAAAAGCCCTGTCCGCCTCGGCTGACCACTGCAAACGCACCGGACACCCCTTCAACAGAGACGTTATGGGAGCTGCCACCTGTCCAAAACCCCGGATAAACCTCCGGTAGTAATTTGCAAACCCCAAAAACCGCTACACCTCTTTAACAGTGGTTGGAGTTTGCCAATTACGCACGGCTGACACTCGGTCAACCTCCATCTTCACCCCTGACGCAGACAACTGATAACCCAAAAAGGAGATCGACTCCTGGGAAAACAGACATTTCTCTGCCTTGACATACAGGTCGTGCTCCAACAGCCTCCTCAACACTCGGCGCACCAGGGCTACATGCTCGGCTCGGGTAGAAGAGTACACAAGAATGTCATCAATGTACACGACCACACCCTGCCCCTGCATGTCCCTGAAGATCTCATCTACGAAGGATTGGAAGACTGAAGGAGCGTTCATCAACCCGTTTGGCATGACGAGATACTCGTAATGACCTGAGGTGGTACTAAATGCTGTCTTCCATTCATCGCCCCCTCTAATGCGCACCAAGTTGTATGCGCTCCTGAGATCTAGTTTTGTGAAGAAACGCGCCCCGTGCAATGACTCCGTCATAGTCGCAATCAGCGGGAGTGGATAACTGTATTTCACCGTGATCTGATTGAGACTACGGTAATCAATGCACGGGCGCAAACCTCCATCCTTCTTCTTCACAAAAAAGAAGCTCGAGGACGCAGGGGAAGTGGATGGCCATATGTATCCTTGTCTCAGAGATTCGGCTATGTAAGTCTCCATAGCTCTCTTCTCCTCTTGAGACAGAGGATACACATGGCTCCGTGGAAGCGCTGCTCCTGCCTGGAGGTCTATCGCACAATCTCCCTGCCTATGAGGAGGCAACTGCGTCGCCCTCGATTTACTGAACACGATTGCCAAATCCTCATACTCAGGGGGAATGTGCAGTGCGGGCACCTGGTTAGGACTCTCCACCGAGGTCGCCCCCACGGAAACACCTAGACATCGCCCCACACACTGGGCAGACCACTACTTAAGAGCCCTCTGTTGCCATGAAATAGAAGGATTATGGGTAATCAACCAGGGAAGCCCCAACACCACCGGATACGCAGGAGAGTCAATCAGATATAGCTGAATAGTTTCCTCATGACCCCCCTGCGTCCTCATCCTAAGTGGCGCTGTGACCTCCCTAATCAACCCCGATCCCAAGGGACGGCTGTCTAAAGCATGGACAGGAAATGGGGCGTCGACTGGAAGAAGGGGAATTCCTAGTTTTAAACAAAAATGTCGATCAACAAAATTCCCAGCTGCGCCTGAATCTACTAGCGCCTTATGCTGGGAATGAGGTGCAACCTGTGGAAAATGTACAGGTAAACAGACGTGCACAACAGAGAGCTCTGGGTAAGTGGGACGCCTACTCACCTGGAATGACTCCGCAGTGCGTGGCCTGTCGTCCTCTCCCCTAGGAGACCCTCCCCAGCACCTGGCCGCAGTGTGCCCTCCACGGCCACAGTTGGTGCAGGGGACAGCCCCCCTCGGGCTCCTCCTCCTCCTCTCTCTAGCGCCAGCACCTCCGAGCTCCATAGGGATCGGCTCGGAGGTGCTGGAGGGTGGAATGGACGACCCCCACTCGGAACGTCCGCGGGTTGCCAGCAGGGTGTCAAGCCGGATGGACATGTCCACCAGCTGGTCGAAGGTGAGGTGGGCATCCCTGCAGGCCAACTCTCTACGGACGTCCTCCCGTAGACTACATCGGTAGTGGTCGATGAGGGCCCGCTCATTCCACCCTGCATCCGCCGCTAGAGTCCGGAACTCCAGGGCGAACTCCTGTGCACTCCTCCTCCCCTGTCGGAGGTGGAACAGACGCTCCCCCGCCGCCTTCCCCTCAGGTGGATGGTCGAAGGACATCAGGGATACAACACCCTCGGTCTGGGGCTCCATGCAAGATCTCACCTCGTGGGGCATCAATGATCATGAGGAAGGTGAGAGATCAGCCCAGAACTACACGGCAGGACCTGGTCAATGACCTGAAGAGAGCTGGGACCACAGTCTAAAAGAAAACCATTAGTAACACACTACGCCGTCATGGATTAAAATCCTGCAGCGCATGCAAGGTCCCCCTGCTCAAGCCAGCGCATGTCCAAGCCCGTCTGAAGTTTGCCAATGACCATCTGGAAGATCCAGAGGAGGAATGGGAGAAGGTCATGTGGTCTGATGAGACAAAAATAGAGCTTTTTGGTCTAAACTCCACTCGCCGTGTTTGGAGGAAGAAGAAGGATGAGTACAACCCCAAGAACACCATCCCAACCGTGAAGCATGGAGGTGGAAACATCATTCTTTGGGGATGCTTTTCTGCAAAGGGGACAGGACGACTGCACCGTATTGAGGGGAGGATGGATGGGGCCATGTATCGTGAGATCTTGGCCAACATCCTCCTTCCCTCAGTAAGAGGGCATGACAACGACCCGAAACACAAAGCCAGGGCAACTAAGGAGTGGCTCCGTAAGAAGCATCTCAAGGTCCTGGAGTGGCCTAGCCAGTCTCCAGACCTGAACCCAATAGAAAATCTTTGGAGGGAGCTGAAAGTCCGTATTGCCCAGCGACAGCCCCGAAACCTGAAGGATCTGGAGAAGGTCTGTATGGAGGAGTGGGCCAAAATCCCTGCTGCAGTGTGTGCGAACCTGGTCAAGACCTACAGGAAACGTATGATCTCTGTAATTGCAAACAAAGGTTTCTGTACAAAATATTAAGTTCTGCTTTTCTGATGTATCAAATACTTATGTCATGCAATAAAATGCAAATTAATTACTTAAAAATCATACAATGTGATTTTCTGGATTTTTGTTTTAGATTCCGTCTCTCACAGTTGAAGTGTACCTCTGATAAAAATTACAGACCTCTACATGCTTTGTAAGTAGGAAAACCTGCAAAATCGGCAGTGTATCAAATACTTGTTCTCCCCACTGTATGTACATTTACATTACATTTACATTTAAGTCATTTAGCAGACGCTCTTATCCAGAGCGACTTACAGTTAGTGAATATATTTTTTTTTATACTGGCCCCCCGTGGGAAACGAACCCACAACCCTGGCGTTGCAAACGCCATGCTCTATCAACTGAGCTACATCCCTGCCGGCCATTCCCTCCCCTACCCTGGACGACGCTGGGCCAATTGTGCGCCGCCCATGAGTCTCCCGGTCGCGGCTGCGACAGAGCCTGGATGTATATGTATGTGTATATATTTGCGAAAAGAAAAAAAACATGGGGGATTGGAAGTGATGCAGACAATTACATTGATGGAAGTTACAATCTATCTGCAATATTAAAGCTGATCTACCCCCAATAAAAACAGCATGTAGAGGTCTGTAATTTTTATCATAGGTACACTTCAACTGTGAGAGACGGAATCTAAAACAAAAATACAGAAAAATCACATTTTATGATTTTTAAGTAATTAATTTGCATTTAATTGCATGACATAAGTATTTGATACATCAGAAAAGCAGAACTTAATATTTGGTACAGAAACCTTTGTTTGCAATTACAGAGATCATACGTTTCCTGTAGGTCTTGACCAGGTTTCGCACACACTGTAGCAGGGATTTTGGCCACTCCTCCATACAGACCTTCTCCAGATCCTTCAGGTTTCGGGGCTGTCGCTGGGCAATACGGACTTTCAGCTCCCTCCAAAGATTTTCTATTGGGTTCAGGTCTGGAGACTGGCTAGGCCACTCCAGGACCTTGAGATGCTTCTTACGGAGCCACTCCTTAGTTGCCCTGGCTGTGTGTTTTTCGGGTCATTGTCATGCTGGAAGACCCAGCCACGACCCATCTTCAAATGCTCTTACTGAGGGAAGGAGGTTGTTGGCCAAGATCTCGCTATACATGGCCCCATCCATCCTCCCCCTCAATACGGTGCAGTCGTCCTGTCCCCTTTGCAGAAAAGCATCCCCAAAGAATGATGTTTCCACCTCCATGCTTCACGGTTGGGATGGTGTTCTTGGGGTTGTACTCATCCTTCTTCTTCCTCCAAACACGGCGAGTGGAGTTTAGACCAAAAAGCTATATTTTTGTCTCAATCAGACCACATGACCTTCTCCCATTCCTCCTCTGGATCATCCAGATGGTCATTGGCAAACTTCAGATGGGCCTGGACATGCGCTGGCTTGAGCAGGGGGACCTTGCGTGCGCTACAGGAATTTAGTCCATGACGGCCTAGTGTGTTACTAATGGTTTTCTTTGAGACTGTGGTCCCAGCTCTCTTCAGGTCATTGACCAGGTCCTGCCGTGTAGTTCTGGGCTGATCCCTCACCTTCCTCATGATCATTGATGCCCCACGAGGTGAGATCTTGCATGGAGCCCCAGACCAAGGGTGATTGACCGTCATCTTGAACTTCTTCCATTTTCTAATAATTGCGCCAACAGTTGTTGCCTTCTCACCAAGCTGCTTGCCTATTGTCCTGTAGCCCATCCCAGCCTTGTGCAGGTCTACAATTGTATCCCTGATGTCCTTACACAGCTCTCTGGTCTTGGCCATTGTGGAGAGGTTGGAGTCTGTTTGATTGATTGTGTGGACAGGTGCTTTTTAGACAGGTAACGAGTTTAAACAGGTGCAGTTAATACAGATAATGAGTGGAGAACAGGAGGGCTTCTTAAAGAAAAACAAACAGGTCTGTGAGAGCCGGAATTCTTACTGGTTGGTAGGTGATCAAATACTTATGTCATGCAATAAAATGCAAATTAATTACTTAAAAATCATACAATGTGATTTTCTGGATTTTTGTTTTAGATTACGTCTCTCACAGTTGAAGTGTACCTATGATAAAAATTACAGACCTCTACATGCTTTGTAAGTAGGAAAACCTGCAAAATCGGCAGTGTATCAAATACTTGTTCTCCCCACTGTATAAAAAAACCTTCCTGCCATCCAGGACCTCTATACCAGGCGGTGTCAGAGGAAGGCCCTAAAAATTGTCAAAAACTCCAGCCACCCTAGTCATAGATTGTTCTCTCTGTTACCGCACAGCAAGCGGTACCGGAGCGCCAAGTCTAGGTACAAGAGGCTTCTAAACAGCTTCTACCCCCAAGCCATAAGACTCCTGAACATCTAATCAAATGGCTACCCCCCCCTCTTTCTCTGTTTATTATATATGCATAGTCACTTTAATAACTCTACCTACATGTACATATTACCTCAATTACTAACCAGTGCCCCCGCACATTGACTCGGTACCGGTACCCCCTGTATATAGCCTCGCTATTGTTATTTTTACTACTGCTCTTTAATTATTTGTTACTTTTATTTCATATTATTTTATATTGTATATTTTGTGTGATTTTTTTTTGTTGGTATTCTTTCTTAAAACTGCATTGTTGGTTAAGGGCTCGTAAGTAAGCATTTCACTGTAAGGTCTACACCTGTTGTATTCGGCGCATGTGACAAATACGATTTGATTTGATGTACTTCATGCTTCATATCAATTCGCTCCGAATAGTTTTTTTACTGTTTTAGTTCTGTTGGGGAAATATTGTCTTAAGACCAGAGGAATGGAGTTCTCAGCGGATGTCTCTTTAAGTCTGCATGTGTTATCGTGCTTGGTTTTCTCTGACCGTTGTCCATTATTTTGGTGTCTGGGGGGAGGGCAGTGGCTGTAGCACTGTGTGTCTTGATGTAGACATCAGTGTCTGCCATCAAGAGCCCTCCATTACAAGAGTAGTACATTCCATTCAATCATCTCAGCTGCGGCCTCCACCCAGTTTCCTCTACCAGTGACCCCCCTACCACACACGCACAAACGGTTCAAACACACAAACACACATACATGTAGTATGTTATTGTACAAGACGCATGCTGGACATGGGTTTGTCAAGTGGTTTCCCCTACACATACAGTGAGGGAGAAAAGTATTTGATCCCCTGCTGATTTTGTACGTTTGCCCACTTTCAAAGACATGATCAGTCTATAATTTTAATGGTAGGTTTATTTGAACAGTGAGAGACAGAATAACAACAAAAAAAATTAATCCAGAAAAACGCATGTCAAAAATGTTATAAATTGATTTGCATTTTAATGAGGGAAATAAGTATTTGACCCCTCTGCAAAAACATGACTTAGTACTTGGTGGCAAAACCCTTGTTGGCAATCACAGAGGTCAGACGTTTCTTGTAGTTTGGCCACCAGGTTTGCACACATCTCAGGAGGGATTCTGTTCCACTCATCTTTGCAGATCTTCTCCAAGTCATTAAGGTTTCGAGGCTGACGTTTGGCAACTCGAACCTTCAGGTCCCTCCACAGATTTTCTATGGGATTAAGGTCTGGAGACTGGCTAGGCCACTCCAGGACCTTAATGGGCTTTTGGGTCCATTGTCATGCTGGAATACCCATCCACAACCCATTTTCAATGCCCTGGCTGAGGGAAGGAGGTTCTCACCCAAGATTTGACGGTACAATGGCCCCATCCATCGTCCCTTTGATGCGGTGAAGTTGTCCTGTCCCCTTAGCAGAAAAAAACACACTCCAAAAGCATAAAACACTACTCCCAGGCATAATGTTTCACCCAAACCCCACCGCTTTTCTCGCCTTTTCCAACCTCCATGTTTGACGGTGGGGGGTTGTGTTCTTGGGGGCCATAGGCAGCATTCCTCCTCCTCCAAACACGGCGAGTTGAGTTGATGCCAAAGAGCTCGATTTTGGTCTCATCTGACCACAACACTTTCACCCAGTTCTCCTCTGAATCAATCAGATGTTCATTGGCAAACTTCAGACGGGCCTGTATATGTGCTTTCTTGAGCAGGGGGACCTTGCGGGCGCTGGCAGGATTTCAGTCCTTCACGGCGTAGTGTGTTACCAATTGTTTTCATGGTGACTATGATCCCAGCTGCCTTGAGATCATTGACACGATCCTCCTGTGTAGTTCTAGGCTGATTCCTCACCGTTCTCATGATCATTGCAACTCCACGAGGTGAAATCTTTGGATGGAGCCCCAGGGCCGCGGAGATTGACAAGTCCTTTTGTGTTTCTTCCATTTGCGAATAATCGCACCAACTGTTGTCACCTTCTCACCAAGCTGCTTGGCGATGGTCTTGTAGCCCATTCCAGCCTTGTGTAGGTCTACAATCTTGTCCCTGACATCTTTGGAGAGCTCTTGGTCTTGGCCATGGTGGAGAGTTTTGGAATCTGATTGATTGATTGCTTCTGTGAACAGGTGTCTTTTATAAATGTAACAAGCTGAGATTAGGAGCACTCCCTTTAAGAGTGTGCTACTAATCTCAGCTCATTACCTGTATAAAATAAACCTGGGAGCCAGAAATCTTTCTGATTGAGAGGGGGTCAAATACTTATTTCCCTCATTAAAATGCAAATCAATTTATAACATTTTTGACATGCGTTTTTCTGGATTTTGTTGTTGTTATTCTGTCCCTCACTGTTCAAATAAACCTACCATTAAAATTATAGACTGATCATTTCTTTGTCAGTGGGCAAATGTACAAAATCAGCAGGGGATCAAATACTTTTTTCCCTCACTGTACATGCACATTCACAGACCCATGTCACTAATATTTCCTCTGTTTGAACCTCTGTCCGCATGTTGTTTTTTTTACGTTTCTGTTTTCCTTATTCTTGCCACCGGGCGAGGAATTTTATTTGTGTGGAGAGAGATGGTTTTGGTTAGCAGCATCAGTGTGGAGGGAGATGGTTTGGGAGCAGCAGCAGTGTGGAGGGAGATGCTTTGGGAGCAGCAGCAGTGTGGAGGGTAGATGGTTTGGGGGAGCAGCAGCAGTGTTGGAGGGAGATGGTTTGGGATAGCAGCAGGCAGTGTGGAGGGAGTGTGGATGGTTTGGGAGCAGCAGCAGTGTGGAGGGAGATGGTTTGGGAGCAGCAGCAGTGTGGAGGTAGATGGTTTTTGGGAGCAGCAGCAGTGTGGAGGGAGATGGTTGGGAGCAGCAGCAGTGTGGAGGGAGATGGTTTGGGAGCAGCAGCAGTGTGGAGGGAGATGGTTTGGGAGCAGCAGCAGTGTGGAGGGAGATGGTTTGGGAGCAGCAGCAGTGTGGAGGGAGATGGTTTGGGAGCAGCGGCAGTGTGGAGGGAGATGGTTTGGGAGCAGCGGCAGTGTGGAGGGAGATGGTTTGGGAGCAGCGGCAGTG
>CM072233.1:54328128-54343128 GCA_036851935.1 Coregonus suidteri
GGAAAACACTTCTCAGCCAGGAGGTAGAGGACTGTTAGGAAAAACTCTACAGCCTGAGGTGAAGGGACGGTTGGGAAACACTTCTCCCAGGAGGTGGAGGGACGGGGTTAGGAAAACACTTCCGCCGGGAGGTGAGGGGGACGGTTAGGAAAACATTCTCGCCAGTGGGGTAGAGGAGGGTTGACAAACTTTTTAAACCCCAGAGGTAAAGGGCTGGTTGGGAAGAACTTCACACCATAGGGGGAGGGACGGTTGGGAAAACACTTTTTCAGCCATAGGTGAGGGACGGGTTGGAAAACATTTCACAGCCGGGAGGTGGAGGAGGGGGTTGGGAAACAACACTTTTCCTGAGAGGGACTGGTTAGGAACAACACTTCTACAGCCAGTGAGGTGAGAGAGGGAAGAACTGCCTGAGTTGTTAGGAACAACACTTCTACAGCCAGTGAGGTGAGAGGGACTGGTTAGGAAGAACACTTCTACAGCCAGTGAGGTGAGAGGGACTGGTTAGGAACAACACTTCTTCAGCCAGTGAGGTGAGAGGGACTGGTTAGGAACAACACTTCTTCAGCCAGTGAGGTGAGAGGGACTGGTTAGGGAACAAACAATTCTTAGCCAGTGAGGTGAGAGGGACTGGTTAGGAACAACACTTCTTCAGCCAGTGAGGTGAGAGGGACTGGTTAGGAAACAACACTTCTTAGGAACAGCCAGTGAGGTGAGAGGGACTGGTTAGGAACAACACTTCTACAGCCAGTGAGGGAGAGGGACTGGTTAGGAACAACACTTCTTCAGCCAGTGAGGTGAGAGGGACTGGTTAGGAACAACACTTCTACAGCCAAGAGAGTGTGAGGGAGGTGGAAGACACTTTCTACAGAGGGAGTGGGATCTGGTTAGGAACACAACACTTCTTCAGCCAGTGAGGTGAGAGGGACTGGTTAGGAACAACACTTCTACAGCCAGTGAGGTGAGAGGGACTGGTTAGGAACAACACTTCTACAGCCAGTGAGGTGAGAGGGACTGGTTAGGAAGAACACTTCTACAGCCAGTGAGGTGAGAGGTGACTGGTTAGGAACAACAACACTTCTACAGCCAGAGAGGTGAGAGGGACTGGTTAGGAACAACACTTCTACAGCCAGTGAGGTGAGAGGGACTGGTTAGGAACAACACTTCTACAGCCAGTGAGGTGAGAGGGACTGCTAGTTAGGGGAAGAAAACACTTCTACAGCCAGTGAGGTGAGAGGGACTGGTTAGGAACAACACTTCTACAGCCAGTGAGGTGAGAGGGACTGGTTAGGAACAACACTTCTACAGCCAGTGAGGTGAGAGGGACTGGTTAGGAACAACACTTCTACAGCCAGAGAGGTGAGAGGGACTGGTTAGGAAGGAACACTTTCTACAGCCAGTGAGGTGAGAGGGACTGGTTAGGAACAACACTTCTACAGCCAGAGAGGTGAGAGGGACTGGTTAGGAACAACACTTCTACAGCCAGTGAGGTGAGAGGGACTGGTTAGGAACAACACTTCTACAGCCAGAGAGGTGAGAGGGACTGGTTAGGAACAACACTTCTACAGCCAGTGAGGTGAGAGGGACTGGTTAGGAACACAACACTTCTAACAGCCAGAGAGAGTGAGAGGGACTGGTTAGGAACAACACTTCTACAGCCAGAGAGGTGAGAGGGACTGGTTAGGAAGAACACTTCTACAGCCAGTGAGGTGAGAGGGACTGGTTAGGAACAACACGTCTACAGCCAGTGAGGTGAGAGGGACTGGTTAGGAAGAACACTTCTACAGCCAGTGAGGTGAGAGGGACTGGTTAGGAACAACACTTCTACAGCCAGTGAGGTGAGAGGGACTGGTTTAGGAACAACACTTCTACAGCCTAGAGAGGTGAGAGGGACTGGTTAGGAACAACACTTCTACAGCCAGTGAGGTGAGAGGGACTGGTTAGGAACAAACACTTCTACAGCCAGAACCCCAGAGGTGAGAGGGACTGGTTAGGAACAACACTTCTACAGCCAGTGAGGTGAGAACACTCTTCGCCAGGGACTGGTTAGGAAAACAACACTTCTACAGCCAGTGAGGTGAGAGGGACTGGTTAGGAACAACACTTCTTCAGCCAGTTGAGGTGAGAGGGACTGGGTTAGGAAGAACAACACTTCTACAGCCAGTGAGGTGAGAGGGACTGGTTAGGAACAACACTTCTACAGCCAGTGAGGTGAGAGGGACTGGTTAGGAACAACACTTCTACAGCAGTGAGGTGAGAGGGACTGGGTTAGGAAATGGTTTAGGAACACTTCTTCAGCCAGTGAGGTGAGAGGGACTGGTTAGGAACAACACTTCTTCAGCCAGTGAGGTGAGAGGGACTGGTTAGGAACAACACTTCTTCAGCCAGTGAGGTGTAGAGGGACTGGTTAGGAACAACACTTCTTCAGCCAGTGAGGTGAGAGGGACTGGTTAGGAACAACACTTCTTCAGCCAGTGAGGTGAGAGGGACTGGTTTAGGAACAACACTTCTTCAGCCAGTGAGGTGAGAGGGACTGGTTAGGAACAACACTTCTTCAGCCAGTGAGGTGAGAGGGACTGGTTAGGAACAACACTTCTTCAGCCAGTGAGGTGAGAGGGGTTACTGCGTTAGGAACAGGAACACTTCTTCAGCCAGTGAGGTGAGAAGGGACTGGTTAGGAACAACACTTCTTCAGCCAGTGAGGTGAGAGGGACGGGTGAGGAACAACACTTCTACAGCCAGTGAGGTGAGAGGGACTGGTTAGGAACAAACACTTCTACAGCCAGTGAGGTGAGAGGGACTGGTTAGGAACAACACTTCTTCAGCCAGTGAGGTGAGAGGGACTGGTTAGGAACAACACTTCTTCAGCCAGTGAGGTGAGAGGGACTGGTTAGGAACAACACTTCTACAGCCAGTGAGGTGAGAGGGACTGGTTAGGAACAAACACTTCTACAGCCAGTGAGGTGAGAGGGACTGGTTAGGAACAACACTTCTTCAGCCAGTGAGGTGAGAGGGACTGGTTAGGAAACAACCTTCTTCAGCCAGTGAGGTGAGAGGCACTTCTACAGCCAGTGAGGTGAGAGGGACTGGTTAGGAACAACACTTCTTCAGCCAGTGAGAGGGACTGAGAGGGACTGGTTAGGAACAACACTTCTACAGCCAGGTGAGAGGGACTGAGGTGAGAGAGGACTGGTTTAGGAACAACACTTCTACAGCCAGTGAGGTGAGAGGGACTGGTTAGGAACAACACTTCTTCAGCCAGGTGAGAGGGAGGTTAGGAAGCAACACTTCTACAGCCAGTGAGGTGAGAGGGACTGGTTAGGAACAACACTTCTTCAGGGACAGGTGAGGTTCTACAGAGGGGACTGGACTTAGGAAGAAAACTTCTACAGCAGAGAAGAGGGACTGGTTAGGAACAACAGCCAGTGAGGTGAGAGGGACTGGTTAGGAAACAACTTCTTACAGCCAGTGAGGTGAGGACTGGTTAGGAAGAACACTTCTTCAGCCAGTGAGGTGAGAGGGACTGGTTAGGAACAACACTTCTTCAGCCAGTGAGGTGAGAGGGACTGGTTAGGAACAACACTTTCTTCAGCCAGTGAGGTGAGAGGGAATGGTTAGGAACAACACTTCTACAGCCAGTGAGGTGAGAGGGACTGGTTAGGAACAACACTTCTTCAGCCAGTGAGGTGAGAGGGACTGGTTAGGAACAACACTTCTACAGCCAGTGAGGTGAGAGGGACTGGTTAGGAACAACACTTCTTCAGCCAGTGAGGGTGAGAGGGACTGGTTAGGAACAACACTTATTCAGCCAGTGAGGTGAGAGGGGACTGGTTAGGAACAACACTTCTTCAGCCAGTGAGGTGAGAGGGACTGGTTTAGGAACAACACTTCTTCAGCCAGTGAGGTGAGAGGGACTGGTTAGGAAGCAACACTTCTTCAGCCAGTGAGGTGAGAGGGACTGGTTAGGAACAACACTTCTTCAGCCAGTGAGGTGAGGAGGGACTGGTTAGGAACAACACTTCTTCAGCCAGTGAGGTGAGAGGGACTGGTTAGGAACAACACTTCTTCAGCCATTGAGGTGAGAGGGACTGGTTAGGAACAACACTTCTTCAGCCAGTGAGGTGAGGAACAAACACTTCTTCAGGGAGGTGAGAGGGACTGGTTAGGAACAACACTTCTTCAGCCAGTGAGGTGAGAGGGACCTGGTTAGGAACAACACTTCTTCAGCCAGTGAGGTGAGAGGGACTGGTTAGGAACAACACTTCTTCAGCCAGTGAGGTGAGAGGGACTGGTTAGGAACAACACTTCAACACTTTCAGCCAGTGAGGTGAGAGGGACTGCTTAGGGAACAACAATTCTTCAGCCAGTGAGTTGAGAGGGACTGGTTAGGAACAACACTTCTTCAGCCAGTGAGGTGAGAGGGACTGGTTAGGAACAACACTTCTTCAGCCAGTGAGGTGAGAGGGACTGGTTAGGAACAACACTTCTTCAGCCAGTGAGGTGAGAGGGACTGGTTAGGAACAACACTTCTTCAGCCAGTGAGGTGAGAGGGACTGGTTAGGAAGAAACACTTATTCAGCCAGTGAGGTGAGAGGGACTGGTTAGGAAGAACACTTCTTCAGCCAGTGAGGTGAGAGGGACTGGTTAGGAAGAAACTCTTCTTCAGCCAGACTGGTTAGGAAAACAACACTTCTACAGCAAGAGAGGTGAGAGGGACTGGTTAGGAACAACACTTCTTCAGCCAGTGAGGTGAGAGGGACTGGTTAGGAACAACACTTCTTCACTGAGAGGGACTTCACTTCTTCAGCCAGTGAGGTGAGAGGGACACAGGAAGGAACAACACTTCTTCAGCCAGTGAGGTGAGAGGGACTGGTTAGGAACAACACTTCTTCAGCCAGTGTGAGGTGAGAGGGACTGGTTAGCAACACTCTTCAGCCAGTGAGGTGAGAGGAGACAGGACTAGTTAGGAAACAACACACTTCTTCAGCCAGTGAGGTGAGAGGGACTGGTTAGGAACAACACTTCTCAGCCAGTGAGGTGAGAGACAGGTTAGGAAGAGGGTGAGAGGATTGGTCTAGGAACAACACTTATTCAAGCCAGTTCTGAGGGGACTGGTTAGGAACAACACTTCTTCAGCCAGTGAGGTGAGAGGGACTGGTTAGGAACAACACTTCTTCAGCCAGTGAGGTGAGAGGGACTGGTTAGGAACAACACTTCTTCAGCCAGTGAGGTGAGAGGGACTGGTTAGGAACAACACTTCTTCAGCCAGTGAGGTGAGAGGGACTGGTTAGGAACAACACAGCCAGTGAGGTCTTAGGAACAGCCTTCTGAGGTGAGGTGAGGGGAATGGGGACTGGTTAGGAACAACACTTCTTCAGCCAGTGAGTTGAGAGGGACTGGTTAGGAACAACACTTCTTCAGCCAGTGAGGTGAGAGGGGACCTGGTTAGGAACAACACTTCTTCAGCCAGTGAGTGAGAGGGACTGGTTAGGAACAACACTTCTTCAGCCAGTGAGGTGAGAGGGACTGGTTAGGAACAACACTTCTTCTGAGGTGAGAGGGAGGTAGGAACAACACTTCTACAGCCAGTGAGGTGAGAGGGACTGGTTAGGAACAACACTTCTTCAGCCAGTGAGGTGAGAGGGACTGGTTAGAACAACTCAGCTTCTTGGTTAGGAACAGCCAGTGAGGTGTGAGATGGACTGGTTAGGAAAAACACACTTATTCAGCCAGTGAGGTGAGAGGGAGACTGAGAGCCAGTGAGGTGAGAGGGACTGGTTAGGAAGAACTCTTCTTCAGCCAGAGAGGTGAGAGGGACTGGTTAGGAACAACACTTGTACAGCCAGAGAGGTGAGAGGGACTGGTTAGGAACAACACTTCTTCAGCCAGTGAGGTGAGAGGGACTGGTTATGAACAATACTTCTTTCAGCCTGGTTAGAGAGGTGAGAGGGACTGGTTAGGAAGAACAGTTCTTCAGCCTTTGAGGTGAGAGGACTGGTTAGGAACAACACTTCTTCAGCCAGTGAGGTGAGAGGGACAGGTTAGGAACAACACTTCTTCAGCCAGTGAGGTGAGAGGGACTGGTTAGGAACAACACTTCTTCAGCCAGTGTGTGAGAGGGACTGGTTAGGAACAACACTTCTTCAGCCAGTGAGGTGAGAGGGACTGGTTAGGAACAAACTTTCTTCAGCCAGTGAGGTGAGAGGGACTGGTTAGGAACAACACTTCTTCTGCCAGTGAGGTGAGAGGAACTGGTTAGGAACAACACTTCTTCAGCCAGTGAGTTGAGAGGGACTGGTTAGGAACAACACTTCTTCAGCCAGTGAGGTGAGAGGGGACTGGTTAGGAAAAACACTTCTTCAGCCAGTGAGGTGAGAGGGACTGGTTAGGAACAACACTTCTACAGCCAGTGAGGTGAGAGGGACTGGTTAGGAACAACACTTCTTCAGCCAGTGAGGTGAGAGGGACTGGTTAGGAACAACACTTCTACAGCCATTGAGGTGAGATGGACTGGTTAGGAACAACACTTCTTCAGCCAGTGAGGTGAGAGGGACTGGTTAGGAACAACACTTCTTCAGCCAGTGAGGTGAGAGGGACTGGTTTAGGAACAACACTTCTTCAGCCAGTGAGGTGAGAGGGACTGGTTAGGAACAACACTTCTACAGCCAGTGAGGTGAGAGGGACTGGTTAGGAACAACACTTCTTCAGCCAGTGAGGTGAGAGGGACTGGTTAGGAACAACACTTCTACAGCCAGAGAGGTGAGAGGGACTGGTGAGGAACAACACTTCTTCAGCCAGTGAGGTGAGAGGGACTGGTTAGGAACAAC
Organism: Coregonus suidteri; assembly: GCA_036851935.1. NCBI lineage: Eukaryota > Metazoa > Chordata > Actinopteri > Salmoniformes > Salmonidae > Coregonus > Coregonus suidteri. The sequence continues at coordinate 54,334,956 of CM072233.1, forward strand.
ACTTCTTCAGCCAGTGAGGTGAGAGGGACTGGTTAGGAACAACACTTCTTCAGCCAGAGAGGTGAGAGGGACTGGTTAGGAACAACACTTCTTCAGCCAGTGAGGTGAGAGGGACTGGTTAGGAACAACACTTCTACAGCCAGAGAGGTGAGAGGGACTGGTTAGGAAGAACACTTCTTCAGCCAGTGAGGTGAGAGGGACTGGTTAGGAACAACACTTCTACAGCCAGAGAGGTGAGAGGGACTGGTTAGGAACAACACTTCTACAGCCAGTGAGGTGAGAGGGACTGGTTAGGAAGAACACTTCTACAGCCAGAGAGGTGAGAGGGACTGGTTAGGAACAACACTTCTTCAGCCAGTGAGGTGAGAGGGACTGGTTAGGAACAACACTTCTACAGCCAGTGAGGTGAGACGTCACACATGTTTTAGATGGTAAATATTTATATCCTCCTCTTAGCGGTTCTTCATGTAAGCAAAAGGGAATGTTCCATCATCCATGTTCATTTACATTAGTAAACGGTGTGTTTACCGTGCCACCACGCCTTCAGCAGGCTTGAAAGGTGGGATTGATCTGTTTCTTAGTTTGATCCATTTGTTTGTTTCAGTTTTCAGTTTTCAGTAGTTAAATCCTTTGACGTAGATTTTCAACAAAAATGCACTGTATTGGTTGAATTGATTGAAACGTGATACTAAACTTACATACCATGCACAATTTTAACATAGTGGAAGATACATTGAATTTATACTGTTTTTCATGCTAATAAGATGGACCAAGATATGTGTTTGCTCTTGCACATATTTGTTAATTGGTTTTGCAAGAGCCGGTTGATTGTTTGGTTAATTGGGTTAATTGGTTTTTGTAATATGTTGATGCCATTGATTGAAAGAGTAAGATTGGAATGCGATGTCCAACCCAAAATATAAGCTGCTTTACTCCATTGTTTGTAAACAATATAAATATTGTACAAATAAATTCTCAATTGGTTGCATAAATAATGATGATTACTAAATGTTACATGAAATGTAAATATGAATGTCAAAACTGAATGGAAACCCCTTTGTTAATATGTATTGGCAATAATGAACTTAATGGTGAGGCATTAAAATGTATATTTTGTCACACTGGATGTTTTAAATATAAATGGGTGATTTGAGTCATGCTTCTTCAGTATTGGAATAAAGACAAGTAGCACTTGAATGTTGTAAAGAAATACTGTGTGTTAATACTGGAGTGATGTATAATTATTAATACGCCGTTTTGATACTGTGTCCATGTGTATAAGCTGCAAGTACATTGACATTAAGTTGTTTTCAAGTCATTGAAACAAATACCTGAAAAAAAATAAGTATTTTCAACTTTCAACCAAAACTGAATGTAGATTGGATGTCGGGCATAGTCATCTTTCAACGTCTTTTCAACAACATTTTGCTAGGTGGGAATGGCTTCATGAAACATACTTCCCCTCATCTGACTCCACACTGAAATACTGAAATAAAAGGAACAGTTTTCTAATAGCCAGGCTGGGTCTGGAGCTCTATTTGGTATTTCCCATAATAAAAAAAAATATGTTTATTTGAAAGAGTTGGCTGGCTAGCTTGTAACCCTCTCCCATCGTCATTAGCTCCAACCCTCTCCCATCGTCATTAGCTCCAACCCTCTCCCATCGTCATAACATCTTATAGCTCCAACCCTCTCCCATCATCAGAACTTATTATAGCTCCAACCCTCTCCCATCATCAGAACTTATTATAGCTCCAACCCTCTCCCTTCATCATAACATCTTATAGCTCCAACCCTCTCCCATCGTCATTAGCTCCAACCCTCTCCCATCATCATAACATCTTATAGCTCCAACCCTCTCCCATCGTCATTAGCTCCAACCCTCTCCCATCATCATAACGTCTTATAGCTCCAACCCTCTCCCATCGTCATTAGCTCCAACCCTCTCCCATCATCATAACATCTTATAGCTCCAACCCTCTCCCATCGTCATTAGCTCCAACCCTCTCCCATCGTCATTAGCTCCAACCCTCTCCCATCATCATAACGTCTTATAGCTCCAACCCTCTCCCATCGTCATAACATCTTATAGCTCCAACCCTCTCCCATCGTCATTAGCTCCAACCCTCTCCCATCATCATAACGTCTTATAGCTCCAACCCTCTCCCATCATCATAACATCTTATAGCTCCAACCCTCTCCCATCGTCTTATAGCTCCAACCCTCTCCCATCATCAGAACTTATTATAGCTCCAACCCTCTCCCATCGTCATAACATCTTATAGCTCCAAACCTCTCCCATCATCAGAACTTATTATAGCTCCAAACCTCTCCCATCATCATATCATCTTATAGCTCCAACCCTCTCCCATCATCATAACGTCTTATAGCTCCAACCCTCTCCCATCATCAGAACTTATTATAGCTCCAACCCTCTCCCATCATCATATCATCTTATAGCTCCAACCCTCTCCCATCATCATAACGTCTTATAGCTCCAACCCTCTCCCATCATCATAACATCTTATAGCTCCAACCCTCTCCCATCATCATAACATCTTATAGCTCCAACCCTCTCCCTTCATCATAACATCTTATAGCTCCAACACTCCTATCTTCATAACGTCTTATAGCTCCAACCCTCTCCCATCATCATAACATCTTATAGCTCCAACCCTCTCCCATCATCATAACATCTTATAGCTCCAACCCTCTCCCATCATCATAACATCTTATAGCTCCAATCCTCTCCCATCATCATAACATCTTATAGCTCCAACCCTCTCCCATCGTCATAACATCTTAAAGCTCCAACCCTCTCCCATCATCATAACATCTTATAGCTCCAACCCTCTCCCATCATCATAACATCTTATAGCTCCAACCCTCTCCCATCATCATAACATCTTATAGCTCCAACCCTCTCCCATCATCATAACATCTTATAGCTCCAACCCTCTCCCATCGTCATAACATCTTATAGCTCCAACCCTCTCCCATCATCATAACATCTAATAGCTCCAAACCCTCCCCATCATCATAACATCTAATAGCTCCAACCCTCTCCCATCATCATAACATCTTATAGCTCCAACCCTCTCCCATCATCATAACATCTTATAGCTCCAACCCTCTCCCATCATCATAACATCTTATAGCTCCAACCCTCTCCCATCGTCATTAGCTCCAACCCTCTCCCATCATCATAACATCTTATAGCTCCAACCCTCTCCCATCATCATAACATCTTATAGATCCAACCCTCTCCCATCATCATAACATCTTATAGCTCCAACCCTCTCCCATCATCATAACATCTTATAGCTCCAACCCTCTCCCATCGTCATAACATCTTATAGCTCCAACCCTCTCCCATCATCATAACATCTAATAGCTCCAACCCTCTCCCATCATCATAACATCTAATAGCTCCAACCCTCTCCCATCATCATAACATCTTATAGCTCCAACCCTCTCCCATCATCATAACATCTTATAGCTCCAACCCTCTCCCATCATCATAACATCTTATAGCTCCAACCCTCTCCCATCGTCATTAGCTCCAACCCTCTCCCATCATCATAACATCTTATAGCTCCAACCCTCTCCCATCATCATAACATCTTATAGATCCAACCCTCTCCCATCGTCATAACATCTTATAGCTCCAACCCTCTCCCATCGTCATAACATCTTATAGCTCCAACCCTCTCCCATCGTCATAATATCTTATAGCTCCAACCCTCTCCTATCATCATAACATCTTATAGCTCCAACCCTCTCCAATCATCATAACATCTTATAGCTCCAACCCTCTCCCATCGTCATTAGCTCCAACCCTCTCCCATCATCATAACATCTTATAGCTCCAACAACCCTCTCCTATCATCATAACTAAGTATAGCTCCAACCCTCTCCCATCATCATAACATCTTATAGCTCCAACCCTCTCCCATCATCATAACATCTTATAGCTCCAACCCTCTCCCATCGTCTTAAAGCTCCAACCCTCTCCCATCGTCTTATAGCTCCAACCCTCTCCCATCATCATAACATCTTAAAGCTCCAACCCTCTCCCATCATCATAACATCTTATAGCTCCAACCCTCTCCCTTCATCATAACATCTTATAGCTCCAACACTCTCCTATCTTCATAACGTCTTATAGCTCCAACCCTCTCCCATCATCATAACATCTTATAGCTCCAACCCTCTCCCATCATCATAACATCTTATAGCTCCAACCCTCTCCCATCGTCATAACATCTTATAGCTCCAACCCTCTCCTATCGTCATAACATCTTATAGCTCCAACCCTCTCCCATCATCATAACATCTTATAGCTCCAACCCTCTCCCATCATCATAACATCTTATAGCTCCAACCCTCTCCCATCATCATAACATCTTATAGCTCCAACCCTCTCCCATCATCATAACATCTTATAGCTCCAACCCTCTCGCATCATCATAACATCTTATAGCTCCAACCCTCTCCCATCATCATAACATCTTATAGCTCCAAACCTCTCCCATCATCATAACATCTTATAGCTCCAACCGACTCCCATCGTCATAACATCTTATAGCTCCAACCGACTCCCATCATCATAACATCTTATAGCTCCAACCCTCTCCCATCATCATAACATCTTATAGCTCCAACACTCTCCCATCATCATAACATCTTATAGCTCCAACCCTCTCCCATCGTCATTAGCTCCAACCCTCTCCCATCGTCATTAGCTCCAACCCTCTCCCATCGTCATAATATCTTATAGCTCCAACAACCCTCTCCTATCATCATAACTAATTATAGCTCCAACCCTCTCCCATCATCATAACATCTTATAGCTCCAACCCTCTCCCATCATCATAACATCTTATAGCTCCAACCCTCTCCCATCGTCATAATATCTTATAGCTCCAACAACCCTCTCCTATCATCATAACTAATTATAGCTCCAACCCTCTCCCATCATCATAACATCTTATAGCTCCAACCCTCTCCCATCGTCATTAGCTCCAACCCTCTCCCATCGTCATTAGCTCCAACCCTCTCCCATCATCATTAACTTATTATATCTCCAACCCTCTCCCATCATCATAACATCTTATAGCTCCAACCCTCTCCCATCGTCATTAGCTCCAACCCTCTCCCATCGTCATAATATCTTATAGCTCCAACAACCCTCTCCTATCATCATAACTAATTATAGCTCCAACCCTCTCCCATCGTCATAACATCTTATAGCTCCAACCCTCTCCCATCATCATAACATCTTATAGCTCCAACCCTCTCCCATCATCATAACATCTTATAGCTCCAACCCTCTCCCATCGTCATAATATCTTATAGCTCCAACAACCCTCTCCTATCATCATAACTAATTATAGCTCCAACCCTCTCCCATCATCATAACATCTTATAGCTCCAATCCTCTCCCATCGTCTTAAAGCTCCAACCCTCTCCCATCGTCTTATAGCTCCAACCCTCTCCCATCATCATAACATCTTAAAGCTCCAACCCTCTCCCATCATCATAACATCTTATAGCTCCAACCCTCTCCCATCATCATAACATCTTAAAGCTCCAACCCTCTCCCATCATCATAACATCTTAAAGCTCCAACCCTCTCCCATCATCATAACATCTTATAGCTCCAACCCTCTCCCATCATCATAACATCTTATAGCTCCAAACCTCTCCCATCATCATAACATCTTAAAGCTCCAACCCTCTCCCATCATCATAACATCTTATAGCTCCAACCCTCTCCCATCATCATAACATCTTATAGCTCCAACCCTCTCCCATCATCATAACATCTTATAGCTCCAAACCTCTCCCATCATCATAACGTCTTATAGGTCCAACCCTCTCCCATCGTCATAACATCTTATAGCTCCAACCCTCTCCCATCATCATAACATCTTATAGCTCCAACCCTCTCCCATCATCATAACATCTTATAGCTCCAACCCTCTCCTATCATCATAACTAATTATAGCTCCAACCCTCTCCCATCATCATAACATCTTATAGCTCCAACCCTCTCCCATCGTCTTAAAGCTCCAACCCTCTCCCATCGTCTTATAGCTCCAACCCTCTTCCATCATCATTAGCTTTAACCCTCTCCCATCGAGTTTAGCTCCAACCCTCTCCCATAATCATTAGCTTCATCCTTCTCCCATCATCATAACTTCTTATGGCTCCAACCACATCTTAATTTTCAGGTCTCTCCAAGTCCAAGCTCTGGCTGGGCCACTCAAGGACATTCAGAGACTTGTCCCAAAGCCACTCCTGCGTTGTCTTGGCTGTGTGCTTTGGGTCGTTGTCCTGTTGGAAGGCGAACCTTCGCCCCAGACTATATCTCTGTACTTTGCTCCGTTCAACTTTCCCTCGGTCCTGACTAGTCTCCAGTCCCTGCCGCTGAAAAACATCCCCACAACATGCTGCCACCACCATGCTTTACCGTAGGGATGGGTCCAGGTTTCCTCCAGACGTGACACTTGGCATTCAGGCCAAATAGTTTAATCTTGGTTTCATCAGACCAGAGAATCTTTGTTTCTCATGGTCTGAGAGTATTTAGGTGCATTTTGTCAAACTGCAAGCGGGCTGTCATGTGCCTTTTACTGAGGAGTGGCTTCCGTCTGGCCACTCTACCATAAAGGCCTGATTGGTGGAGTGCTGCAGAGATGGTTGTCCTTCTGGAAGGTTCTCCCATCTCCACAGAGGAACTCTAGAGCTCTTTCAGAGTGACCATCGGGTTCTTGGTCACCTCCCTGACCAAGGCCCTTCTCCCCTGATTGCTCAGTTTGGCCGGGTGGCCAGCTCTAGGATGAGTCTTGGTGGTTCCAAACTACTTCCATTTAAGAATGATGGAGGCCACTGTGTTCTTTGGGACCTTCAATGCTGCAGAAATGTTTTGGTTCCCTTCCCCAGATCTGTTCCTCAACACAATCCTGCCCCGGAGCTCTACGGACAATTTCTTCGACTTCATGGCTTGGTTTTTACTCTGACATGCAGTCAGCAAACAGTATAAAGATACACTGAAACGCATGAAATTGAATTATACCAACAAGACACTTGATGAAATTGAATGTGCAATTGACCAAAATCAGTTCTGGGACATGTGGAACAATTTAAGCACGACAAAGCCACAAGAATTAGCCATACAAGATGAAGGAATTTGGAAAACGTATTTTGATCATCTATACAAAAACATCCCACAAAAAGACTTACAACAGAACCAAATAGAAATTCAAGAAAAACTGAACATCCTTGAATCAGTCATTAAAAACATCCAAAATCCATTAGATTACCCAATAACCCAACAAGAACTAAATGAAAAGCTCAAATCTATAAAATCAAAGAAGGCTTGTGGTCTAGATAACATCAGAAATGAAATGCTGAAAAACAGCAGACCTGAGTTGCAAAATGCTGTGCTTAAGTTGTTCAACATAGTTTTAACTTCTGGCTGCTTCCCTGATGTCTGGAACCAGGGGCTCATCTCCCCTATCCACAAAAGTGGAGACAAATCAGACCCCAATAATTACAGGGGAATTTGCTTAAACAGCAACTTGGGAAATGTTTTCTTTAGCATTTCAAGAATTCAAACCTTTCTTCAAGAAAAAAATGTAATAAGTAAATGTCAAATTGGCTTTCTCCCTAACCATCGCACTACTGACCATATATACACCTTACACACACAAATTAATAAACACGTCCACCAAAAAAAAAGAGGGCAAAATCTTTGCTTGCTTTACTGACTTTAAAAAAGCATTTGATTCTATTTGGCATGAAGGGCTATTCTACAACATTCTCCAAAGTGGGCTTGGTGGTAAGATGTATGACTTAATAAAATGTATGTACACAGAAAACAAGTGTGCAATAAAAACAAAAACCAAAGAACATAATTATTTTCACAACGTCGAGGTGTGAGACAAGGCTGCAATTTGAGTCCAAATCTTTTCACCATTTATATCAATGAATTAGCAGACATGTTGGACCATTCTCCAGCCCCAGGACTCACACTATTTGACACAGAGGTAAAATACCTGCTATATGCTGATGACTTGGTACTTATATCACCAACCAAAGAAGGTCTTCAACAGAACCTTAACATTCTAGAGCAATATTGCCATAATTGGGCCCTGGAAGTAAATAAAAA
>CM072233.1:54348128-54350628 GCA_036851935.1 Coregonus suidteri
TGCTGCCATCACTCAAAACGGGGTCCTCCATCACAATGCCACACTGGGTCCGTACAAGACCGGCCACAGGCTCACTTTTCTGGATGCAATTTACACAATGCTTGTCCCTGATCCAGATCAGGAGCCTGCTAGATTTGTGGTTATATGGGACAATGTTAGTTTTCACCGGGCTGTTTTGGTCCAAAACTGGTTTGCCACCCATCCACAATTTGTAGTTTTGTACCTACCCTCATATTCACCTTTTCTAAATCCCATAGAGGAATTCTTCTCAGCCTGGCGCTGGAAAGTGTATGATTGCCAACCCTATGCCCGCATGCCGCTTCTCCAGGCAATGGAGGACGCATGTGGGGACATAGAGGTTGCCTCTGTCCAAGGTTGGATACGCCATGCTAGGAGATACTTCCCTCGATGTTTGGCAAGAGAAAAAACGTATCTTGTGATGTGGACAAAGTATTGTGGCCAGACCCAGCCCGGAGAAGAGATGAAGCGTAGCTTAGCACTGGTGACTGCCCACCCCCCTACCAATTCCTGGACTGCCCCCCGGGACCCCACACACACAATTGTGTTCTTTACTGTATTCTAAAGAATATACTTTTGGTTTACATATGTTTATGGTTTTGTTGTGTGCTACTGTATACAACAGTAATGTTTGGCCTAATAAATATTTTCTGTTTCTACATTGCATTGGTGTTTACAGTGTACTTGTTACCCCTCTCAGCAGATTACTTTCACTGTAGAACATTGTATTGAAATGTAGATATAAGCCTATGAAAGACCAAAGAGCTTTAGATTTAGAACAACAGTGTTTACATGGTATATCCAAAAATGTACTATTATGAAAGATGTGTTTTGCCATTTGATGCAAATGCTTCATTCTGACATGTGTTTATGGCATTTGAATGCAGTGTTACATTTTGAAGGAGATGTGAGGCATTTTGCATTTTGTGTGTGCAGTTTTGGGAAATTGTGTGTAGAGTTTTGAAAAAAAGGAGACATAGTTTTGAAAACGTGTGTAAGCAGTTGGAAAAAACTGTATTTAGAATACAGTAAAGAACACAATTGTGTGTGGGGGGTCCCGGGGGTGCAGTCCAGGAAATGGTAGGGGGGGGGGGGCAGTCACCAGTGCTAAACTAACGCTTCATCTCTTCTCCGGGCTGGGTCTGGCCACAATACTTCGTCCACATCACAAGATACGTTTTCTCTTGCCAAACATCGAGGGAAGTATCTCCTAGCATGGCGTATCCAACCTTGGACAGAGGCAACCTCTATGTCCCCACATGCGTCCTCCATTGCCTGGAGAAGCGGCATGCGGGCATAGGGTTGGCAATCATACACTTTCCAGCGCCAGGCAGAGAAGAATTCCTCTATGGGATTTAGAAAAGGTGAATATGGGGGTAGGTACAAAACTACAAATTGTGGATGGGTGGCAAACCAGTTTTGGACCAGAACAGCCCGGTGAAAAACTAACATTGTCCCATATAACCACAAATCTAGCAGGCTCCTGATCTGGATCAGGGACAAGCATTGTGTAATTTGCATCCAGAAAAGTGAGCATATGGCCGGTGTTGTACGGACCCAGTGTGGCATTGTGATGGAGGACCCCGTTTTGAGTGATGGCAGCACACATAGTTATATTACCCCCACGCTGTCCAGGAACATCGGTAATTGCCCTCTGTCCTATTACATTTCTTCCACGGCGCCTGGTTTTTGTGAGGTTGAAGCAACCTCATCCACATAAATAAATTCATGGCGAATTACATGGGCATCCATCTCCAATACTCTCTGTAACAGACAAAAGGATATACAGATGAGTAAATATGGTATGTCTGAAGTACTGGAAGTAGTGTTGCATACATACCTCTACAAAGTCATGTCGCAGATTCTTGACTCTGTCAGAGTTTCTCTCAAATGGCACCTTGTAAAGTTGTTTCATCGTCACTTGGTGCCGTTGGAGGATGCGTTGTATGGTCTCGACAGGCTTACAGCATTGATGTTGTTAAATATGGTGTCATTATTCAAGATATATGCTCTCTTATCTCTCAAATCCTAATTGCATTGTTGGCCAAAACCATATTTATAATTGCAGTCTCTTGTACATCTGTAAACAAGCGTCCTCGTCCTCCATGATGTCTTTGCCTTTCCACTCTGTACAGAATTCAAACACAGTATGTGTTCAGCATAGGAACTGTAAACAATGTACACAAAAATGTAGTACAGCATGATAACCAACCTCATTCATTCAATGCAGTGCAGTAAATGGATGGCTTAGAGTTACAAATGTTTATGCAATACTATGCAGTCATACGTATTTTACAGTACATTACTGTAATGCTAAAATAGTAATTAGATAGTTGCATACCTGTTCTCATTTCTGAAGGTTCGAATTATGGACGCCACTGTAAATCGACTCAAGTTGGGCTGGACTCTCAGTCCAGCCTCTCTCATGGTCAAACCGTGGTTGATCACATGATCAACAAGTGTTGCCCTAATCTCATCAGAG
>CM072233.1:54355628-54517030 GCA_036851935.1 Coregonus suidteri
TATTAGGGGGGGGGGGAGGTGGTTCTGTCTGTTTATATTAGGGGGAGGGGGGAGGTGGTTCTGTCTGTTTATATTAGGGGGAGGGGGAGTTGGTTCTGTCTGTTTATATTAGGGAGAGGGGGGAGGTGGTTCTGTCTGTTTATATTAGGGGGAGGGGGGAGGTGGTTCTGTCTGTTTATATTTGGGGGAGGGGGGAGGTGGTTCTGTCTGTTTATATTAGGGGGAGGGGGGAGGTGGTTCTGTCTGTTTATATTAGGGGGAGGGGGAGGTGGGTTCTGTCTGTTTATATTAGGGGGAGGGGGGAGGTGGTTCTGTCTGTTTATATTAGGGGGAGGGGGGAGGTGGTTCTGTCTGTTTATATTAGGGGGAGGGGGAGGGTGGTTCTGTCTGTTTATATTAGGGGGAGGGGGGAGGTGGTTCTGTCTGTTTATATTTAGGGGGAGGGGGGAGGTGGTTCTGTCTGTTATATTAGGGGGAGGGGGGAGGTGGTTCTGTCTGTTTATATTAGGGGGAGGGGGGAGGTGGTTCTGTCTGTTTATATTAGGGGGAGGGGGGAGGTGGTTCTGGCTGTTTATATTAGGGGGAGGGGGGAGGTGGTTCTGTCTGTTTATATTAGGGGGAGGGGGGAGGTGGTTCTGTCTGTTTATATTAGGGGGAGAGAGAGTTGGTTCTGTCTGTTTATATTAGGGGGAGGGGGGGGGTGGTTCTGTCTGTTTATATTAGGGGGAGGGGGGAGGTGGTTCTGTCTGTTTATATTAGGGGGAGGGGGGAGGTGGTTCTGTCTGTTTATATTAGGGGGAGGGGGGAGTGGTTCTGTCTGTTTATATTAGGGAGAGGGGGGAGGTGGTTCTGTCTGTTTATATTAGGGGGAGGGGGGGAGGTGGTTCTGTCTGTTTATATTTGGGGGAGGGGGGAGGTGGTTCTGTCTGTTTATATAGGGGGAGGGGGGAGGTGTTCTGTCTGTTTTATATTAGGGGGAGAGTGTCACGGTTTCGGCCGAGGCTGCTCCTCCTCCTTGCTCGGGCAAGCTTCGGCGGTCGTCGTCCCCGGAGTACTAGCTGCCACCGTTGGATGTTAGGCTGCTCCTCCTCCTTGCTCGGGCAGGCTTCGGCGGTCGTCGTCCCCGGAGTACTAGCTGCCACCGTTGTATGTTATCGATGTTCGTTTGGTTTTGTCTTCCTTGTACACCTGTTTCCATTTGGGTTAATTATGTCCCCTATAAGTTTCTCGTTTTGTTTGTCGAGTATTGTGTGTTATTGTTCGCCTGTCATCAGGTGCGGCTCGTCGTTTGTATTTTGTATTTCCTGTCGTCGCACTGTACTGTTTTCGTGCGCTTTGGATTACTTGTGTTTTGCGCATTGTTGCGCATAGTCCGCCTCCTATTTTGTTGAGGCCAGTGTCTCTATATTATTGTGTTCAGTAAAGTCGGTTGGACTTAGCTTCTGTGTCCTGCGTGTGACTCCTCCACCACATCCACATCAGCCACTGTGACAGAGAGGGGAGGTGGTTCTGTCTGTTTATATTAGGGGGAGGGGGGAGGTGGTTCTGTCTGTTTATATTAGGGGGAGGGGGGAGGTGGTTCTGTCTGTTTATATTAGGGGGAGGGGGGAGGTGGTTCTGTCTGTTTATATTAGGGGGAGAGTGTCACGGTTTCGGCCGAGGCTGCTCCTCCTCCTTGCTCGGGCAGGCTTCGGCGGTCGTCGTCCCCGGAGTACTAGCTGCCACCGTTGGATGTTAGGCTGCTCCTCCTCCTTGCTCGGGCAGGCTTCGGCGGTCGTCATCCCCGGAGTACTAGCTGCCACCGTTGTATGTTATCGATGTTCGTTTGGTTTTGTCTTCCTTGTACACCTGTTTCCATTTGGGTTAATTATGTCCCCTATAAGTTTCTCGTTTTGTTTGTCGAGTATTGTGTGTTATTGTTCGCCTGTCATCAGGTGCGGCTCGTCGTTTGTATTTTGTATTTCCTGTCGTCGCACTGTACTGTTTTCGTGCGCTTTGGATTACTTGTGTTTTGCGCATTGTTGCGCATAGTCCGCCTCCTATTTTGTTGAGGCCAGTGTCTCTATATTATTGTGTTCAGTAAAGTCGGTTGGACTTAGCTTCTGTGTCCTGCGTTGTGACTCCTCCACCACATCCACATCAGCCACTGTGACAGAATAACACACCATATGGAGTCAGCAGGAGCAGCAGCAGCACCCGAGTCTCTGGAGGAGCGCGTCCGCGGGCAGGACGATCGGATCCATCAGCTCGGGCCCTGCAGGACGTAATTAACACTCTGCACCGATGGGAGACCAGAGGGGTACCCACGCCTCCCTACCCTACCATCACCATCGGTCAGTCCTCCCACCGGTGCTCCGGAACCCAGTGGGATTCGGCTCTCGCTCCCGAGGGCGCGTTATGATGGCACCGCTGCCGGGTGTCAGGGGTTCCTCCTGCAGGTGGAACTCTACCTGGCCACCGTACACCCGGCGCCCTCGGGACAAGAGAGCGTCTCCGCCCTCATCTCCTGTCTCACCGGCAAGGCGTTGGAGTGGGCCAACGCCGAATGGAGGAGGATAGACGCTGCTACCATCACCTACGCAGAGTTCTCTCGCCGCTTCAGGGCCATGTTCGACCATCCACCTGAGGGGAAAGCGACGGGGGAGCGTCTATTCTACCTCCGACAGGGGAAGAGGAGCGCACAGGAGTTCGCCCTGGAGTTCCGGACTCTAGCGGCGGATGCAGGGTTGGAATGAGCGGGCCCTCATCGACCACTACCGTTGTAGTCTACAGGAGGACGTCCGTCGAGAGCTGGCCTGCAGGGATACCCACCTCACCTTCGACCAGCTGGTGGACATGTCCATCCGGCTGGACACCCTGTTGGCCACCCGCGGATGTTCCGAGTGGGGGTCGTCCATTCCACCCTTCAGCACCTCCGAGCCGAGCCCTATGGAGCTCGGAGGTGCTGGCGCTAGAGAGAGGAGGAGGAGGAGCCCGAGGGGGGCTGTCCCCTGCACCAACTCTGGTCGTGGAGGGCACACTGCGGCTAGGTGCTGGGGAGGGTCTCCTAGGGGAGAGGACAACAGGCCACGCACTGGGGAGTCATTCCAGGTGAGTAGGCGTCCCACTTACCCAGAGCTCTCTATTGTGCACGTCTGTTTACCTGTACATTTTCCTCAAGTAGCACCTCATTCCCAGCATAAGGCGCTTGTAGATTCAGGCGCAGCTGGGAATTTTGTTGATCGAAATTTTTGTTTAAAACTAGGAATTCCCCTTCTTCCTGTCGACGCCCCATTTCCTGTCCATGCTTTAGACAGCCGTCCATTGGGATCGGGGTTGATTAGGGAGGTCACCGCGCCACTTAGGATGAGGACGCAGGGGGGTCATGAGGAGACTATTCAGCTATATCTGATTGACTCTCCTGCGGATCCGGTGGTGTTGGGGCTTCCCTGGTTGATTACCCATAATCCTTCTATTTCGTGGCAACAGAGGGCTCTTAAGGAGTGGTCTGCTCAGTGTGTGGAGCGATGTCTAGGTGTTTCCGTGGGGGCGACCTCGGTGGAGAGTCCAAACCAGGTGCCCGCACTGCACATTCCCCCTGAGTATGAGGATTTGGCAATCGTGTTCAGTAAATCGAGGGCGACGCAGTTGCCTCCTCATAGGCAGGGAGATTGTGCGATAGACCTCCAGGCAGGAGCAGCGCTTCCACGGAGCCATGTGTATCCTCTGTCTCAAGAGGAGAGAAGAGAGCTATGGAGACTTACATAGCCGAATCTCTGAGACAAGGATACATATGGCCATCCACTTCCCCTGCGTCCTCGAGCTTCTTTTTTGTGAAGAAGAAGGATGGAGGTTTGCGCCCGTGCATTGATTACCGTAGTCTCAATCAGAGCACTGTGAAATACAGTTATCCACTCCCTCTGATTGCGACTATGACGGAGTCATTGCACGGGGCGCGTGTCTTCACAAAACTAGATCTCAGGAGCGCATACAACTTGGTGCGCATTAGAGAGGGCGACGAATGGAAGACAGCATTTAGTACCACCTCAGGTCATTACGAGTATCTCGTCATGCCATACGGGTTGATGAACGCTCCTTCAGTCTTCCAATCCTTCGTGGATGAGATTTTCAGGGACATGCATGGGCAGGGTGTGGTCGTGTACATTGATGACATTCTTGTGTACTCTCCTACCCGAGCCGAGCATGTAGCCCTGGTGCGCCGAGTGTTGAGGAGGCTGTTGGAGCACGACCTGTATGTCAAGGCAGAGAAATGTCTGTTTTTCCAGGAGTCTATCTCCTTTTTGGGTTATCAGTTGTCTGCGTCAGGGGTGAAGATGGAAGTTGACCGGGTGTCAGCCGTGCGTAATTGGCAAACTCCAACCACTGTTAAAGAGGTGCAGCAGTTTTTGGGGTTTGCAAATTACTACCAGAGGTTTATCCGGGGTTTTGGACAGGTGGCAGCTCCCATAACGTCTCTGTTGAAGGGGGGTCCGGTGCGTTTGCAGTGGTCAGCCGAGGCAGACAGGGCTTTTGGGGAGACTGAAGGACCTGTTTACTTCGGCTCCGGTGCTGGCGCATCCGGATCCCGCTTTACCATTTCAGGTAGAGGTTGACGCGTCAGAGGCCGGTATTGGGGCCGTACTTTCGCAACGGTCCGGCACGCCATCTAAACTCCGCCCCTGTGCTTTTTACTACAAAAAGCTCAGCCCGGCGGAGCAAAATTATGACGCAGGGGACAGGGAGCTGTTAGCCGTGGTACAGGCCCTAAAGGTGTGGAGGCATTGGCTTGAGGGGGGCTCAACACCCTTTTCTCATTTTGACCTGACCACCGTAACCTGGAGTACATCCGGGCAGCTAGGAGATTGAACCCTCGCCAGGCGCGGTGGAACATGTTTTTAGCCTGGTTCGTATTTAAGATCAACGTACATCCCTGGGTCCCAGAAACGGTAAGGCAGACGCACTGTCTCGGCGGTATGACACGGAGGAGAGGTCCGTTGAGTCCACTCCCATACTGCCGGAGTCTTGTCTGGTGGCACCGGTAGTGTGGGAGGTCGATGCTGAAATTGAGCGGGCGTTGCGTACCGACCCTAGTCCTCCACAGTGCCCGGTGGGTCGGACGTACGTTCCGCTCGAGGTTCGGGATCGACTGATATATTGGGCTCACACGTCACCCTCCTCTGGACATCCTGGTATTGGCCGGACTGTGCACTGCCTTAGCGCTAAGTACTGGTGGCCAACGTTAGCCAGGAATGTGAGGGTTTATGTCTCCTCCTGCTCGGTGTGCGCCCAGTGTAAGGCGCCTAGACACCTGCCCAGGGGTAAGTTACAACCCCTGCCCGTTCCACAACGACCATGGTCTCACCTCTCGGTGGATTTCGTCACAGACCTTCCCCCCTCGCAGGGGAATACTACTATACTGGTCGTTGTGGATCGGTTCTCTAAGGCCTGTCGTCTGCTCCCAATGCCGGGTCTTCCTACTGCCCTACAGACCGCCGAAGCACTATTTACCCACGTTTTTCGGCACTACGGGGTACCCGAGGATATAGTGTCTGATCGAGGTCCCCAGTTCACCTCCAGAGTCTGGAGAGTGTTTATGGAGCGTTTGGGGGTCTCGGTGAGCCTGACCTCGGGTTACCACCCAGAGAGTAATGGGCAGGTGGAACGTGTGAACCAGGATGTGGGTAGGTTTCTTAGATCTTATTGCCAGGGCCGGCCGGAGGAGTGGGCGAGGTATGTTCCCTGGGCAGAGATGGCCCGGAACTCTCTCCGCCACTCCTCAACCAATCTAACCCCTTTCCAATGTGTGTTAGGTTACCAGCCGGTTCTGGCACCGTGGCAGCAGAGCCAGATCGAGGCTCCTGCGGTGGATGAGTGGGTGCGGCGCTCGGAGGAGACGTGGAACGCTGCACATGTCCACCTGCAGCGGGCCATCCGTCGTCAGAAAGCGAGCGCCGATCTCCACCGCAGTGAGGGGCCGGTGTACGCACCTGGTGATCGAGTCTGGCTCTCTACCAGAAAAAACCTACCCTCCGCCTGCCCTGCCGGAAACTGGGTCGGCGGTTTGTGGGGCCTTTTAAAGTCCTGAGAAGATTGAACGAGGTGTATTACAGGTTACAACTGCCTAGTGATTATCGTATTAACCCCTCGTTCCATGTGTCTCTTCTCAGGCCGGTGGTAGCTGGTCCACTCCAGGACGATGAGATCAGAGAGACTCCTCCGCCCCCACTGGACATCGAGGGGGCTCCGGCGTACACAGTTCGGTCCATCTTGGATTCGAGACGTCGGATGGGGGGTCTCCAATATTTCGTGGAGTGGGAGGGGTACCAGAGGAACGGTGCTGGGTGCCGAGGAGGGACATCCTAGACCCGTCTCTCCTGACAGAGTTCCAACGTGGTCAACCCACGCGCCCTGCTCCGCGTCCTCCTGGTCGTCCCCGAGGCCGGGGGGGGGGGGGGGGGGGGGGGGGTACTGTCACGGTTTCGGCCGAGGCTGCTCCTCCTCCTTGCTCGGGCAGGCTTCGGCGGTCGTCGTCCCCGGAGTACTAGCTGCCACCGTTGTATGTTATCGATGTTCGTTTGGTTTTGTCTTCCTTGTACAACTGTTTCCATTTGGGTTGATTATGTCCCCTATAAGTTTCTCGTTTTGTTTGTCAAGTATTGTGTGTCATTGTTCGCCTGTCATCAGGCGAACAATATGTATATGTAATCATAAATGTAAAATGTAAAATGTAATCAGGTGCGGCTCGTCGTTTGTATTTTGTATTTCCTGTCGTCGCACTGTACTGTTTTCGTGCACTTTGGATTACTTGTGTTTTGCGCATTGTTGCGCATAGTCCGCCTCCTATTTTGTTGAGGCCAGTGTCTCTATATTATTGTGTTCAGTAAAGTCGGTTGGACTTAGCTTCTGTGTCCTGCGTGTGACTCCTCCACCACATCCACATCAGCCACTGTGACAGAGAGGGGAGGTGGTTCTGTCTGTTTATATTAGGGGGAGGGGGGAGGTGGTTCTGTCTGTTTATATTAGGGGGAGGGGGGAGGTGGTTCTGTCTGTTTATATTAGGGGGAGGGGGGAGGTGGTTCTGTCTGTTTATATTAGGGGGAGGGGGGAGGTGGTTCTGTCTGTTTATATTAGGGGAGGGGGGAGGTGGTTCTGTCTGTTTATATTAGGGGGAGGGGGGAGGTGGTTCTGTCTGTTTATATTAGGGGGAGAGGGGAGGTGGTTCTGTCTGTTTATATTAGGGGGAGGGGGGAGGTGGTTCTGTCTGTTTATATTAGGGGGAGGGGGGAGGTGGTTCTGTCTGTTTATATTAGGGGGAGGGGGGAGGTGGTTCTGTCTGTTTATATTAGGGGGAGGGGGGAGGTGGTTCTGTCTGTTTATATTAGGGGGAGGGGGGAGGTGGTTCTGTCTGTTTATATTAGGGGGAGGGGGAGGTGCACAAGCTACAGGAGGACGAGCTGGAATGGAAAAAATCGAACGGTCATAAATGCGGTCAAATCAAATCAAATCTAATTGTATTTGTCACATGCTCCGAATACAACCCATCTAGACCTTACCGTGAAACGCTTACTTACAAGCCCTTAACCAACAATGCAGTTCAAGAAATAGAGTTAAGAAAATAGTTACTAAATAAATTAAAGTAAAAAATAAAATAATAAGTAACACAATAAAATAACAATAACGAGGCTATATACAGGGGGTACCGGTACTGAGTCAATGTGCGGGGGTACAGGTTAGTTGAGGTAATTTGTACATGTAGGTAGGGGTAAAGTGACTATGCATACAGTGGGGAGAACAAGTATTTGATACACTGCCGATTTTGCAGGTTCTCCTAATTACAAAGCATGTAGAGGTCTGTAATTTTTTTCAAAAATCCAGAAAATCACATTGTATGATTTTTAAGTAATTAATTTGCATTTTATTGCATGACATAAGTATTTGATACATCAGAAAAGCAGAACTTAATATTTGGTACAGAAACCTTTGTTTGCAATTACAGAGATCATACGTTTCCTGTAGGTCTTGACCAGGTTTGCACACACTGCAGCAGGGATTTTGGCCCACTCATTACATTTTACATTTTAGTCATTTAGCAGACGCTCTTATCCAGAGCGACTTACAGGAGCAATTAGGGTTAAGTGCCTTGCTCAAGGGCACATTTACGTCATTTAGCAGACGCTCTTATCCAGAGCGACTCACAAATTGGTGCATTCACCCTATATTTTTTTTTGGGGGTGGGGGGTGGGGGGGGGGGGGGGTGGTAGAAGGATTACTTTATCCTATCCCAGGTATTCCTTAAAGAGGTGGGGTTTCAAATGTCTCCGGAAGGTGGTGAGTGACTCCGCTGTCCTGGCGTCGTGAGGGAGCTTGTTCCACCATTGGGGTGCCAGAGCAGCGAACAGTTTTGACTGGGCTGAACGGGAACTATGCTTCCGCAGAGGAAGGGGAGCCAGCAGGCCAGAGGTGGATGAACCAGGTGGCGAATCGCATCTCTGCATGTCTGGCAGACATATCAGTATGGATGACGGATCACCACCTCAAGCTGAACCCTGGCAAGACGGAGCTGCTCTTCCTCCCGGGGAAGGACTGCCCGTTCCATGATCTCGCCATCACGGTTGACAACTCCGCTGTGTCCTCCTCCCAGAGTGCGAAGAGCCTAGGCGTGACCCTGGACAACACCCTGTCGTTCTCCGCCAACATCAAGGCGGTGACCCGCTCCTGCAGGTTCATGCTCTACAACATTCGGAGAGTATGACCCTGCCTTACACAGGAAGCGGCACAGGTCCTGGTCCAGGCGCTTGTCATCTCCCGTCTGGACTACTGCAACTCGCTGTTGGCTGGCCTCCCTGCCTGTGCCATTAAACCCCTACAACTCATCCAGAATCAGGTACAGAGGTGCCGTTCCCCTCACTGCTCCATAGGCAAGCACCATGGTCTTGTAACGGATGCGAGCTTCAACTGGAAGCCAGTGGAGTGTGCGGAGGAGGGGGGTGACGTGAGAGAACTTGGGAAGGTTGAACACCAGACGGGCTGCGGCGTTCTGGATGAGTTGAAGGGGTTTAGTGGCACAGGCAGGGAGGCCAGCCAACAGCGAGTTGCAGTAATCCAGACGGGAGATGACAAGTGCCTGGATTAGGACCTGTGCCGCTTCCTGTGTAAGGCAGGGTCGTACTCTCCGAATGTTGTAGAGCATGAACCTGCAGGAGCGGGTCACCGCCTTGATGTTAGCGGAGAACGACAGGGTGTTGTCCAGGGTCACGCCAAGGCTCTTCGCACTCTGGGAGGAGGACACAACGGAGTTGTCAACCGTGATGGCGAGATCATGGAACGGGCAGTCCTTCCCCGGGAGGAAGAGCAGCTCCGTCTTGCCAGGGTTCAGCTTGAGGTGATGATCCGTCATCCATACTGATATGTCTGCCAGACATGCAGAGATGCGATTCGCCACCTGGTTATCAGAAGGGGGAAAGGAGAAGATTAGTTGTGTATCGTCAGCGTAGCAATGATAGGAGAGGCCATGTGAGGATATGACAGAGCCAAGTGACTTGGTGTATAGGGAGAAAAGGAGAGGGCCTAGAACTGTGCCCTGGGGGACACCAGTGGTGAGAGCACGTGGTGCGGAGACAGCTTCTCGCCACGCCACTTGGTAGGAGCGACCGGTCAGGTAGGACGCAATCCAGGAGTGAGCCGCGCCGGAGATGCCCAGCTCGGAGAGGGTGGAGAGGATGATCTGATGGTTCACAGTATCAAAGGCAGCAGACAGGTCTAGAAGGACAAGAGCAGAGGAGAGAGAGTTAGCTTTAGCAGTGCGGAGAGCCTCCGTGACACAGAGAAGAGCAGTCTCAGTTGAATGACCAGTCCTGAAACCTGACTGGTTTGGATCAAGAAGGTCATTCTGAGAGAGATAGCAAGAGAGTTGGCTAAAGACGGCACGCTCAATAGTTTTGGAAAGAAAAGAAAGAAGGGATACTGGTCTGTAGTTGTTGACATCAGTGGGATCGAGTGTTGGTTTTTTGAGAAGGGGAGCAACTCTCGCTCTCTTGAAGATGGAAGGGACATGGCCAGCGGTCAAGGATGAGTTGATCAGCGAGGTGAGGTAGGGGAGAAGGTCACCGGAGATGGTCTGGAGAAGAGAGGAGGGGATGGGGTCAAGCGGGCAGGTTGTTGGGCGGCCTGCAGTCACAAGTCGCAGGATTTTATCTGGAGAGAGAGGGGAGAAAGAAGTCAAAGCATAGGGTAGGGCAGTGTGAGTAGGACCAGCAGTGTCATTAGACTTAACAAACGAGGATCGGATGTCGTCAACCTTCTTTTCAAAGTGGTTGACGAAGTCATCCACAGAGAGAGAGGAGAGGGGGGGGGGGGGGGGGGGGGGGGGGGGATTCAGGAGGGAGGAAAATGTGGCAAAGAGCTTCCTAGGGTTAGAGGCAGATGCTTGGAATTTAGAGTGGTAGAAAGTGGCCTTAGCAGCAGAAACAGATGAAGAAAATGTAGAGAGGAGGGAGTGAAAAAATGCCAGGTCGGCAGGGAGTTTAGTTTTCTTCCATTTCCGCTCCGCTGCCCGGAGCTCTGTTCTGTGAGCTCGCAATGAGTCATCGAGCCACGGAGCTGGAGGGGAGGACCGAGCCGGCCGGGAGGATAGGGGACACAGAGAGTCAAAGGATGCAGAAAGGGAGGAGAGGAGGGTTGAGGAGGCAGAATCAGGAGATTGGAGGGGAGAAGGATTGAGCAGAGGGAAGAGATGATAGGATGGAAGAGGAGAGAGTAGTGGGAGAGAGAGAGCGAAGGTTGCGGCGGCGCATTACCATCTGTGTAGGGGCAGAGTGAGTAGTGTTGGAGGAGAGCGAGAGAGAAAAGGAAACAAAGTAGTGGTCGGAGACATGGAGGGGAGTTGCAGTGAGATTAGTAGAAGAGCAGCATCTAGTAAAGATGAGGTCAAGCGTATTGCCTGCCTTGTGAGTAGGGGGGGACGGTGAGAGGGTGAGGTCAAAAGAGGAGAGGAGTGGAAAGAAGGAGGCAGAGAGAAATGAGTCAAATGTGGACATAGGGAGGTTGAAATCCCCCAAAAACTGTGAGGGGTGTGCCATCCTCAGGAAAGGAACTTATCAAGGCGTCAAGCTCATTGATGAACTCTCCAAGGGAACCTGGAGGGCGATAGATGACAAGGATATTAAGCTTAAATGGGCTAGTGACTGTGGACAGCATGGAATTCAAATGAGGAGATAGACAGGTGGGTTAGGGGAAAAATTGAGAATGTCCACTTGGGAGAGATGAGGATTCCTGTGCCACCACCCCTCTGACCAGATGCTCTCGGGGTATGCGAGAACACATGGTCAGACGAGGAGAGAGCAGTAGGAGTAGCAGTGTTTTCAGTGGTAATCCATGTTTCCGTCAGCGCCAGGAAGTCGAGGGGACTGGAGGTTAGCATAGGCTGGGATGAAGTCAGCTTTGTTGGCAGCAGAACGGCAGTTCCAGAGGCTGCCTGAGACCTGGAACTCCAGGCGTGGGGGGTGCGTGCAGGGACCACCAGGTTAGAGAGGCAGCAGCCACGCGGTGTGAGGCGTTTGTGTAGCCTGTGCAGAGAGGAGAGAACAGGGATAGGCAGAGGCATAGTTGACAGGCTGTAGCAAATGGCTACAATAATGCAGAGGAGATCGGAATGAAATGAACTAAACATCTGGAAGAGGAGAGAGCAGGGCCTCCCTCACCAAAATTTCCACCTCAGAAACTATAATTGTTTCACTGAACCACCCGAGCAAAAAACTCTCCCAACTTCCACCTTTAGAAATCAGAATTGTTGTGAACCACAGCGGTTCAATGTTTAAAGGAGTAGACTCAACCCACTTTATTCAGCTAGCTAACTATGACACCATAGCTAACTAGCATGCTAGCATCCAATAACACACAGTTTAGCACCAACACTTGGTTACAACAGACTACCAATAGTGTGTTAACACACTAAGCAGATAATTCGTGTCCGTGTCTAGTTCCTTTCATAACGCAGCAATAATTAAACGTTGGCTAGCTTAGCACAAATATATTGTATTTAGCTGCCACAGTACAGCACACAATGGCTACTGTGTTGACTCTGTTCGAAAAAAACGGCTAGCTAGCTAGCTTCGTGCTACACCGAAGACAATGCCAACCTACAGTAACTACCCACAACAGCCCACGATGCCTAACTATGACACCATAGCTAACTAGCATGCTAGCATCCAATAACACACAGTTTAGCACCAATACTTGGTTACAACAGACTACCAATAGTGTGTTAACACACTAAACAGATCATTCGTGTCCGTGTCTAGTTCCTTTCATAACGCAGCAATAATTAAACGTTGGCTAGCTAGCATAAGTATATTGTATTTAGCTACTACAGTACAGTTAGCTGGTCGTGTTGGCTAGCTAGCAATGGCCACTGTGTTGACTTTGTTTGAAGAACGGCTAGCTAGCTAGCTTCGTGCTACACCGAAGACAATGCTAACCTACAGTAACTACCCACAACAGCCCACGATGCCTAACTATGACGCCATAGCTAACTAGCATGCTAGCATCCAATAACACACAGTTTAGCACCAATACTTGGTTACAACAAACTACCAATAGTGTGTTAACACACTAAACAGATAATTCGTGTCCGTGTCTAGTTCCTTTCATAACGCAGCAAAAATTAAACGTTGGCTAGCTAGCACACTAACATTGGAAACAACTCTCCACCGTTGTTAAACGTTACCGGTAGCTACCCGCTAGCTAGCTAGCCTCGTGCTTTCTCCGGGCTCCGCCGTAAACAATACTTACCTACAATAATTACCTACGGAAACCTACAATAACTACCTAAATAAACTACCTACAATACATAACTACAACTACCTACCTACGATCAAATGCATGGTTTAAGCTTTACTCAACACCATATAAGAAGCCAAGCTTACCTCAAGCTTACCTCCATGTTATGAAGACAGCCTCTGTCTTCATAACATGGAGGTAAGACCTTCTCCAGATCCTTCAGGACCTTCTCCAGATCCTTCAGGTTTCGGGGCTGTCGCTGGGCAATACGGACTTTCAGCTCCCTCCAATGATTTTCTATTGGGTTCAGGTCTGGAGACTGGCTAGGCCACTCCAGGACCTTGAGATACTTCTTATGGAGCCACTCCTTTGTTGCCCTGGCTGTGTGTTTCGGGTCGTTGTCATGCTGGAAGACCCAGCCACGACCCATCGTCAATGCTCTTACTGAGGGAAGGAGGTTGTTGGCCAAGATCTCGCGATACATGGCCCCATCCATCCTCCCCTCAATACGGTGCAGTCGTCCTGTTCCCTTTGCAGAAAAGCATCCCCAAAGAATGATGTTTCCACCTCCATGCTTCACGGTTGGGATGGTGTTCTTGGGGTTGTACTCATCCTTCTTCTTCCTCCAAACACGACGAGTGGAGTTTAGACCAAAAAGCTCTATTTTTGTCTCATCAGACCACATGACTTTCTCCCATTCCTCATCTGGATCATCCAGATGGTCATTGGCAAACTTCAGATGGGCCTGGACATGTGCTGGCTTGAGCAGGGGGACCTTGCGTGCGCTGCAGGATTTTAATCCATGACGGCGTAGTGTGTTACTAATGGTTTTCTTTGAGACTGTGGTCCCAGCTCTCTTCAGGTTATTGACCAGGTCCTGCCGTGTAGTTCTGGGCTGATCCCTCACCTTCCTCATGATCATTGATGCCCCACAAGGTGAGAACTTGCATGGAACCTCAAACCGAGGGTGATTGACCGTCATCTTGAACTTCTTCCATTTTCTAATAATTGCGCCAACAGTTGTTGCCTTCTCACCAAGCTGCTTGCCTATTGTCCTGTAGCCCATCCCAGCCTTGTGCAGGTCTACAATTTTATCCCTGATGTCCTTACACAGCTCTCTGGTCTTGGCCATTGTGGAGAGGTTGGAGTCTGTTTGATTGAGTGTGTAGACAGGTGTCTTTTATACAGGTAATGAGTTCAAACAGGTGCAGTTAATACAGGTAATGAGTGGAGAACAGGAGGGCTTCTTAAAGAAAAACTAACAGGTCTGTGAGAGCTGGAATTCTTACTGGTTGGTAGGTGATCAAATACTTATGTCATGCAATAAAATGCAAATTAATTACTTAAAAATCATACAATGTGATTTTCTGGATTTTTGTTTTAGATTCCGTCTCTCACAGTTGAAGTGTACCTATGAAAAAAATTACAGACCTCTACATGCTTTGTAAGTAGGAAAACCTGCAAAATCGGCAGTGTATCAAATACTTGTTCTCCCCACTGTAGATAATAAACAGTGAGTAGCAGAAGTGTAAAAACAAATGGGGGTGGGGGTCAATGTAAATAGTCCGGGTAGCCATTTGATTAATTGTTCAGCAGTCTTATGGCTTGGGGGTAGAAGCTGTTAAGGAGCCTTTTGGACCTAGACTTGGCGCTCCGGTACCGCTTGCCGTGTGGTAGCAGAGAGAACAGTCTATGACTAGGCTGACTGGAGTCTTTGACCATTTTTGGGGCCTTCCTCTGACACCGCCTAGTATATAGGTCCTGGATGGCAGGAAGCTTGGCCCCAGTGAAGTACTGGGCCTTACGCACTACCCTCTGTAGTGCCTTATAGTCAGATGCAGAGCAGTTGCCATACCAGGGCGTGATGCAACCAGTCAGGATGCTCTCAATGGTGCAGCTGTAGAACTTTCTGAGGATCTGGGGACCTATGATAAATATTTTCAGTCTCCTGTCTTGGTGTGTTTGGACCATGATAGTTTGTTGGTGATGTGGACACCAGGGAACTTGAAACTCTCGACCCGCTCCACTACAGCCCCGTCGATGTGAATGGGGGCCTGTTCGGCCCTCCTTTTCCTGTAGTCCACGATCAGCTCTTTTGTCTTGCTCACGTTGAGGGAGAGGTTGTTGTCCTGGCACAACACTGCCAGGTCTCTGACCTCCTCCCTATAGGCTGTCTCATCATTGTTGGTGATCAGGCCTACCACTGTTGTGTCATCAGCAAACTTTTGTATTTTGTATTTATTATGGATCCCCATTAGCCAAGGCAGCAGCTATTCTTCCTGGGATCCAGTAAAATGAAGGCAGTTATATGCATGTGTCTGTGCCTATGTTTGTGTTGCTTCACAGTCCCCGCTGTTCCATAAGGTGTATTTTTATCTGTTTTTTAAATCTAATTTTACTGCTTGCATCAGTTACTTGATGTGAAATAGAGTTCCATGTAGTCATGGCTCTATGTAGTACTGTGCGCCTCCCATAGTCTGTTCTGGACTTGGGGACTGTGAAGAGACCTCTGGTGGCATGTCTTGTGGGGTATTCATGGGGGTCCGAGCTGTGCGCCAGTAGTTGAAATGGACAGCTCGGTGCATTCAACATGTCAAATACCTCTCATAAATACAAGTAGTGGTTAAGTCAATCTCTCCTCCATTTGAGCCAGGAGAGATTGACATGCATATTATTAATGTTAGCTCTCTGTGTACATCCAAGGGCCAGCCGTGCTGCCTTGTTCTGAGCCAATTGCAATTTTCCTAAATCCCTTTTTGTGGCACATGACCACACGACTGAACAGTAGTCCAGGTGCGACAAACCGAGGGCCTGTAGGACCTGCCCTGTTGATAGTGCTGTTAAGAATGCAGAGCAGCGCTTTATTATGGACAGACTTCTCCCCATCTTAGCTACTGTTGTATCAATATGTTTTGACCATGACAGTTTACAATCCAAGGTTAATCCAAGCAGTTTAGTCACCTCAACTTGCTCAATTTCCACATTATTTATTTCAAGATTTAGTTGAGGTTTAGGGTTTAGTGAATGATTTGTCCCAAATACAATGCTTTTAGTTTTAGAAATATTTAGGACTAACTTATTATTTACCACCCACTCTGAAACTAACTGCAGCTCTTTGTTAAGTGGCATGTCGTTAGTATAGATTTTAAAAAGTAAGGGGCCTAGACAGCTGCCCTGGGGAATTCCTGATTCTACCTGGATTTTGTTGGAGAGGCTTCCATTAAAGAACATCCTCTGTGTTCTGTTAGACAGGTAACTCTTTATCCACAATATAGCAGGGGATGTAAAGCCATAACACATACGTTTTTCCAGCAGCAGACTGTGATCGATAATGTCAAAAGCTGCATGATGGTGTTGGAGTCGTGCTTGGCCATGCAGTCGTGGGAAAACAGGGAGTACAGGAGGGGACTAAGCACGCACCCCTGAAGGGCCCCCGTGTTGAGGATTAGCGTGTCAGATGTGTTGTTGCCTACCCTTACCACCTGGGGGCGGCCCATCAGGAAATCCAGGATCCAGTTGCAGAGGGAGGTGTTTAGACCCAGGGTCCTTATCTTAGTGATGACCTTTGTGGGTACTATGGTGTTGAACGCTGAGCTGTAGTCAATGAACAGCATTCTCACATAGGTGTTCCTTTTGTCCAGGTGGGAAAGGGCAGTGTGGAGTGGGCGGCAGGTAGCTTAGTGGGTAAGAGCGTTGTGCCAGTAACCAAAAGGTTGCTGGTTCTAATCCCCGAGCCGACTAGGTGAAAAATCTGTCGATGTGCCCTTAAGCAAGGCACTTAACCCTAATTGCTCCTGTAAGTCGCTCTGGATAAGAGCGTCTGCTAAATGAATATAATGTAAATGTAAAATGAGTTTGATTGAGATTGCATCATCTGTGGATCTGTTGGGGTGGTATGCGAATTGGAGTGGGTCTAGGGTTTCCGGGATGATGTGAGCCATGACCAGCCTTTCAAAGCACTTCATGGCTACCGACGTGAGTGCTACAGGGCGGTAGTCATTTAGGCAGGTTACCTTCGCTTTCTTGGGCACAGGGACTATGGTGGTCTGTTTGAAACATGTAGGTATTACAGACTCAGTCAGGGACAGGATGAAAATGTCAGTGAAGACACTTGCCAGTTGGTCCGCGCATGTTCTGAGTACACGTCCTGGTAATCCGTCTGGCCCCGCGGCCTTGTGAATGTTGACCGGTTTAAAGGTCTTGCCACATTGGCTACAGAGAGCGTGATCACACAGTCGTCTGGAACAGCTGTGCTCTCATCTATGCTTCAGTGTTGCTTGCCTTGAAGCGAGCATAAAAGGCATTTAGCTCGTCTGGTAGGCTCGCGTCACTGGGCAGCTCACGGCTGGGTTTCCCTTTGTAGTCCGTAATAGTTTTCAAGCCCTGCCACATTCGACGAGCGTCAGAGCCGGTGTAGTAGGATTCAATCTTTGTCCTGTATTGACGCTTTGCCTGTTTGATGGTTCGTCGGAGGGCATAGCCGGATTTCTATAAGCGTCCGGATTAGTGTCCCGCTCCTTGAAAGCGGCAGCTCTAGCCTTTACTTCGGTGTGGATGTTGCCTGTAATCCATGGCTTCTGGTTGGGATATGTACGTACGGTCACTGTGGGGATGACTTCGTCACTGCACTTATTGATGAAGCCGGTGACTGAGGTGTTATACTCCTCAATGCCATTGGATGAATCCCGGAACATATTCCAGTCTGTGCTAGCAAAACAGTCCTGTAGCATAGCATCCGTGTCATCTGACCACTTCCGTATTGAGCGAGTCACTCGTACTTCCGGCTTTAGTTTTTGTAGGAATGAAACAGGAGGATAGAGTTATGGTCAGATTTGCCAAATGGAGGGCGAGGGAGAGCTTTGTATGTGTCTCTGTGTGTGGAGTAAAGGTGGTCTAGAATTTTTTCCCTCAGCTTGCACAGGAGACATGCTGGTAGATATTAGGTCAAATTGATTTAATTTTGCCTGCATTAAAGTCCCCGGCCACAAGGAGCGCCGCTTCTGGATGAGCATTTTCTTGTTTGCTTATGGCCTTATACAGCTCGTTGAGTGCGGTCTTAGTACCAGCATCGGTTTGTGGTGATAAATAGACAGCCACGAAAAATATAGATGAAAACTCTCTTGGTAGATAGTGGGTCTACAGCTTATCATGAGGTACTCTACCTCAGGGGAGCAAAACCTCGAGACTTCTTTAATATTAGACATCGCGCACCAGCTGTTATTGACAAATAGACACAGACCCCCACCCCTCGTCTTACCGGACGTAGCTGCTCTGTCCTGCCGATGCACGGAAAACCCAGCCAACTGTATATTATCCATATCGTCGTTCAGCCACGACTCGGTGAAACATAAGATATTACAGTTTTTAATGTCCCGTTGGTAGAATAGTCTCGAACGGAGATCATACAGTTTATTCTCCAGTGATTGCACGTTGGCCAATAGAACGGATGGTATTTCTGTATTTTCTTCACGTGAATTACAGGGAGTTGGGCCTGGTCTTGGAGAAGCAGTATATCCTTCGCGTCGGACCCATTAAATAAAAAATCTTCATCCAGTTCAAGGTGAGTAATCGCTGTTCTGATGTCCAGAAGCTCTTTTCGGTCATAAGAGACAGT
The DNA here is from genome assembly GCA_036851935.1 of Coregonus suidteri. Taxonomy (NCBI): domain Eukaryota; kingdom Metazoa; phylum Chordata; class Actinopteri; order Salmoniformes; family Salmonidae; genus Coregonus; species Coregonus suidteri. The sequence goes on from CM072233.1 coordinate 54,373,999, forward strand.
AGCAGCAACATTATGTACAAAATAATTTACAAACAATGGAAAAAACACACAAAATAGCACAGTCCGTAAAACTGCAGCCATCCCCTCCGGCGCCATTAACATATTTCCATATGTTTGATGTGTTAATGGCGGGGCCATTCTAGCCATTACAATTAGCCTGTCCTCCTAGAGCTCCTCTCACCAGCCTCCACTGATGTGTGTGTATATATGTCTATCCATTGAGTGAAAAAGTATTAGTATAAATTAGTATGAGACGAACGCACTGTTTTGCGGAAGTCTTAGTCCATAAAACCTTGAAATACTATTACACCGTTCTTTGAAATCAATAATTATTTAATTTAGAAGTCTCCATTTAATTGTGTTCTGAAGGCTGTTATAGACAGAGAGCTAGGAGGACAGGTGTTGATCTATAGATAAATAAAGCAGACATTGAATATCCCTTTGAGGATGGTGAAGTTATTAATTACACTTTGGATGGTGTCTCAATTCACCCAGTCACTACAAAGATACAGGCGTACATCCTAACTCAGTTGCCGGAGAGGAAGGAAACCGCTCAGGGATTTCAACATGAGGCTAATGGTGACTTTAGAGGGTTTAGGAGGACCATCACCAGCACAGAGAGGCTGCTGCCTACAGACATGAATATCACTGGCCACTTTAATAAGAACACTGGCCACTTTAATAACGCCACTTGCACTACTCATCTCATATGTATATACTTTATTCTATACTATCTTAATAATGTTTACATATCTTGCATTACCTATCTCATATGTATTTACTGTATTCTATACTATCTTAATAATGTTTACATATCTTGCATTACCTATCTCATATGTATATACTTTATTCTATACTATCTTAATAATGTTTACATATCTTGCATTACCTATCTCATATGTATTTACTGTATTCTATACTATCTTAATAATGTTTACATATCTTGCATTACCCATCTCATATGTATATACTTTATTCTATACTATCTCAATAATGTTTACATATCTTGCATTACCCATCTCATATGTATATACTGTATTCTATACCATATATTACCATTCTATACCATACCGTGGTCCTCTGTAGCTCAGCTGGTAGAGCACGGCGCTTGTAACGCCAAGGTAGTGGGTTCGATCCCCGGGACCACCCATACACAAAAATGTATGCACGCATGACTGTAAGTCGCTTTGGATAAAAGCGTCTGCTAAATGGCATATTATTATATTATTATATTGCATCTTAGCATATGCTGCTCTGATAATGACATTGCTCATCCATATATTTATATATTCTCTTTTGTGTGTATTAGATATTTGTTGTGGGACTGTTAGATATTACTTGCTAGATATTGCTACACTGTCGGAACTAGAAGCACAAGCATTTCGCTACACACTCAATAACATCTGCTGACCATGTGTATATGACAAATACATTTGATTTGATTTGATTAATGGTTGTGATAGGAGAAAACTGAAGATGGATCAACAACATTGTATTGTAGGTAATCCGCAATACTAACCTAATTGACAGAGTGAAAAGAAGGAAGCCTGTACAGAATAAAAATATTCAAAAACAAGGCACTAAAGTAACACTGCAAAGAATGTGGCAAAGCAATTAACCTTTTGTCCTGAATACAAAGTGTTATGTTTGGTGCAAATCCAATACAACACATTACTGAGAACCACTCTCCATATTTTCAATTATAGTGGTGGCTGCATCATGTTATTGGTATGCTTGTAATCATTAAGGACTGGGGAGTTTTTCAGGATAAGAAATAAACAGAATGGAGCTAAGCACAGGCAAAACCCTAGAGAAAAACCTGTTTCAGTCTGGTTTCCACCAGACACTGGGAGATGAATTCACCTTTCAGCAGGACAATAACCTAAAACACAAGGCCAAATCTACACTGGAGTTGCATACCAAGAAGACATGTTCCTGAGTGGCCGACTTTTCAAAATTGTTAAACTTCATACTCATCATCTCCAGATCCACCCCAACATCAACATATGTTTCTATGTTTGGTAGTAAAACAGATAGAGGGACATAAGTGTTTCCAATGACATCATCAACCAATTAGTAGACAATTAGGAGGCAATTAGTAGGCAATGCCTGCTCATAAGTGGTTAAAATCACACAATGCGCACCGATGATGTCATTGGAAAGTATTCAGACCCCTTCACTTTTTCCACATTTTGTTACATTACAGCCTTATTCTAAAATGTATTAAACAATAAATTGTCCTCATCAATCTACACACAATACCCCATAATGACAAAGTGAAAACAGGTTGGGAGACATTTTTGCAAATACAAAAATACCTTATTTACATAAGTATTCAGACCCTTTGCTTTGAGACTTCAAATTGAGCTCCGGTGCATCCTGTTTCCAATGATCATCCTTGAGATGTTTCTACAACTTGATTGGAGTCCACCTGTGGTAAATGCAATTTATTGGACATTATTTGGAAAGACACACACCTGTCTATTTAAGGTCCCACAGTTGACAGTGGATGTCAGAGCAAAAACCAAGCCATGAGGTCGAAGGAATTGTCCAGAGCGCTCAGGACCTCAGACTGGGGCCAAGGTTCACCTTCCAACAGGACAACGACCCTAAGCACACAGCCAAGACAATGCAGGAGTGGCTTCGGGACAAGTCTCTGAATGTCCTTGAGTGGCCCAGCCAGTGTCTGGACTTGAACCCGATCTAACATCTCTTGAGAGACCTTAAAATAGCTGTGCAGCGACGCTCCCCTTCCAACCTGACAGAGCTTGACAGGATCTGCAGAGACGAATGGGACTGTACTGATTTATCTAATTTATCTGACTGCACTAATTAATCTGACTGCACTAATTAATCTGACTGCACTAATTAATCTGACTGCACTAATTTATCTGACTGCACTAATTAATCTGACTGTACTGACTTATCTATTTAATCTGACTACTGATTTATCTGATTTATCGGAATGTTCGGTTTAATCTGACAGCACGGATTATCTGATTTATCTGACTGTACTGATTTATCTGACTGTACTGATTTATCTGACTGTACTGATTTATCTGACTGTACTGATTTATCTGACTGTACTGATTTATCTGACTGTACTGATTGATATGAATGTACTGATTTATCTGACTGTACTGATTAATCTGACTGTACTGATTTATCTGACTGTACTGATTGATATGAATGTACTGATTCATCTGATTTATCTAATTGTACTTATTCATCAAATTCTTCTGATTTATCTGATTGTACTGATTTATCTGACTGTACTGATTTATCTGAATATACTTATTTATCAGTATGAAAAAACAAAAATGTATGCAGTCACTAACTGTAAGTCGCTTGGATAAGAGCGTCTGCTAAATATGTAAAATGTAAAATGTATCTGATTTATCAGAATGTTTGGTTTTTATCTGACTGCACGGATTTCTCTGATTTCTCTGACTGTACTGATTCATCTAATTTATTTGACTGTATCGATTTATCTGACTGTACTGATTTATCTGACTGTACTGATTTATCTGAATATACTGATTTATCTGATTTATCTGACTGTACTGATTTATCGATTTATCTGACTGTACTGATTTATCTGATTTATCTGACTGTACTGATTTATCTAATTTATCTGACTGTACTGATTTATCTGACTGTACTGATTTATCTAATTTATCTGACTGTACTGATTTATCTGAATATACTGATTTATCTGATTTATCTGACTGTACTGATTTATCTGACTGTACTGATTTATCTAATTTATCTGACTGTACCGATTAATCTGACTGATGTACTGATTTATCTGACTGTACTGATTTATCTAATTTATCTGACTGTACTGATTTATCTGATTTATCTGACTGTACTGATTTATCTGACTGTACTGATTTATCTGATTTATCTGACTGTACTGATTTATCTGTTTTATATGACTGTACTGATTTATCTGATTTATCTGACTGTACTGACGGATTTATCTGTAACTGATTTATCTGACTGTTATGATGTATGATTTATCTGACTGTACTGATTTATCTGATTTATTGATCTGACTGTACTGATTTATCTGATTTATCTGACTGTACTGATTTATCTGACTGTACTGATTTATCTGATTTATCTGACTGTAATGATTTATCTGACTGTACTGATTTATCTGAATGTACTGATTCATCTAATTTATCTGACTGTACTGATTTATCTGATTTATCTGACTGTACTGATTTATCTGATTTATCTGACTGTACTGATTTATCTGATCTGATCTGACTTATCTGACTGATGATTTATCTGACTGTACTGATTTATCTGAATTTATCTGACTGTACTGATTTATACTGACTTATCTGATTTATCTGATTGTAATATGAATGTGACTGTAATGATTTATCTGACTGATTCTCTAATTATCTGACTGTATGATTTATCTGAAATATCTGACTGTATTTATCTGATTTATCGATTTATCTGACTGTACGGATTTACTGTTTTATCTGACTGTACTGATTTATCTGACTGTATTGATCTGATTATCTGAATGTACTGACTTATCTGATGTTTATCTGATTTATCTGACTGTACTGATTTATCTGACTGTACTGATTATCTGATTTATCTGACTGTACTGATTTATCTGAATTTATCTGATCACTGACTGTACTGTCTATCTGACTGATTTGATCTGATGGTATCAAATAATGTAAATGATTTATCTGATCTGACTGTACTGATTTTTATCTGATGTATCTGACTGTACTGATTCATCTTTTATCTGACTGTACTGATTTATCTGATTTATCTGACTGATTTATCTGATTTATCTGACTGTACTGATTTATCTGACTGTATCTGATTTATCTGAATGTACTGATTTATCTGATTTATCTGACTGTACTGATTTATCTGATGTATCTGACTGTCATTCCTGACTGTACCTGATTCATGTATTGATTATCTGATCTGACTGTACTGATTATCTGACTGTACTGATTTATCTGACTGTAATTCATACGATTTATTTATCTGTATGAAAAAATCTGATTTATCATCTTTTATGTACTGATTTATCTGACTGTACTGATTTATTGATTAATTTGACTGTACTGATTTATCTGACTGTACTGATTTATCTAATGTATCTGACTGTATGTATCTGAATTTATCTGACTGATACTGATTTATCTGACTTTACTGATTATCTAATTTATCACTGTACTGATTTATCTGACTGTACTGATTTATCTGATTTATCTGACTCACTGGATTTATCTGATTTATCTGACTGTACTGATTCATCTGAATATATACACTCACTGTACTCGATTTATCTGACTGTACTCACTGATTCTACCTATTATCTGACTGTACTGATTTATCTGACTGGACTGATTCTATAACTGAATTTATCTGACTGTACTGATATCTGATTATCTGACTTACTGATTTATCTGACTGTACACATTTATCTGAATGTACTGATTTATCTGATTTATCTGACTGTACTGATATGATGTATCTGACTGTACTGATTTATCTGACTGTACTGATTTATCTGGATCTGACTGTACTGATTTATCTGACTGTACTGACTCACTGGACTTATACTGATTTATCTGACTGACACTCACTGATTTACTCTGATCTGACTGATGATTTATCTGACTGTACTGATTATCTATTTATCTCACTGGACTCTATCACTGACTTTACACTATCTGATTTAACTACTGATTTATCTGACTGTACTGATTTATCTGACTGTACTGACTTATCTATACTGTACTGATTTATACTGACTACACTGATTGGACTTTACCCACACACTACTGGATTTATCTGACTGTACTGACTCTATCTGACCTGTAACATATATCTGACTACTGGACTCTACCCATTTTACTGACTGTACTCGATTTATCTGAACTGTACACTCACTGGACTCTGACCCACACACTCACTGATCTGACCCACACACTCATCTGGACTCTACCTATTTACTCACTGTACTGATTTATCTAATTTATGGACTCGACTGATTTCATCTGACTCTACCTATACACTCAATGGACTGTACTGATTTATCTGACTGTACCCATTTATCTCACTGGACTGTACCTACCTATCTGACTCACTGGACTCGACCCATACAGACTGTACTGGACTCTCTGACTGGAAACCTACTCACTGGGACTCTACCCACACACTCACTGGACTCTGACCCACATTTCACTGGACTCTACCCACACACTCATCTGACTCTACCCACACACTCACTGGATCTACCTGTACACTGACTGGACTCACTGACTCTACCCACACACTCACTGGACTCTACCCACACACTCACTGGACTCTACCCACACACTGACTGGTACTCTACCTTTACTACTCACTGGACTCTACCTTATCCAAACACTCACTGGACTCTACCAATACACTCACTGGACTCTACCCACACACTCACTGGACTCTACCTATACACTCACTGACTCTACCCACACACTGACTCACTGACTGTCTATTTATCCCTACACACACTCACTGATTTACTCTACCTCACTGGATTTACTCACTGGACTCTACCTATACACTCACTGGACTGTACTCTACCCACACACTCACTGGACTCTACCCACACACTCACTGGACTCTACCTATACACTCACTGGACTCACCCACTCACTGTACTCTACCCACACACTCACTGGACTCTACCCTCACTCACTGGACTCACTGACTCTACCTATACACTCACTGGACTCTACCTATACACTCACTGGACTCTACCCATACACTCACTGGACTCTACCTGATACACTCACTGGACTCTACCTATATACTCACTGGACTCTACCCATTACTCACTGGACTCTACCTATACACTCACTGGACTCTACCCATACACTCACTGGACTCTACCCACACACTCACTGGACTCTACCCACACACTCACTGGACTCTACCCACACACTCACTGGACTCTACCCATACACTCACTGACTCTACCCACACACTCACTGACTCTACCCGAACACTCAATGGACTCTACCCACACACTCACTGGACTCGACCCACACACTCACTGGACTCTACCCACACACTCACTGGACTCTACCTATACACTCACTGGACTCTACCCACACACTCACTGGACTCTACCTATACACTCACTGGACTCTACCCACACACTCACTGGACTCTACCTATACACTCACTGGACTCTACCCATACACTCACTGGACTCTACCCACAAACTCACTGGACTCTACCTATACATTCACTGGACTCTACCCACACACTCACTGGACTCTACCTATACACTCACTGGACTCTACCTATACACTCACTGGACTCTACCTATACACTCACTGGACTCTACCCACACACTCACTGGACTCTACCTATACACTCACTGGACTCTACCCATACACTCACTGGACTCTACCCACACACTCACTGGACTCTACCCACACACTCACTGGACTCTACCTATACACTCACTGGACTCTACCCATACACTCACTGGACTCTACCCACACACTCACTGGACTCTACCCACACACTCACTGGACTCTACCCACACACTCACTGGACTCGACCCACACACTCACTGGACTCTACCTATACACTCACTGGACTCTACCCACACACTCACTGGACTCTACCTACACACTCACTGGACTCTACCCACACACTCACTGGACTCAACCTACACTGGACTCTACCCATACACTCACTGGACTCTACCCACACACTCACTGGACTCTACCTATACATTCACTGGACTCTACCACACACTCACACTCTACCTATACACTCACTGGACTCTACCCATACACTCACTGGACTCTACCCGAACACTCACTGGACTCTACCCACACACTCACTGGACTCTACCCACACACTCACTGGACTCTACCCACACACTCACTGGACTCTACCCACACACTCACTGGACTCTACCCACACACTCACTGGACTCTACCATACACTCACTGGACACCCGATCACACTGGACTCTACCCACACACTCACTGGACTCTACCCACACACTCACTGGACTCTACCCACACACTCACTGGACTCTACCCACACACTCACTGGACTCTACCCACACACTCACTGGACACTACCTATACACTCACTGGACTCTACCTATACACTCACTGGACTCTACCCACACACTCACTGGACTCTACCCACACACTCACTGGACTCTACCCACACACTCACTGGACTCTACCTATACACTCACTGGACTCTACCACTGGACTCTACCCACACACTCACTGGACTCTACCCACACACTCACTGGACTCTACCTATACACTCACTGGACTCTACCCACACACTCACTGAACTCTACCCTCACACTCACTGGAATCTACCCACACACTCACTGGACTCTACCTATACACTCACTGGACTCTACCCACACACTCACTGGACTCTACCCACACACTCACTGGACTCTACCCACACACTCACTGGACTCTACCCACACACTCACTGGACTCTACCCACCCACTCACTGGACTCTACCCACACTCACTGGACTCTACCCACACACTCACTGGACTCTACCCACACACTCACTGGACTCTACCCACACACTCACTGGACTCTACCCACACACTCACTGGACTCTACCCACACACTCACTGGACTCTACCCATACAGTCACTGGACTCTACCCGAACACTCAATGGACTCTACCCACACACTCACTGGACTCGACCCACACACTCACTGGACTCGACCCACACACTCACTGGACTCTACCTATACACTCACTGGACTCTACCCACACACTCACTGGACTCTACCTATACACTCACTGGACTCTCACACTCACTGGACTCACCTATATACTCACTGGACTCTACCCATACACTCACTGGACTCTACCCACACACTCACTGGGACTCTCCCACACACTCACCACTACCTACTCACTGGACTCTACCCACACACTCACTGGACTCTACCCTATACACTCACTGGACTCTACCTACCCACACACTCACTGGACTCTACCCACACACTCACTGGACTCTACCTATACACTCACTGGACTCTACCCACACACTCACTGGACTCTACCTCATACACTCACTGGACTCTACCCATACACTCACTGGACTCTACCACACACTCACTGGACTCTACCCTCACACTCACTGGACTCTACCCACACACTCACTGGACTCTACCTATACACTCACTGGATTCTACCTATACACTCACTGGACTCTACCCACACACTCACTGGACTCTACCCACAACACTCACTGGACTCTACCCACACACTCACTGGACTCTACCTATACACTCACTGGACTCTACCCACACACTCACTGGACTCTACCCATACACTCACTGGACTCTACCCACACACTCACTGGACTCTACCTATACACTCACTGGACTCTACCCACACACTCACTGAACTCTACCCTCACACTCACTGGACTCTACCCACACACTCACTGGACTCTACCTATTACACTCACTGGACTCTACCTATACACTCACTGGACTCTAACCACACACTCACTGGACTCTACCCACACACTCACTGGACTCTACCCACACACTCACTGGACTCTACCCATACAGTCACTGGACTCTACCACTCAATGGACTCTCACCCACACTCTACCTACTCGACACACTCACTGGACTCTACCCACACACTCACTGGACTCTGGACTCACTGGACTCTACCCACACACTCACTGGACTCAACCTATATACTCACTGGACTCTACCCACACACTCACTGGACTCTACCCACACACTCACTGGACTCTACCTATACACTCACTGGACTCTACCCACACACTCACTGGACTCTACCTATACACTCACTGGACTCTACCCACACACTCACTGGACTCTACCTATACACTCACTGGACTCTACCTATACACTCACTGGACTCTACACTCACTGGACTCACATCACTGGACTCTACCCATACACTCACTGGACTCTACCCACACACACCTCACTGGACTCTACCCATACACTCACTGGACTCTACCCACACACTCACTGGACTCTACCTATACACTCACTGGACACGACCCCACACTCTACCTATACACTCACTGGACTCTACCTACACACACTCACTGGACTCTACCCACACACTCACTGGACTCTACCCACACACTCACTGGACTCTACCCATACACTCACTGGACTCTACCCACACACTCACTGGACTCTACCCACACACTCACTGGACTCTACCCCACACTGGACTCTCACTGGGACTCTACCCACACACTCTACCCACACTGGACTCTACCTATACACTCACTGGACTCTACCCCACACACTCACTGGACTCTACCCACACACTCACTGGACTCTACCCACACACTCACTGGACTCTACCCCACACACACTCACTGGGACTCTACCTATCTACCCACACACTCACTGGACTCTACCCACACACTCACTGGACTCTACCCACCACACTCACTGGACTCTACCCACACACTCACTGGACTCTCTACCCTCATACACTCACTGGACTCTACCCACACACTCACTGGACTCTACCCACACACTCACTGGACTCTACCCACACACTCACTGGACTCTACCCACACACTCACTGAACTCTACCCACTCACTGGACTCTACCGAACACACTCAATACTCTACCCACACACTCACTGGACTCGACCCACACACTCACTGGACTCTACCCACACACTCACTGGACTCTACCTATACACTCACTGGACTCTACCCACACACTCACTGGACTCTACCTATACACTCACTGGACTCGACCCAACACACTCACTGGACTCTACCTATACACTCACTGGACTCTACCCACACACTCACTGGACTCTACCCACAAACTCACTGGACTCTACCTATACACTCACTGGACTCTAACCACACACTCACTGGACTCTACCTATACACTCACTGGACTCGACTCGACCCACACACTCACTCTACCTATACACTCACTGGACTCTACCCACACACTCACTGGACTCTACCCACACACTCACTGGACTCTACCTATACACTCACTGGACTCTACCCACACACTCACTGGACTCTACCCACACACTCACTGGACTCTACCCACACACTCACTGGACTCTACCCATACACTCACTGGACTCTACCCACACACTCACTGGACTCTACCCACACACTCACTGGACTCTACCCACACACTCACTGGACTCTACCCACACACTCACTGGACTCTACCTACACACTCACTGGACTCTACCCACACACTCACTGGACTCTACCCACACACTCACTGGACTCTACCCACACACTCACTCACTGGACTCTACCCACACACTCACTGGACTCTACCCATACAGTCACTGGACTCTACCCGAACACTCAATGGACTCTACCCACACACTCACTGGACTCGACCCACACACTCACTGGACTCGACCCACACACACTCACTGGACTCTACCTATACACTCACTGGACTCTACCCACACACTCACTGGACTCTACCTATACACTCACTGGACTCGACCAACACACTCACTGGACTCAACCTATATACTCACTGGACTCTACCCATACACTCACTGGACTCTACCCACAAACTCACTGGACTCTACCTATACACTCACTGGACTCTAACCACACACTCACTGGACTCTACCTATACACTCACTGGACTCGACCCACACACTCACTGGACTCTACCTATACACTCACTGGACTCTACCCACACACTCACTGGACTCTACCCACACACTCACTGGACTCTACCTATACACTCACTGGACTCTACCCACACACTCACTGGACTCTACCTATACACTCACTGGACTCTACCCACACACTTACTGGACTCTACCCATACAGTCACTGGACTGGGACTCTACCCACACACTCACTGGACTCTACCCACACACTCACTGGACTCGACCCACACACTCACTGGACTCTACCTATACACTCACTGGACTCTACCCACACACTCACTGGACTCTACCTATACACTCACTGGACTCGACCAACACACTCACTGGACTCTACCTATATACTCACTGGACTCTACCCATACACTCACTGGACTCTACCCACAAACTCACTGGACTCTACCTATACACTCACTGGACTCTAACACACACTCACTGACTCTACCTATACACTCACTGGGACACACTCACTGGACTCTACCTATACACTCACTGGACTCCCACACACTCACTGGACTCTACACACACACTCACTGGACTCTACCTATACACTCACTGGACTCTACCCACACACTCACTGGACTCTACCCACACACTCACTGAACTCTACCTCACATTCACTGGACTCTACCCACCACACTGGACACTCACTCACTGGACTCTACCTATACACTCACTGGACTCTCTACCCACACACTCACTGGACTCTACCCACACACTCACTGGACTCTACCCCACACTCACTGGACTCTAGCTATACACTCTACTGGACTCTACCCACACACTCACTGGACTCTACCCACACACTCACTACTCTACCCACACACACTGGACTCTACCTATACACTCACTGGACTCTACCCACACACTCACTGGAACTCTACCCTCACACTCACTGGACTCTACCCACACACTCACTGGACTCTACCTATACACTCACTGGACTCTACCCACACACTCACACTCTACCCACACACTCACTGGACTCTACCCACACACTCACTGGACTCTACCCATACAGTCACACTCACTGGACTCAATACCCTACACACTCTCACTGGACTCTACCCACACACTCACTGGACTCTGACCCACACACTCACTGGACTCTACCTATACACTCACTGGACTCTACCCACACACTCACTGGACTCAACCTATATTACACTGGACTCTACCCATACACTCACTGGACTCTACCCCGAAACTCACTGGACTCACTCACTGGACTCTACCACACACACTGGACTCACTGGACTCGACCCACACACTCACTATACACTCACTGGACTCGACCCACACACTCACTGGACTCTACCTATACACTCACTGGACTCTACCTCTACACTTACTGGACTCTACCCATACAGTCACTGGACTCTACCCGAACACTCACTGGACTCTACCCACACACTCACTGGACTCGACCACACACTCACACTCGAACCCACACACTCACTGGACTATACCTATACACTCACTGGACTCTACCCACACACTCACACTCTACCTATACACTCACTGGACTCTACCAACACACTCACTGGACTCAACTCACTCACTGGACTCTACCCATACACTCACTGGACTCTACCCACAAACTCACTGGACTCTACCTATACACTCACACACTCACACACTCACTGGACTCTACCTATACACTCACTGGACACGACCCACACACTCACTGGACTCTACCTATACACTCACTGGACTCTACCCACACACACTCACTGGACTCTACCCACACACTCACTGGACTCTACCTATACACTCACTGGACTCTACCCACACACTCACTGGACTCTACCCACACACTCACTGAACTCTACCCTCACATTCACTGGACTCTACCCACACACTCACTGGACTCTACCTATACACTCACTGGATTCTACCTATACACTCACTGGACTCTACCCACACACTCACTGGACTCTACCCACACACTCACTGGACTCTACCACACACTCACTGGACTCTAGCTATACACTCACTGGACTCTACCCACACACTCACTGGACTCTACCCACACACTCACTGGACTCTACCCACACACTCACTGGACTCTACCTATACACTCACTGGACTCTACCCACACACTCACTGAACTCTACCCTCACACTCACTGGACTCTACCTATACACTCACTGGACTCTACCTATACACTCACTGGACTCTACCCACACACTCACTGTACTCTACCCACACACTCACTGGACTCTACCCACACACTCACTGGACTCTACCCATACAGTCACTGGACTCTACCCGAACACTCAATGGACTCTACCCACACACTCACTGGACTCGACCCACACACTCACTGGACTCGACCCACACACTCACTGGACTCTACCTATACACTCACTGGACTCTACCCACACACTCACTGGACTCAACCTATATACTCACTGGACTCTACCCATACACTCACTGGACTCTACCCACAAACTCACTGGACTCTACCTATACACTCACTGGACTCTAACCACACACTCACTGGACTCTACCTATACACTCACTGGACACGACCCACACACTCACTGGACTCTACCTATACACTCACTGGACTCGACCAACACACTCACTGGACTCAACCTATATACTCACTGGACTCTACCCATACACTCACTGGACTCTACCCACAAACTCACTGGACTCTACCTATACACTCACTGGACTCTAACCACACACTCACTGGACTCTACCTATACACTCACTGGACTCGACCCACACACTCACTGGACTCTACCTATACACTCACTGGACTCTACCCACACACTCACTGGACTCTACCCACACACTCACTGGACTCTACCCACACACTCACTGGACTCTACCCACACACTCACTGGACTCTACCTATACACTCACTGGACTCTACCCACACACTTACTGGACTCTACCCATACAGTCACTGGACTCTACCCGAACACTCAATGGACTCTACCCACACTCTCACTGGACTCGACCCACACACTCACTGGACTCGACCCACACACTCACTCGACTCTACCTATACACTCACTGGACTCTACCCACACACTCACTGGACTCTACCTATACACTCACTGGACTCGACCAACACACTCACTGGACTCAACCTATATACTCACTGGACTCTACCCATACACTCACTGGACTCTACCCACAAACTCACTGGACTCTACCTATACACTCACTGGACTCTAACCACACACTCACTGGACTCTACCTATACACTCACTGGACACGACCCACACACTCACTGGACTCTACCTATACACTCACTGGACTCTACCCACACACTCACTGGACTCTACCCACACACTCACTGGACTCTACCTATACACTCACTGGACTCTACCCACACACTCACTGGACTCTACCCACACACTCACTGAACTCTACCCTCACATTCACTGGACTCTACCCACACACTCACTGGACTCTACCTATACACTCACTGGATTCTACCTATACACTCACTGGACTCTACCCACACACTCACTGGACTCTACCCACACACTCACTGGACTCTACCCACACACTCACTGGACTCTAGCTATACACTCACTGGACTCTACCCACACACTCACTGGACTCTACCCACACACTCACTGGACTCTACCCACACACTCACTGGACTCTACCTATACACTCACTGGACTCTACCCACACACTCACTGAACTCTACCCTCACACTCACTGGACTCTACCTATACACTCACTGGACTCTACCTATACACTCACTGGACTCTACCCACACACTCACTGTACTCTACCCACACACTCACTGGACTCTACCCACACACTCACTGGACTCTACCCATACAGTCACTGGACTCTACCCGAACACTCAATGGACTCTACCCACACACTCACTGGACTCGACCCACACACTCACTGGACTCGACCCACACACTCACTGGACTCTACCTATACACTCACTGGACTCTACCCACACACTCACTGGACTCAACCTATATACTCACTGGACTCTACCCATACACTCACTGGACTCTACCCACAAACTCACTGGACTCTACCTATACACTCACTGGACTCTAACCACACACTCACTGGACTCTACCTATACACTCACTGGACACGACCCACACACTCACTGGACTCTACCTATACACTCACTGGACTCTACCTATACACTCACTGGACTCGACCAACACACTCACTGGACTCAACCTATATACTCACTGGACTCTACCCATACACTCACTGGACTCTACCCACAAACTCACTGGACTCTACCTATACACTCACTGGACTCTAACCACACACTCACTGGACTCTACCTATACACTCACTGGACACGACCCACACACTCACTGGACTCTACCTATACACTCACTGGACTCTACCCACACACTCACTGGACTCTACCCACACACTCACTGGACTCTACCTATACACTCACTGGACTCTACCCACACACTCACTGGACTCTACCCACACACTCACAGAACTCTACCCTCACATTCACTGGACTCTACCCACACACTCACTGGACTCTACCTATACACTCACTGGATTCTACCTATACACTCACTGGACTCTACCCACACACTCACTGGACTCTACCCACACACTCACTGGACTCTACCCACACACTCACTGGACTCTAGCTATACACTCACTGGACTCTACCCACACACTCACTGGACTCTACCCACACACTCACTGGACTCTACCCACACACTCACTGGACTCTACCTATACACTCACTGGACTCTACCCACACACTCACTGAACTCTACCCACACACTCACTGTACTCTACCCACACACTCACTGGACTCTACCCACACACTCACTGAACTCTACCCATACAGTCACTGGACTCTACCCGAACACTCAATGGACTCTACCCACACACTCACTGGACTCGACCCACACACTCACTGGACTCGACCCACACACTCACTGGACTCTACCTATACACTCACTGGACTCTACCCACACACATTTACTGGACTCTACCTATACACTCACTGGACTCGACCAACACACTCACTGGACTCAACCTATATACTCACTGGACTCTACCCATACACTCACTGGACTCTACCCACACAAACTCACTGGACTCTACCTATACACTCACTGGACTCTAACCACACACTCACTGGACTCTACCTATACACTCACTGGACTCGACCCACACACTCACTGGACTCTACCTATACACTCACTGGACTCTACCCACACACTCACTGGACTCTACCCACACACTCACTGGACTCTACCTATACACTCACTGGACTCTACCCACACACTCACTGGACTCTACCCATACACTCACTGGACTCTACCCACACACTCACTGGACTCTACCCATACACTCACTGGACTCTACCCACACACTCACTGGACTCTACCCACACACTCACTGGACTCTACCTATACACTCACTGGACTCTACCCACACACTCACTGGACTCTACCCACACACTCACTGGACTCTACCCACACACTCACTGGACTCTACCCACACACTCAATGGACTCTACCCACACACTCACTGGACTCTACCCACACACTCACTGGACTCTACCTATACACTCACTGGACTCTACCCACACACTCACTGGACTCTACCCATACAGTCACTGGACTCTACCCGAACACTCAATGGACTCTACCCACACACTCACTGGACTCGACCCACACACTCACTGGACTCGACCCACACACTCACTGGACTCTACCTATACACTCACTGGACTCTACCCACACACTCACTGGACTCTACCTATACACTCACTGGACTCGACCAACACACTCACTGGACTCAACCTATATACTCACTGGACTCTACCCATACACTCACTGGACTCTACCCACAAACTCACTGGACTCTACCTATACACTCACTGGACTCTAACCACACACTCACTGGACTCTACCTATACACTCACTGGACTCGACCCACACACTCACTGGACTCTACCTATACACTCACTGGACTCTACCCACACACTCACTGGACTCTACCCACACACTCACTGGACTCTACCCACACACTCACTGAACTCTACCCTCACATTCACTGGACTCTACCCACACACTCACTGGACTCTACCTTTACACTCACTGGATTCTACCTATACACTCACTGGACTCTACCCACACACTCACTGGACTCTACCCACACACTCACTGGACTCTACCCACACACTCACTGGACTCTACCTATACACTCACTGGACTCTACCCACACACTCACTGGACTCTACCCACACACTCACTGGACTCTACCCACACACTCACTGGACTCTACCTATACACTCACTGGACTCTACCCACACACTCACTGAACTCTACCCACACACTCACTGGACTCTACCCACACACTCACTGGACTCTACCTATACACTCACTGGACTCTACCTATACACTTACTGGACTCTACCCACACACTCACTGTACTCTACCCACACACTCACTGGACTCTACCCACACACTCACTGGACTCTACCCACACACTCACTGGACTCTACCCACCCACTCCCTGGACTCTACCCACCCACTCCCTGGACTCTACCCACACACTCGCTGGACTCTACCCACACACTCACTGGACTCTACCCACACACTCACTGGACTCTACCTATACACTCACTGGACTCTACCCACACACTCACTGGACTCTACCCATACAGTCACTGGACTCTACCCGAACACTCAATGGACTCTACCCACACACTCACTGGACTCGACCCACACACTCACTGGACTCGACCCACACACTCACTGGACTCTACCCTATACACTCACTGGACTCTACCCACACACTCACTGGACTCTACCTATACACTCACTGGACTCTACCCACACACTCACTGGACTCGACCCACACACTCACTGGACTCGACCCACACACTCACTGGACTCTACCTATACACTCACTGGACTCTACCCACACACTCACTGGACTCTACCTATACACTCACTGGACTCGACCAACACACTCACTGGACTCAACCTATATACTCACTGGACTCTACCCATACACTCACTGGACTCTACCCACACACTCACTGGACTCTACCTATACACTCACTGGACTCTAACCACACACTCACTGGACTCTACCTATACACTCACTGGACTCGACCCACACACTCACTGGACTCTACCTATACACTCACTGGACTCTACCCACACACTCAATGGACTCTACCCACACACTCACTGGACTCTACCTATACACTCACTGTTGCACCCTCTACAACCACTGTGATTATTATTTGACCCTGCTGGTCATATATGAACGTTTGAACATCTTGAAGAACAATCTGGCCTTAAATGGCCATGTACTCTTATAATCTACACCCGGCACAGCCAGAAGGGGACTGGCCACCCCTCAGAGACTGGTTCCTCTCTAGGTTTCTTCCTAGGTTCCTGCCCTTCTAGGGAGTTTTTCCTAGCCACCGTGCTTCTGCATTGCTTGCTGTTTGGGGCTGTAGGCTGGGTTTCTGTATAAGCACTTTGTGACATCTGCTGACGTAAAAAAGGCTTAATAAATACATTTGATTGATAGATTGGAAGGTGAACCTTCACCCCAGTCTGAGGTCCTGAGCGCTCTGGAGCAGGTTTTCATCAAGAATCTCTCTGTACTTTACTCTGTTCATATTTCCCTCGATCCTGACTAGTCTTCCAGTCGCTGCCGCTGAAAGATATCCCCACAGCATGATGCTGCCACCACCATGCTTCACCGTAGGGATGGTGCCAGGTTTCCTCCAGACGTGACGCTTGGCATTCAGGCCAAAGAGGTCAATCTTCGTTTCATCAGACCAAATAATCTTGTTTTTCATGGTCTGAGAGACCTTTAGGTGCCTTTTGGCAAACTCCAAGCTGGCTGTCATGTGCCTTTTACTGAGGAGTGACTTCTGTCTGGCCACTCTACCATACAGGCCTGATAGGGGGAGTGCTGCAGAGATAGTTGTCCTTCTGGAAGGTTCTCCCATCTCCACAGAGGACCTCTGGAGCTCTGTCAGTGACCATTGGGTTCTTGGTCACCTCCCTGACCAAGGCCCTTCTCCCCCGATTGCTCAGCTCTAGGTGGTTCCAAACTTCTTCCATTTAAGAATAATGGAGGCCACTGTGTTCTTGGGGTCCTTCAATGCTGCAGAAATGTTTTTGTACCCTCGACACAATCCTGTCTCTGAGCTCTATGGACAATTCCTTCGACCTCTTGGCTTGGTTTTTGCTCTGACATACACTGTCAATTGTGGGAACTTATATAGACAGGTGTGTGCCTTTCCAGATCATGTCCAATCAATAGAATTTACCATAGTTGGACTCCAATCAAGCTCTAGAAAGCTGATCAATGGAAACAGGATGCACCTAAGCTTAATTTCGAGTCTCATAGCAAAGGGGCTGACTACTTATGTAAATAAAGTAAAACATTTTTTTTTTGACATTTGCAAACATTTCTGAACAGTTTTTGCTTTGCCAATAAGGGGTATGGTGTTTATATTGATGAGGATGTAACGTAACAAAATGTGGAGAAAGTTAAGGGGTCCGAATACTTTCCGAATGCACTGAACCCACTTACCTGGCTAAAGGCATGACGTAGTGATCCTGGTTCGAATCCAGGCTCTGTCGTAGCCGGCCGCGACCGGGAGACCCATGGGGCGGCGCACAATTGGCCCAGCGTCGTCCAGGGTAGGAGAGGGAATGGCCGGTAGGGATGTAGCTCAGTTGGTAGAGCATGGCGTTTGCTAAATGACTAAAATGTAAATGTAAAAATGTCCAACTCCTTGATCTCCAGCAGTAAGAGTGAGCCTGCTGTGGTTAATCCGTCCAACTCCCTGATCTCCACGTTCTCCTGCGCCCCTTCCACCTCTGACTCTGTCAGGATCAAGTGTCGCGAGATGCTGTCCCAGGCTCTACAGGCCGGAGGTAAGACCGAACACCCTACTGTACTGGTTGTACACCTAACACCCTACTGTACTGGGGATAGAGCTAACACCCTACTGTACTGGGGATAGAGCTAACACCCTACTGTACTGGTTATAGACCTAACACCCTACTGTACTGGTTGTAGACCTAACACCCTACTGTACTGGTTATGGACATAACACCCTACTGTACTGGTTGTAGACCTAACACCCTACTGTACTGGTTATAGACCTAACACCCTACTGTACTGGTTATAGACCTAACACCATACTGTACTGGTTATAGACCTAACACCCTACTGTACTGGTTATATACCTAACACCCTACTGTACTGGGGATAGACCTAACACCCTACTGTACTGGGGATAGACCTATCACCCTACTGTACTGGGGATAGACCTAATACCCTACTGTACTGGTTATAGACCTAACACCCTACTGTACTGGGGATAGACCTAACACCCTACTGTACTGGGGATAGACCTAACACCCTACTGTACTGGGGATCAGTGGCGGCTCCTGAAAAAATTCTCAGGAGGGGCAATTTTTCTGATGATTTAGGTGACCTACACACATTTTAAAAAAGATATGTCCAGCAACAACATATGAAGACAGGAGCAGCATATAAATCAATACCAGAAGCATTTATTGACTGATCTGGGGAGATGGATTCCAGTTTCTGTGACAGATTATAAATAATCTCTGATGCCTTTGTTATATTAGCTTTTGGTTGAATGTACTGTCGTAGTAAATATATAATGTTATAGCTTGGTCTGACTAAAATCTTGTGCATGACCCATTTTGTGTTGGGCCTTTGTATTCAATACAATGAACAAGAGTCCTATCTTGTCAGCCTTGTCAGCAGGTGGCTAAGGATAACACCCACGCCATAGGTCTCTCAGTTCTTCCAACTCACGAGTTCTTGCCCTGAGGACACACACACACACACCCACACACACACACACACACACACACACACACACACATCATCACTGATAAACACACACACACACACACACACACACATCATCACTGATAACAAAACACACACACACACACACACACACACACACACACACACTGATAACAAACACACACACACACACACACACAAATCCTCTTCTCTTAGGCTGAACATCTGAAGACAGAGAACCCAACTCAGAGCCAATGCAACAGTGACACTAGCCTGGAGGTGACCTCGCCCAACTCATCAGGACCAATCAGAAGATCAGAACTACTAGATTCAACCTACTTCATTTTATTGTATAAAATGTCAGCACACAATGTTTAGGGGCTCTTCTGATAAACTCCCTACGAGTTTGACGAACGGGTCCGTGCACGCGATTCCAGATATCTTTACCTCTGAATAAAACTGCCTTATATTATACAATTATCCACCTTGTCCAAAAGTCTCTACTTGGTCTCCGTTCTCCAGTAAACTTGTTTTATCAACAATAGTAAGGTTCAATGACACAGAAAGCAGTTCAATGTCGGGGTACAGAGTCGCTCTCTTACCAGGATCGCGGCCCGCTCTGACCAGGGTGAAGCCGGCCGGCTCCACCTCTCTGTCCGGGACTCTGTCATCCAGCCAAGTCTCCCAGCTGTATTGGGATTCCGCTGCCAGCAGCGTTTTCATTTATTTAGTCCGTTCGTAGCGGGTATGTACACGATCAACAAGATCAGTCCAAAAACCGAAGATCAGTCCAAAGCAGAATGTTTGCAGAATGTTTGTAAACTAAGTCTACAAATTAAAAACATAAAATAACGCCACACTGCAGGTCGCAACATAGACGCTGCAAGCCGCCATTGTCTTAGTTACGTTCAACGTTACGTCACGTATGACGAAAGCGCGTAAGTGCATGCCC
Source organism: Coregonus suidteri (assembly GCA_036851935.1). NCBI lineage: Eukaryota > Metazoa > Chordata > Actinopteri > Salmoniformes > Salmonidae > Coregonus > Coregonus suidteri. The sequence continues at coordinate 54,396,496 of CM072233.1, forward strand.
ACAGACACCCATAGAGAATGTATTGAAAGCTTTGAAATGTGAAAAAAATAGATTTTACATGACAGGCTATGAGAGACCTCTGGGCGATTTTCAACCTGACTGAAATCGCCCAAAAAACGGGCGGGGCCATTTGAAGCACGACTTTAGCCTGATTTGACATTTAGTGGCTGGCAGATCAGACGTGAACACTGATAACTGCTGTTGCCGTGATATAATTGATTAGAAAAAAAATCCCTTCCTTTTCCCGTTTGGCAGTGCGTCGCCCATATCGCCCTATTGAACAAGCCGTCCCTGCTGGGGATAGACCTAACACCCTACTCTACTGGTTATAGACCTAACATCCTACTGTACTGGGGATAGACCTAACACCCTACTGTAATGGGGATATACCTAACTCCCTACTGTACTGGTTATAGACCTAACACCCTACTGTACTGGTTATAGACCTAACACCCTACTGTACTGGGGATAGACCTAACACCCTACTGTACTGGGGATAGAACCCCTACTGTACTGGGGATAGACACCCTACTGTACTGGGGATAGACCTAACACCCTACTGTACTGGGATAGACCTAACACCCTACTGTACTGGTTATAGACCTAACACCCTACTGTTACTGGTACTGGTTATAGACCTAACACCCTACTGTACTGGGGATACCTAACACCCTACTGAACTGGTATACCTAACAAACCTACTGTACTGGTTATACCTAACACCCTACTGTACTGGGGATAGACCTAACACCCTACTGTACTGGTGATAGACCTAACACCCTACTGTACTGGGGATAGACCTAACACCCTACTGTACTGGGGATAGACCTAACACCCTACTGTACTGGGGATAGACCTAACACCCTACTGTACTGGGGATAGACCTAAAACCCTACTGTACTGGGGATAGACCTAACACCCTACTGTACTGGGGATAGACCTAACACCCTACTGTACTGGGGATAGACCTAACACCCTACTGTACTGGGGATAGACCTAACACCCTACTGTACTGGGGGATAGATAGACCTAACACCCCTACTGTACTGGGATAGACCTAACACCCTACTGTACTGGGGATAGACCTAACACCCTACTGTACTGGGATAGACCTAACACCTACTGTACTGGGGATAGACCTAACACCCTACTGTACTGGGGATAGACCTAACACCCTACTGTACTGGGGATAGACCTAACACCCTACTGTACTGGGGATAGACCTACCTAACAACCCTACTGTACTGGGGATAGACCTATACCCTACTGTACTGGGGATAGACCTAACCCCTACTGTACTGGTTATAGACCTAACACCCTACTGTACTTATAGTAACACCCTACTGTACTGGTTATAGACCTAACACCCTACTGTACTGGGGATAGACCTAACACCCTACTGTACTGGGGATATACCTAACACCCTACTGTACTGGTTATATACCTAACACCCTACTGTACTGGTTATAGACCTAACACCCTACTGTACTGGTTATAGACCTAACACCCTACTGTACTGGGGATAGACCTAACACCCTACTGTACTGGTTATAGACCTAACACCCTAATACTGTACTGGTTATAGACCTAACACCCTACTGTACTGGTTATAGACCTAACACCCTACTGTACTGGGGATAGACCTAACACCCTACTGTACTGGTTATAGACCTAACACCCTACTGTACTGGTTATAGACCTAACACCCTACTGTACTGGGTATAGACCTAACACCCTACTGTACTGGTTATAGACCTAACACCCTACTGTACTGGTTATAGACCTAACACCCTACTGTACTGGGGATATACCTAACTACTGTACTGGGGATATACCTAACACCCTACTGTACTGGGGATAGACCTAACACCCTACTGTACTGGTTATAGACTGTACTGGTTATAGACCTAATTCCCTACTGTGCTGGTTATAGACCTAACACCCTACTGTACTGGTTATAGACCTAACACCCTACTGTAATTGTTATAGACCTAACACTCTACTGTACTGGTTATAGACCTAACACCCTACTGTACTGGGGATATACCTAACACCCTACTGTACTGGTTATAGACCTAACACCCTACTGTACTGGGGATAGACCTAATACCCTACTGTACTGGGGATATACCTAACACCCTACTGTACTGGGGATAGACCTAACACCCTACTGTACTGGTTATAGACCTAATTCCCTACTGTACTGCTGATAGACCTAACACCCTACTGTACTGGTTATAGACCTAACACCCTACTGTACTGGGGATACACCTAACACCCTACTGTACTGGGGATACACCTAACACCCTACTGTACTGGTTATAGACCTAACACCCTACTCTACTGGGGATAGACTTAACTCCCTACTGTACTGGTTATAGACCTAACTCCCTACTGTACTGGGGATAGACCTAACACCCTACTGTACTGGGGATATACCTAACACCCTACTGTACTGGGGATAGACCTAACACACTACTGTACTGGTGATATACCTAACACCCTACTGTACTGGTTATAGACCTTACACCCTACTGTACTGGGGATAGACCTAACACCCTACTGTACTGGTGATGGACCTACCACCATAGGGAGATGCAGTCCCAGAGATGTGCAACGTCATGGCAGGTTGTAACTTGTATGATATTTTCGTGACTTCACTGTCTCTCCTCTCCTCCAGACGACCACATCGCTATATGAGCTGCCTGTGATGAACTGGGAGCTCAGATTGAGGAATATATATTCTGTGAGTAAAAGAACACAGACCCCAAATATAAGAACCTTGTCAGGAGTCGCATTGCCAACCTGAAGGTCATCAAGAACCCCAACCTCAGGAAGAGTGTTCTCTGTGGGAATGTCTCCCCCGACCGCATGGCCAAAATGACCGCTCAGGTAGGCTACCTAACCCTGACCCCTAACCCCAACCTGACCCCTGAGGTAACCCTGACTCTACCTGACCCCTGATCCCTGGCCCTAATGTGTTCTCTGTGTTGAATTATGGAGGTGATTAGCTAAAGCAGATAAGGAAGAACCTGACCCCTGACCCCCGACCCTACTGTGTTCCAGTGTTAACAGGAGTTGGCCAGTGACGAGCTGAAGCAGATAAGGAAGAACCTGGCCCCTGACCCCTGACCCAACTGTGTTCCTTTGTTAACAGGAGATGGCCAGTGATGAGCTGAAGCTAATAAGGAAGAACCTGACCAAAGAGGTCATCAGAGATCACCAGGTGTCCCAAAATGGAGGAACCCAGACCGACCTGTTCACCTGCGGCAAGTGCAAGAAGAAGAGGTGCACCTACACTCAGGTAATATACCATCCACTATATAATACACCTCCTCAGGTAATATACCATCCACTATATAATACACCTCCTCAGGTAATATACCATCTACTATATAATACACCTCCTCAGGTAATATACCATCTACTATATAATACACCTCCTCAGGTAATATACCATCCACTATATAATACACCTCCTCAGGTAATATATACCATCGACTATATAATACACCTCCTCAGGTAATATATCATCCACTATATAATAAACCTCCTCAGGTAATATACCATCTACTATATAATACACCTCCTCAGGTAATATGCCATTCACTATATAATACACCTCCTCAGGTAATATACCATCCACTATATAATACACCTCCTCAGGTAATATACCATCTACTATATAATACACCTCCTCAGGTAATATACCATCTACTATATAATACACCTCCTCAGGTAATATACCATCCACTATATAATACACCTCCTCAGGTAATATACCATCTACTATATAATACACCTCCTCAGGTAATATACCATCCACTATATAATACACCTCCTCAGGTAATATACCATCTACTATATAATACACCTCCACTCAGGTAATATACCATCTACTATATAATACACCTCCTCAGGTAATATACCATCTACTATATAATACACCTCCTCAGGTAATATACCATCGACTATATAATACACGTCCTCAGGTAATATATCATCCACTATATAATAAACCTCCTCAGGTAATATACCATCTACTATATAATACACCTCCACCCAGGTAATATACCATCTTCTATATAATACACCTCCTCAGGTAATATACAATCCACTATATAATACATCTCCTCAGGTAATATACCATCTACTATATAATACACCTCCTCAGGTAATATACCATCCACTATATAATACACCTCCTCAGGTAATATACCATCCACTATATAATACACCTCCTCAGGTAATATACCATCTACTATATAATACACCTCCTCAGGTAACATACCATCCACTATATAATACACCTCCTCAGGTAATATACCATCCACTATATAATACACCTCCTCAGGTAATATACCATCCACTATATAATACACCTCCTCAGGTAATATACCATCCACTATATAATACACCTCCTCGGGTAATTTACCATCCACTATATAATACACCTCCTCAGGTAATATACCATCCACTATATAATACACCTCCTCAGGTAATATACCTTCTACTATATAATACACCTCCTCAGGTAATATACCATCTACTATATAATACACCTCCTCAGGTAATATACCATCCACTATATAATACACCTCCTCAGGTAATATACCATCCACTATATAATACACCTCCTCAGGTAATATACCATCTACTATATAATACACATCATCAGATAATATACCATCTACTATATAATACACCTCCTCAGGTAATATACCATCCACTATATAATACACCTCCTCAGGTAATATACCATCCACTATATAATACACCTCCTCAGGTAATATACCATCCACTATATAATACACCTCCTCAGGTAATATACCATCCACTATATAATACACCACCTCAGGTAATATACAATTCACTATATAATACACCTCCTCAGGTAATATACCATCTACTATATAATACACCTCCTCAGGTAATATACCATCCACTATATTATACACCTCCTCAGATAATATACCATCTACTATATAATACACCTCCTCAGGTAATATACCATCCACTATATAATACACCTCCTCAGGTAATATACCATCCACTATATAATACACCTCCAATCAGGTAATATACCATCTACTATATAATACACCTCCTCAGGTAATATACCATCTACTATATAATACACCTCCACTCAGGTAATATACCATCTACTATATAATACACCTCCTCAGGTAATATACCATCCACTATATAATACACCTCCACTCAGGTAATATACCATCTACTATATAATACACCTCCTCAGGTAATATACCATCCACTATATAATACACCTCCTCAGGTAGTATACCATCTACTATATAATACACCTCCACTCAGGTAATATACCATCAACTATATAATACACCTCCTCAGGTAATATACCATCTACTATATAATACACCTCCTCAGGTAATATACCATCCACAATATATTACACCTCCTCAGGTAATATACCATCTACTATATAATACACCTCCTCAGGTAATATACCATCCACTATATAATACACCTCCTCAGGTAATATACTATCTACTATATAATACACCTCCTCAGGTAATATACCATCTACTATATAATACACCTCAGGTAATATACCATCCACTATATAATACACCTCCTCAGGTAATATACCATCTACTATATAATACACCTCCTCAGGTAATATACCATCCACTATATAATACACCTCCTCAGGTAATATACCATCCACTATATAATACACCTCCTCAGGTAATATACCATCAACTATATAATACACCTCCTCAGGTAATATACCATCCACTATATAATACACCTCCTCAGGTAATATACCATCCACTATATAATACACCTCCTCAGGTAATATACCATCCACTATATAATACACTTCCACTCAGGTAATATACCATCTACTATATAATACACCTCCTCAGGTAATATACCATCTACTATATAATACACCTCCTCAGGTAATATACCATCCACTATATAATACACCTCCTCAGGTAATATACCATCTACTATATAATACACCTCCTCAGGTAATATACCATCCACTATATAATACACCTCCTCAGGTAATATACCATCTACTATATAATACACCTCCTCAGGTAATATACCATCCACTATATAATACACCTCCTCAGGTAATATACCATCTACTATATAATACACCTCCTCAGGTAATATACCATCCACTATATAATACACCTCCTCAGGTAATATACCATCTACTATATAATAGGTAATATACCATCTACTATATAATACACCTCCTCAGGTAATATACCATCCACTATATAATACACCTCCTCAGGTAATATACCATCTACTATATAATACACCTCCTCAGGTAATATACCATCTACTATATAATAATACCCTCAGGTAATATACCATCCACTATATAATACACCTCCTCAGGTAATATACCATCCACTATATAATACACCTCCTCAGGTAATATACCATCAACTATATAATACACCTCCTCAGGTAATATACCATCCACTATATAATACACCTCCTCAGGTAATATACCATCCACTATATAATACACCTCCTCAGGTAATATACCATCCACTATATAATACACCTCCTCAGGTAATATACCATCCACTATATAATACACCTCCTCAGGTAATATACCATCCACTATATAATACACCTCCTCAGGTAATATACCATCTACTATATAATACACCTCAGGTAATATACCATCCACTATATAATACACCTCCTCAGGTAATATATACCATCTACTATATAATACACCTCCTCAGGTAATATACCATCCACTATATAATACACCTCCTCAGGAATATACCATCCACTATATAATACACCTCCTCAGGTAATATACCATCCACTATATAATACACCTCCTCAGGTAATATACCATCCACTATATAATACACCTCCTCAGGTAATATACCATCCACTATATAATACACCTCCTCAGGTAATATACCATCCACTATATAATACCACCTCCTCAGGTAATATACCATCTACTATATAATACACCTCCTCAGGTAATATACCATCCACTATATAATACACCTCCTCAGGTAATATACCATCCACTATATAATACACCTCCTCAGGTAATATACCATCTACTATATAATACACCTCCTCAGGTAATATACCATCCACTATATAATACACCTCCTCAGGTAATATACCATCTACTATATAATACACCTCCTCAGGTAATATACCATCTACTATATAATACACCTCCTCAGGTAATATACCATCCACTATATAATACACCTCCTCAGTAATATACCATCCACTATATAATACACCTCCTCAGGTAATATACCATCCACTATATAATACACCTCCTCAGGTAATATACCATCTACTATATAATACACACTCCTCAGGTAATATACCATCCACTATATAATACACCTCCTCAGGTAATATACCATCCACTATATAATACACCTCCACTCAGGTAATATACCATCTACTATATAATACACCTCCTCAGGTAATATACCATCCACTATATAATACACTTCCACTCAGGTAATATACCATCTACTATATAATACACCTCCTCAGGTAATATACCATCTACTATATAATGCACCTCCTCAGGTAATATACCATCCACTATATAATACACCTCCTCAGGTAATATACCATTTACTATATAATACACCTCCTCAGGTAATATACCATCCACTATATAATACACCTCCTCAGGTAATATACCATCTACTATATAATACACCTCCACTCAGGTAATATACCATCTACTATATAATACACCTCCTCAGGTAATATACCATCCACTATATAATACACTTCCACTCAGGTAATATACCATCTACTATATAATACACCTCCTCAGGTAATATACCATCCACTATATAATACACCTTCCACTCAGGTAATATACCATCTACTATATAATACACCTCCTCAGGTAATATACCATCCACTATATAATACACCTCCTCAGTCAGGTATATACACCCCCTCATCCACCATACTATATAATACACCTCCTCAGGTAATATACCATCTACTATATAATACACCTCCTCAGGTAATATACCATCTACTATATAATACACCTCCTCAGGTAATATACCATCTACTATATAATACACCTCCTCAGGTAATATACCATCTACTATATAATACACCTCCTCAGGTAATATACCATCTACTATATAATACACCTCCTCAGGTAATATACCATCCACTATATAATACACCTCCACTCAGGTAATATACCATCTACTATATAATACACCTCCTAGGTAATATACCATCCACTATATAATACACCTCCTCAGGTAATATACCATCCACTATATAATACACCTCCTCAGGTATATACCATCCACTACATAATACCCTCCTATATAATACTATACCTCCTCAGGTAATATACCATCTACTATATAATACACCTCCTCAGGTAATATACCATCTACTATATAATACACCTCCTCAGGTAATATACCATCCACTATATAATACACCTCCTCAGGTAATATACAATCCACTATATAATACACCTCCTCAGGTAATATACCATCTACCACCTCCTCAGGTAATATACCATCCACTATATAATACACCTCCTCAGGTAATATACCATCTACTATATAATACACCTCCTCAGGTATATACCATCCACTATATAACACCTCCTCAGGTAATATACCATCCACTATATAATACACCTCCTCAGGTAATATACCATCCACTATATAATACACCTCCTCAGGTAATATACCATCTACTATATAATACACCTCCTCAGGTAATCAGGTAATATATAATCCACTATATAATACACCTCCTCAGGTAATATACCATCCACTATATAATACACCCTCCTCAGGTAATATACCATCTACTATATAATACACCTCCTCAGGTAATATACCATCTAATATACCATCCTCACCATATATAATACACCTCCTCAGGTAATATACCATCCACTATATAATACACCTCCTCACGTAATATACCATCTACTATATAATACACCTCCACTCAGGTAATATACCATCTACTATATAATACACCTCCTCAGGTAATATACCATCCACTATATAATACACCTCCTCAGGTAATATACCATCTACTATATAATACACCTCCTCAGGTAATATACCATCCACTATATAATACACCTCCTCAGGTAATATACCATCCACTATATAATACACCTCCTAGGTAATATACCATCTACTATATAATACACCTCCTCAGGTAATATACCATCCACTATATAATACACCTCCTCAGGTAATATACCATCCACTATATAATACACCTCCTCAGGTAATATACCATCCACTATATAATACACCTCCTCAGGTAATATACCATCCACTATATAATACACCTCCTCCTCAGGTAATATACACATCCTACTATATAATACACCTCCTCAGGTAATATACCATCTACTATATAATACACCTCCTCAGGTAATATACCATCCACTATATAATACACCTCCTCAGGTAATATACCATCCACTATATAATACACCTCCTCAGGTAATATACCATCCACTATAATACACCTCCTCAGGTAATATACCATCCACTATATAATACACCTCCTCAGGTAATATACCATCCACTATATAATACACACTCCTCAGGTACATACCATCTACTATATAATACACCTCCTCAGGTAATATACCATCTACTATATAATACACCTCCTCAGGTAATATACCATCCACTATATAATACACCTCCTCAGGTAATATACCATCTACTATATAATACACCTCCACTCAGGTAATATACCAGGGTAATATACCATCCACTATATAATACACTTCCTCAGGGTAATATACCATCTACTATATAATACACCTCCTCAGGTAATATACCATCCACTATATAATACACCTCCTCAGGTAATATACCACTATATAATACACCTCCTCAGGTATATACCATCCACTATATAATACACCTCCTCAGGTAATATACCATCTACTATATAATACACCTCCTCAGGTAATATACCATCTACTATATAATACACCTCCTCAGGTAATATACCATCTACTATATAATACACCTCCTCAGGTAATATACCCATCCACTATATAATACACCTCCTCAGGTAATATACCATCCACTATATAATACACCTCCTCAGGTAATATACCATCTACTATATAATACACCTCCTCAGGTAATATACCATCCACTATATAATACACCTCCTCAGGTAATATACCATCTACTATATAATACACCTCCTCAGGTAATATACCATCCACTATATAATACACCTCCTCAGGTAATATACCATCCACTATATAATACACCTCCTCAGGTAATATACCATCCACTATATAATACACCTCAGGTCAGGTATATAATACACCTCCTCTATATAATATATACACTCCTCAGGTAATATACCATCCACTATATAATACACCTCCTCAGGTAATATACCATCCACTATATAATACACCTCCTCAGGTAATATACCATCTACTATATAATACACCTCCTCAGGTAATATACCATCCACTATATAATACACCTCCTCAGGGTAATATACCATCTCCACTAGGTATCTACTAATAATACACCTCCTCAGGTAATATACCATCCACTATATAATACACCTCCTCAGGTAATATACCATCTACTATATATAATACACCTCCTCAGGTAATATACCATCTACTATATAATACACCTCACCTCATATATATACATCTACTATATAATACACCTCCTCAGGTAAATATACCATCCACTATATAATACACCTCCTCAGGTAATCATATATAATACCCTCCTCAGGTAATATACCATCCACTATAAATACACCTCCTCAGGTAATATACCATCTAATACTATCATAATACACTATATAATACACCTCCTCAGGTAATATACCATCCACTATATAATACAACTCCTCAGGTAATATACCATCCACTATAATACACCTCCTCAGGTAATATACCATCTACTATATAATACACCTCCTCAGGTAATATACCATCCACTATATAATACACCTCCTCAGGTAATATACCATCTACTATATAATACACCTCCTCAGGTAATATACCATCCACTATATAATACACCCCCTCAGGTAATATACCATCCACTATATAATACACCTCCTCAGGTAATATACCATCCTCTAATACACACCTCCTCAGTAATAGGTACCATCTACTATATAATACACCTCCTCAGGTAATATACCATCCACTATATAATACACCTCCTCAGGTAATATACCATCCACTATATAATACACCTCCTCAGGTAATATACCATCTACTATATAATACACCTCCTCAGGTAATATACCATCTACTATATAATACACCTCCTCAGGTAATATACCATCCACTATATAATACACCTCCTCAGGTAATATACCATCTACTATATAATACACTATCATAATACCATCCACTATATAATCCTCAGGTAATATACCATCTACTATATAATACACCTCCACTCAGGTAATATACCATCTACTATATAATACACCTCCTCAGGTAATATACCTTCCACTATATAATACACCTCCTCAGGTAATATACCATCCACTATATAATACACCTCCTCAGGTAATATACCATCCACTATATAATACACCTCAGGTAATATACCAGGTAATAATACACCTCCTCAGGTAATATACCATCCACTATATAATACACCTCCTCAGGTAATATACCATCCACTATATAATACACCTCCTCAGGTAATATACCATCTACTATATAATACACCTCCTCAGGTAATATACCATCCACTATATAATACACCTCCTCAGGTAATATACCATCCACTATATAATACACCTCCTCAGGTAATATACCATCTACTATATAATACACACCTCAGGTAATATACCATCCACTATATATAATACACCTCCTCAGGTAATATACCATCTACTATATAATACACCTCCTCAGGTAATATACCATCTACTATATAATACACCTCCTCAGGTAATATACCATCTACTATATAATACCAGGTAATATACCATCTATATATAATACAACCTCCTCAGGTAATATACCATCCACTATATAATACACCTCCTCAGGTAATATACCATCTACTATATAATACACCTCCTCAGGTAATATACCATCCACTATATAATACACCTCCTCAGGTAATATACCATCTACTATATAATACACCTCCTCAGGTAATATACCATCCACTATATAATACACCTCCTCAGGTAATATACCATATAATACCACTATATACCATATATAATACACCTCCTCAGGTAATATACCATCTACTATATAATACACCTCCTCAGGTAATATACTCTACTATATAATACACCTCCTCAGGTAATATACCATCTACTATATAATACACCTCCTCAGGTAATATACCATCTACTATATATATACACCTCCTCAGGTAATATACCATCTACTATATAATACACCTCCTCAGGTAATATACCATCCATCCACTATATAATACACTTCCATCAGGTAATATACCATCTACTATATAATACACCTCCTCAGTAATATACCATCCACTATATAATACACCTCCTAGGTAATATACCATCCACTATATAATACACCTCCTCAGGTAATATACCATCCACTATATAATACACCTCCTCAGGTAATATACCATCCACTATATAATACACCTCCTCAGGTAATATACCATCTACTATATAATACACCTCCTCAGGTAATATACCATCTACTATATAATACACCTCCTCAGGTAATATACCATCCATCTACTATATAATACACCTCCTCAGGTAATATACCATCTACTATAGGTAATATACCATCTACTATATAATACACCTCCTCAGGTAATATACCATCCACTATATAATACACCTCCTCAGGTAATATACCATCTACTATATAATACACCTCCTCAGGTAATATACCATCCACTATATAATACACCTCCTCAGGTAATATACCATCTACTATATAATACACCTCCTCAGGTAATATACCATCCACTATATAATACACCTCCTCAGGTAATATACCATCTACTATATAATACACCTCCTCAGGTAATATACCATCCACTATATAATACACCTCCTCAGGTAATATACCATCCACTATATAATACACCTCCTCAGGTAATATACCATCTACATATATAATACACCTCCTCAGGTAATATACCATCTACTATATAATACACCTCCTCAGGTATATACCATCCACTATATAATACACCTCCTCAGGTAATATACCATCCACTATATAATACACCTCCTCAGGTAATATACCATCTACTATATAATACACCTCCTCAGGTAATATACCATCTACTATATAATACACCTCCTCAGGTAATATACCATCCACTATATAATACACCTCCTCAGGTAATATACCATCTACTATATAATACACCTCCTCAGGTAATATACCATCCACTATATAATACACCTCCTCAGGTAATATACCATCCACTATATAATACACCTCCTCAGGTAATATACCATCTACTATATAATACACCTCCTCAGGTAATATACCATCCACTATATAATACACCTCCTCAGGTAATATACCATCCACTATATAATACACCTCCTCAGGTAATATACCATCCACTATATAATACACCTCCTCAGGTAATATACCATCCACTATATAATACACCTCCTCAGGTAATATACCATCCACTATATAATACCCTCCTCAGGTAATATACCATCTACTATATAATACACCTCCTCAGGTAATATACCATACTATATAATACCATATACCATCCACTATATAATACACCTCCTCAGGTAATATACCATCCACTATATAATACACCTCCTCAGGTAATATACCATCCACTATATAATACACCTCCTCAGGTAATATACCATCCACTATATAATACACCTCCATCCACTATAGGTACACCTCCTCAGGTAATATACCATCTACTATATAATACACCTCCTCAGGTAATATACCATCTACTATATAATACACCTCCTCAGGTAATATACCATCTACTATATAATACACCTCCTCAGGTAATATACCATCTACTATATAATACACCTCCTCAGGTAATATACCATCTACTATATAATACACCTCCTCAGGTAATATACCATCCACTATATAATACACTTCCACTCAGGTAATATACCATCTACTATATAATACACCTCCTCAGGTAATATACCATCCACTATATAATACACCTCCTCAGGTAATATACCATCCACTATATAATACACCTCCTCAGGTAATATACCATCCACTATATAATACACCTCCTCAGGTAATATACCATCTACTATATATAATACACCTCCTCAGGTAATATACCATCTACTATATAATACACCTCCTCAGGTAATATACCATCTACTATATAATACACCTCCTCAGGTAATATATACCATCCACTATATAATACACCTCCTCAGGTAATATACCATCCACTATATAATACACCTCCTCAGGTAATATACCATCTACTATATAATACACCTCCTCAGGTAATATACCATCCACTATATAATACACCTCCTCAGGTAATATACCATCTACTATATAATACACCTCCTCAGGTAATATACCATCCACTATATAATACACCTCCTCAGGTAATATACCATCCATCCACTATATAATACACCTCCTCAGGTAATATACCATCCACTATATAATACACCTCCTCAGGTAATATACCATCCACTATATAATACACCTCCTCAGGTAATATACCATACTATATAATACAACTCCTCACCATCCATACTATATAATACACCTCCTCAGGTAATATACTATATAATACCATCCTCTAATATACCATCTATACACCTCCTCAGGTAATATACCATCCACTACTATATAATACACCTCCTCAGGTAATATACCATCTACTATATAATAATCCTCACCTCTACTATATCAGTAATATAACCATCCACTATATAATACACCTCCTCAGGTAATATACCATCCACTATATAATACACCTCCTCAGGTAATATACCATCCACTATATAATACACACCCCCTCAGGTAATATACCATCCACTATATAATACACCTCCTCAGGTAATATACCATCCACTATATAATACACCTCCTCAGGTAATATACCATCCACTATATAATACACCTCCTCAGGTAATATACCATCTACTATATAATACACCTCCTCAGGTAATATAATCTACCACCTCCTCACTATATAATACACCTCCTCAGGTAATATACCATCCACTATATAATATAATACACCTCCTCAGGTAATATACCATCCACTATATAATACACCTCCACTCAGGTAATATACCATCTACTATATAATACACCTCCTCAGGTAATAATATACCATCTACTATATAATACACCTCCTCAGGTAATATACCATCTACTATATAATACACCCTCCTCAGGTAATATACCATCTACTATATAATACTACACCTCCTCAGGTAATATACCATCACTATATAATACACCTCCTCAGGTAATATACCATCCACTATATAATACCTCAGGTAATATACCATCCACTATATAATACACCTCCTCAGGTAATATACCATCTACTATATCACCTCCTCAGGTAATATACCATCCACTATATAATACACCTCCTCAGGTAATATACCATCTACTACTATACCTAGGTAATACCATTCACTCCACCTCAGGTAATATACCATCTACTATATAATACACCTCCTCAGGTAATATACCATCTACTATATAATACACCTCCTCAGGTAATATACCATCCACTATATAATACACCTCCTCAGGTAATATACCATCCACTATATAATACACCTCCTCAGGTAATATACCATCTACTATATAATACACCTCCTCAGGTAATATACCATCCACTATATAATACACCTCCTCAGGTAATATACCATCTACTATATAATACACCTCCTCAGGTAATATACCATCCACTATATAATAATACACCTCCTCAGGTAATATACCATCCACTATATAATACACCTCCTCAGGTAATATATCCACTATATAATGCACCTCCTCAGGTAATATACCATCTACTATATAATACACCTCCTCAGGTAATATACCATCCACTATATAATACAACTCCTCAGGTAATATACCATCCACTATATAATACACCTCCTCTCAGGTAATATACCATCTACTATATATATACACCTCCTCAGGTAATATACCATCCACTATATAATACACCTCCTCAGGTAATATACCATCCACTATATAATACACCTCCTCAGGTAATATACCATCCACTATATAATACACCTCCTCAGGTAATATACCATCTACTATATAATACACCTCCTCAGGTAATATACCATCCTACTATATAATACACCTCCTCAGGTAATATACCATCCACTATATAATACACCTCCTCAGGTAATATACCATCTACTATATAATACACCTCCTCAGGTAATATACCATCCACTATATAATACACCTCCTCAGGTAATATACCATCCACTATATAATACACCTCCTCAGGTAATATACCATCTACTATATAATACACCTCCTCAGGTAATATACCTCCACTATATAATACACCATCAGGTAATATACCATCCACTATATAATACACCTCCTCAGGTAATATACCATCCACTATATAATACACCTCCTCAGGTAATATACCATCTACTATATAATACACCTCCTCAGGTAATATACCATCCACTATATAATACACCTCCTCAGGTAATATACATCCACTATATAATACACCTCCTCAGGTAATATACCATCTACTATATAATACACCTCCTCAGGTAATATACCTACTATATAATACACCTCCTCATAATATACCATCTACATATAATACACCTCCCTCAGGTAATATACCATCCACTATATAATACACCTCCTCAGGTAATATACCATCCACTATATAATACACCTCCTCAGGTATATCTACTACCACCTCCTCAGGTACTAATATACCATCCACTATATAATACACCTCCTCAGGTAATATACCATCCACTATATAATACACCTCCTCAGGTAATATACCATCCACTATATAATACACCTCCTCAGGTAAGGTATATACCATCCACTATATATAACACCTCCTCAGGTAATATACCATCTACTATATAATACCCTCCTCAGGTAATATACCATCTACTATATAATACACCTCCTCAGGTAATATACCATCATCCACTATATAATATACCATCTCCTCAGGTAATATCCTCAGGTAATATACCATCTACTATATAATACACCTCCTCAGGTAATATACCATCTACTATATAATACACCTCCTCAGGTATATACCATCTCCTCAGGTTCATATATAATCATACACCTCCTCACTATATATAATACACCTCCTCAGGTAATATACCATCCACTATATAATACACCTCCTCAGGTAATATACCATCTACTATATAATACACTTCCTCAGGTAATACACCATCATCTACTATATAATACACCTCCTCAGGTAATATACCATCCACTATATAATACACCTCCTCAGGTAATATACCATCCACTATATAATACACCTCCTCAGGTAATATACCATCCACTATATAATACACTCCTCCTCTCCAGGTACACCTCCTCAGGTAATATACCATCTACTATATAATACACCTCCTCAGGTAATATACCATCCACTATATAATACACCTCCTCAGGTAATATACCATCTACTATATATAATACACCTCCACTCAGGTAATATACCATCCACTATATAATACACCTCCTCAGGTAATATACCATCTACTATATAATACACCTCCTCAGGTAATATACTCTCCACTATATATATACACCTCCTCAGGTAATATACCATACATAGATATAATACACCTCCTCAGGTAATATACCATCTACTATATAATACACCTCCTCTCAGGTAATATACCATACTATATAATACCCTCCAGGTAATATATATAATACACCTCCTCAGGTAATATACCATCTACTATATAATACACCTCCTCAGGTAATATACCATCCACTATATAATACACCTCCCTCCTCAGGTAATATACACCTCTCACCTCCTCAGGTAATATACCATCCACTATATAATACACCTCCTCAGGTAATATACCATCTACTATATAATACACCTCCACTCAGGTAATATACCATCCTACTATATAATACACCTCCTCAGGTAATATACCATCCACTATATAATACACCTCCTCAGGTAATATCTACTATATAAACATCCTCACTACTATATATACACCTCCTCAGGTAATATACCATCCACTATATAATACACCTCCTCAGGTAATATACCATCTACCTATAATACACCTCCTCAGGTAATATACCATCTACTATATAATACACCTCCTCAGGTAATATACCATCCACTATATAATACACCTCCTCAGGTAATATACCATCTACTATATAATACACCTCCTCAGGTAATATACCATCCACTATATAATACACCTCCTCAGGTAATATACCATCCACTATATAATACACCTCCTCAGGTAATATACCATCTACTATATAATACACCTCCTCAGGTAATATACCATCCACTATATAATACACCTCCTCAGGTAATATACCATCTACTATATAATACACCTCCTCAGGTAATATACCATCCACTATATAATACACCTCCACTCAGGTAATATACCATCTACTATATAATACACCTCCTCAGGTAATATACCATCTACTATATATAATACACCTCCTCAGGTAATATACCATCTACTATATAATACACCTCCTCAGGTAATATACCATATACATATAATAATACACCTCCTCAGGTAATATACCATCTACTATATAATACACCTCCTCAGGTAATATACCATCCACTATATAATACACCTCCTCTCAGGTAATATACCATCTACTATATAATACACCTCCTCAGGTAATATACCATCTACTATATAATACACCTCCTCAGGTAATATACCATCCACTATATAATACACCTCCTCAGGTAATATACCATCTACTATATAATACACCTCCTCAGGTAATATACCATCCACTATATAATACATCCTCACTAATATACCATCTACTCCTCACACCTCCTCAGGTAATATACCATCTACTATATAATACACCTCCTCAGGTAATATACCATCCACTATATAATACACCTACACCTCCACTCCTCAGGTAATATACCATCTACTATATAATACACCTCCTCAGGTAATATACCATCTACTATATAATACACCTCCTCAGGTAAATATACCATCTACTATATAATACACCCTCCTCAGGTAATATACCATCCACTATATAATACACCTCCTCAGGTAATATACCATCTACTATATAATACACCTCCTCAGGTAATATACCATCCACTATATAATACACCTCCTCAGGTAATATACCATCCACTATATAATACACCTCCTCAGGTAATATACCATCTACTATATAATACACCTCCTCAGGTAATATACCTCCTATATAATACACCTCTCAGGTAATATACCATCCACTATAGGTATATACCACCTCCCTCCTCAGGTAATATACCATCCACTATATAATACACCTCCTCAGGTAATATACCATATACCATCCACTCAGGTAATATAATATAATACACCTCCTCAGGTAATATACCATCCACTATATAATACACCTCCTCAGGTAATATACCATCTACTATATAATACACCTCCTCAGGTAATATACCATCCACTATATAATACACCTCCTCAGGTAATATACCATCCACTATATAATACACCTCCTCAGGTAATATACCATCAGGTAATAATACACCTCCTCAGGTAATATACCATCTATATAATACACCTCCTCAGGTAATATATATCCACTATATAATACACCTCCTCAGGTAATATACCATCCACTATATAATACACCTCCTCAGGTAATATACCATCCACTATATAATACACCTCCTCAGGTAATATACCATCTACTATATAATACACCTCCTCAGGTATATACCATCCACTACACCACCTCCTCAGGTAATATACCATCCACTATATAATACACCTCCTCAGGTAATATACCATCTACTATATAATACACCTCCTCAGGTAATATAATATCCACTATATAATACACCTCCTCAGGTAATATAATCTACTATATAATACACCTCCTCAGGTAATATACCATCTACTATATAATACACCTCCTCCTCACTATAATAACTACACCTCCTCAGGTAATATACCATAATATACCATCCACTATATACTATACACCTCCTCTCAGGTAATATACCATCTATATAATACACCTCCTCAGGTAATATACCTATCCACACCTATCATATACCATCACCTCTCAGGTAATATACCATCTACTATATAATACACCTCCTCAGGTAAGGTAATATACCATCCACTATATAATACACCTCCTCACCTCCCCAGGTAATATACACCATCCTCTATATAATACATAATACACCTCCTCAGGTAATATACCATCTACTATATAATACACCTCCTCAGGTAATATACCATCCACTATATAATACACCTCCTCAGGTAATATACCATCCACTATATAATACACCTCCTCAGGTATACTATATAATACACCTCCTCAGGTAATATACCATCTACTATATAATACACCTCCTCAGGTAATATACCATCCACTATATAATACACCTCCTCAGGTAATATACCATCTACTATATAATACACCTCCTCAGGTAATATACCATCCACTATATAATACACCTCCTCAGGTAATATACCATCCACTATATAATACACCTCCTCAGGTAATATACCATCTACTATATAATACACCTCCTCAGGTAATATACCATCCACTATATAATACACCTCCTCAGGTAATATACCATCTACTATATAATACCTACCAGGTAATATACCATCTACTATATAATACACCTCCTCAGGTAATATACCATCCACTATATATATACCCTCCTCAGGTAATATACCATCTACTATATAATACACCTCCTCAGGTAATATAATACATCCACTCAGGTACTATATATAATACACCTCCTCAGGTAATATACCTCCAGGTAATACACCTACTCAGGTAATATACCATCCACTATATAATACACCTCCTCAGGTAATATACCATCCACTATATAATACACCTCCTCAGGTAATATACCATCTACTATATAATACACCTCCTCAGGTAATATACCATCTACTATATAATACACCTCCTCAGGTAATATACCATCTACTATATAATACACCTCCTCAGGTAATATACCATCCACTATATAATACACCTCCACTCATAATATACCATCTACTATATAATACACCTCCTCAGGTAATATATCCACTATCTACTATATAATACATCTACCACCTCCTCAGGTAATATACCATCCACTATATAATACACCTCCTCAGGTAATATACCATCCACTATATAATACACCTCCTCAGGTAATATACCATCTACTATATAATACACCTCCTCAGGTAATATACCATCTACTATATAATACACCTCCTCAGGTAATATACCATCTACTATATAATACACCTCCTCAGGTAATATACCATCTACTATATAATACACCTCCTCAGGTAATATACCATCTACTATATAATACACCTCCTCAGGTAATATACCATCCACTATATAATACACCTCCTCAGGTAATATACCATCTACTATATAATACACCTCCTCAGGTAATATACCATCCACTATATAATACACCTCTCAGGTATATACCATCTACTATAATACACCTCCTCAGGTAATATACCACACTATATAATACACCTCCTCAGGTAATATACCATCCACTATATAATACACCTCCTCAGGTAATATACCATCCACTATATAATACACCTCCTCAGGTAATATACCATCTACTATATAATACACCTCCTCAGGTAATATACCATCCACTATATAATACAACTCCTCAGGTAATATACCATCCACTATATAATACACCTCCACTCAGGTAATATACCATCTACTATATAATACACCTCCTCAGGTAATATACCATCTACTATATAATACACCTCCTCAGGTAATATACCATCCACTATATAATACACCTCCTCAGGTAATATACCATCCACTATATAATACACCTCCTCAGGTAATATACCATCTACTATATAATACACCTCCACTCAGGTCAGGTATCTACTATATAATACACCTCCTCAGGTTATATACCATACACTATATAATACACTCCTCAGGTAATATATATATATACCATCTCCTATATAATATACCATCCTCAGGTAATATACCATCCACTATATAATACACCTCCTCAGGTACACCTCCTAATATACCATCTACTATATAATACACCTCCTCAGGTAATATACCATCCACTATATAATACACCTCCTCAGGTAATATACCATCCACTATATAATACACCCTCCTCAGGTAATATACCATCCACTATATAATACACCCTCCTCAGGTAATATACCATCCACTATATAATACACCTCCTCAGGTAATATACCATCCACTATATAATACACCTCCTCAGGTAATATACCATCTACTATATAATACACCTCCTCAGGTAATATACCATCCACTATATAATACACCTCCTCAGGTAATATACCATCTACTATATAATACACCTCCTCAGGTAATATACCATCCACTATATAATACACCTCATACCATCCACTATATAATACACCTCCTCAGGTAATATACCATCTACTATATAATACACCTCCTCAGGTAATATACCTTCCACTATATAATACACCTCCTCAGGTAATATACCATCCACTATATAATACACCTCCTCAGGTAATATACCATCCACTATATAATACACCTCCTCAGGTAATATACCATCCACTATATAATACACCTCCTCAGGTAATATACCATCCACTATATAATACACCTCCTCAGGTAATATACCATCTACTATATAATACACCTCCTCAGGTAATATACCATCTACTATATAATACACCTCCTCAGGTAATATACCATCCACTATATAATACACCTCCTCAGGTAATATACCATCCACTATATAATACACCTCCTCAGGTAATATACCATCTACTATATAATACACCTCCACTCAGGTAATATACCATCCACTATATAATACACCTCCTCAGGTAATATACCATCCACTATATAATACACCTCCTCAGGTAATATACCATCCACTATATAATACACCTCCTCAGGTAATATATACCATCCACTATATAATACACCTCCTCAGGTAATATACCATCTACTATATAATACACCTCCTCAGGTAATATACCATCTACTATATAATACACCTCCTCAGGTAATATACCATCTACTATATAATACACCTCCTCAGGTAATATACCATCCACTATATAATACACCTCCTCAGGTAATATACCATCTACTATATAATACACCTCCTCAGGTAATATACCATCTACTATATAATACACCTCCTCAGGTAATATACCATCTACTATATAATACACCTCCTCAGGTAATATACCATCTACTATATAATACACCTCCTCAGGTAATATACCATCTACTATATAATACACCTCCTCAGGTAATATACCATCCACTATATAATACACATCCACTCAGGTAATATACCATATACTATATAATACACCTCTTCAGGTAATACCATCTACCATATATATACACACCTCCTCAGGTAATATACCATCCACTATATAATACACCTCCTCAGGTAATATACCATCTACTATAAATACACCTCCTCAGGTAATATACCATTCACTATATAATACACCTCCTCAGGTAATATACCCATCCACTATATAATACACCTCCTCAGGTAATATACCATCTACTATATAATACACCTCCTCAGGTAATATATACCATCCACTATATAATACACCTCCTCAGGTAATATACCATCTACTATATAATACACCTCCTCAGGTAATATACCATCCACTATATAATACACCTCCTCAGGTAATATACCATCTACTATATAATACACCTCCACTCAGGTAATATACCATCTACATATAATACACCTCCTCAGGTAATATACCATCCACTATATAATACACCTCCTCAGGTAATATACCATCTACTATATAATACACCTCCTCAGGTAATATACCATCCACTATATAATACACCTCCTCAGGTAATATACCATCTACTATATATATAATATACCATCTACTATATAATACACCTCCTCAGGTAATATACCATCTACTATATAATACACCTCCTCAGGTAATATACCATCCACTATATAATACACACTCCTCAGGTAATATACCATCCACTATATAATACACCTCCTCAGGTAATATACCTCACCTCCTCAGGTATACCATCTACTATATAATACACCTCCTCAGGTAATATATACCACTATATAATACACCTCCTAGGTAATATATAATACATACACTCCTCAGGTAATATACCATCCACTATATAATACACCTCCTCAGGTAATATACCATCTACTATATATAATACACCTCCTCATGTAATATACCATCACTATATAAATACACCTCCTCAGGTAATATACCATCCACTATATAATACACCTCCTCAGGTAATATACCATCTACTATATAATACACCCCCTCAGGTAATATACCATCCACTATATAATACACCTCCTCAGGTAATATACCATCCACTATATAATACACCTCCTCAGGTAATTACCATCTACTATATAATATATCCTCAGGTAATATACCACCACTATATAAATACACAGGTAATATACCATCTACTATATAATACACCTCCTCAGGTAATATACCATCTACTATATAATACACCTCCTCAGGTAATATACAATCCAGGTAATATACTATATAATACACCTCCTCAGGTAATCCATCTACTATATATACACATCTCATACTAATATAATCCACTATACCTCCTCCTCAGGTAATATACCATATACTATATAATACACCTCCTATATAATACCATCTACTCAGGTACACCTAAGGTAATATACCATCCACTATATAATACACCTCCTCAGGTAATATACCATCCACTATATAATACACCTCCTCAGGTAATATACCATCCACTATATAATACACCTCCTCAGGTAATATACCATCCACTATATAATACACCTCCTCAGGTAATATACCATCCACTATATAATACACCTCCTCAGGTAATATACCATCCACTATATAATACACCTCCTCAGGTAATATACCATCTACTATATAATCACACCTCCTCAGGTAATATACCATCTACTATATAATACACCTCCTCAGGTAATATACCATCCACTATATAATACACCTCCTCAGGTAATATACTCAGGTAATATACCATCTACTATATAATACACCTCCTCAGGTAATATACCATCTACTATATAATACACCTCCTCAGGTAATATACCATCCACTATATAATACACCTCCTCAGGTAATATACCATCCACTATATAATACACCTCCTCAGGTAATATACCATCCACTATATAATACACTCTCAGGTAATATACCATCCACTATATAATACACCTCCTCAGGTAATATACCTGACACTATATAATACACCTCCTCAGGTAATATACCATCTACTATATAATACACCTCCTCAGGTAATATACCATCCACTATATAATACACCTCCTCAGGTAATATACCATCTACTATATAATATAATACACCTCCTCAGGTAATATACCATCCACTATATAATACACCTCCTCAGGTAATATACCATCCACTATATAATACACCTCCACTCAGGTAATATACCATCTACTATATAATACACCTCCTCAGGTAATATACCATCTACTATATAATACACCTCCTCAGGTAATATACCATCTACTATATAATACACCTCCTCAGGTAATATACCATCCACTATATAATACACCTCCACTCAGGTAATATACCATCTACTATATAATACACCTCCTCAGGTAATATACCATCACTATATAATACACCTCCTCAGGTAATATACCATCTACTATATAATACACCTCCACTCAGGTAATATACCATCAACTATATAATACACCTCCTCAGGTAATATACTATATATAATACACCTCCTCAGGTAATATACCATCCACAATATAATACACCTCCTCAGGTAATATACCATCTACTATATAATACACCTCCTCAGGTAATATACCATCCACTATATAATACACCTCCTCAGGTAATATACCATCCTATATAATACACCTCCTCAGGTAATATACCATCTACTATATAATACACCTCAGGTAATATACCATCCACTATATAATACACCTCCTCAGGTAATATACCATCTACTATATAATACACCTCCTCAGGTAATATACCATCCACTATATAATACACCTCCTCATGTAATATACCATCCACTATATAATACACCTTCTCAGGTAATATACCATCCACTATATACCATAATATACCATCTACTATATAATACACCTCCTCAGGTAATATACCATCCACTATATAATACACCTCCTCAGGTAATATACCATCTACTTATATAATATACCTCCTCAGGTAATATACCATCCACTATATAATACACCTCCTCATGTATATACCATCCACTATATAATACACCTCCTCAGGTAATATACCATCACTATATAATACACCTCCTCAGGTAATATACCATCCACTATATAATACACCTCCTCAGGTAATATACCATCTACTATATAATACACCTCCTCAGGTAATATACCATCTACTATATAATACACCTCCTCAGGTAATATACCATCCACTATATAATACACCTCCTCAGGTAATATACCATCCACTATATAATACACCTCCTCAGGTAATATACCATCCACTATATAATACACCTCCTCAGGTAATATACCATCCACTATATAATACACCTCCTCAGGTAATATACCATCAACTATATAATACACCTCCTCAGGTAATATACCATCCACTATATAATACACCCTCCTCAGGTAATATACCATCCACTATATAATACACCTCCTCAGGTAATATACCATCCACTATATAATACACCTCCTCAGGTAATATACCATCCACTATATAATACACCTCCTCAGGTAATATACCATCCACTATATAATACACCTCCACTCAGGTAATATACCATCTACTATATAATACACCTCCTCAGGTAATATACCATCCACTATATAATACACTTCCACTCAGGTAATATACCATCTACTATATAATACACCTCCTCAGGTAATATACCATCTACTATATAATACACCTCCTCAGGTAATATACCATCCACTATATAATACACCTCCTCAGGTAATATACCATCTACTATATAATACACCTCCTCAGGTAATATACCATCCACTATATAATACACCTCCTCAGGTAATATACCATCTACTATATAATACACCTCCACTCAGGTAATATACCATTTACTATATAATACACCTCCTCAGGTAATATACCTTCCACTATATAATACACCTCCTCAGGTAATATACCATCCACTATATAATACACCTCCTCAGGTAATATACCATCCACTATATAATACACCTCCTCAGGTAATATACCATCTACTATATAATACACCTCCTCAGGTAATATACCATCCACTATATAATACACCTCCTCAGGTAATATACCATCCACTATATAATACACCTCCTCAGGTAATATATACCATCCACTATATAATACACCTCCACTCAGGTAATATACCATCTACTATATAATACACCTCCTCAGGTAATATACCATCCACTATATAATACACTTCCACTCAGGTAATATACCATCTACTATATAATACACCTCCTCAGGTAATATACCATCTACTATATAATACACCTCATCAGGTAATATACCCATCCACTATATAATACACCTCCTCAGGTAATATACCATCTACTATATAATACACCTCCTCAGGTAATATACCATCCACTATATAATACACCTCCTCAGGTAATATACCATCTACTATATAATACACCTCCCCTCAGGTAATATACCATCTACTATATAATACACCTCCTCAGGTAATATACCATCCACTATATAATACACTTCCACTCAGGTAATATACCATCTACTATATAATACACCTCCTCAGGTAATATACCATCCACTATATAATACACTTCCACTCAGGTAATATACCATCTACTATATAATACACCTCCTCAGGTAATATACCATCCACTATATAATACACCTCCTCAGGTAATATACCATCCACTATATAATACACCCCCTCAGGTAATATACCATCCACTATATAATACACCTCCTCAGGTAATATACCATCTACTATATAATACACCTCCTCAGGTAATATACCATCTACTATATAATACACCTCCTCAGGTAATATACCATCTACTATATAATACACCTCCTCAGGTAATATACCATCTACTATATAATACACCTCCACTCAGGTAATATACCATCTACTATATAATACACCTCCTCAGGTAATATACCATCCACTATATAATACACTTCCACTCAGGTAATATACCTCTACTATATAATACACCTCCTCAGGTAATATACCATCCACTATATAATACACCTCCTCAGGTAATATACCATCCACTATATAATACACCTCCTCAGGTAATATACCATCCACTATATAATACACCTCCTCAGGTAATATACCATCTACTATATAATACACCTCCTCAGGTAATATACCATCTACTATATAATACACCTCCTCAGGTAATATACCATCTACTGTATAATATACCTCCTCAGGTAATATACCATCCACTATATAATACACCTCCTCAGGTAATATACCATCCACTATATAATACACCTTCTCAGGTAATATACCATTCACTATATAATACACCTCCTCAGGTAATATACCATCCACTATATAATATACCTCCTCAGGTAATATACCATCTACTATATAATACACCTCCTCAGGTAATATACCATCTATTATATAATACACCTCCTCAGGTAATATACCATCCACTATATAATACACCTCCTCAGGTAATATACCATCTACTATATAATACACCTCCTCAGGTAATATACCATCCACTATATAATACACCTCCTCAGGTAATATACAATCTACTATATAATACACCTCCACTCAGGTAATATACCATCTACTATATAATACACCTCCTCAGGTAATATACCATTCACTATATAATACACCTCAGGTAATATACCACTTTTTCCACATTTTGTTACGTTACAGCCTTATTCTAAAATGGATTGAATTGTTTTTTCCCCCTCATCAATCTACACACAATACCCCATAATGACAATGCAAAAACAGGTTTTTAGATTTGTTTGCAAATGTATTACAAATAAAAAACTGATATCACATTTACATAAGTATTCAGACCCTTTACTCAGTACTTTGTTGAAGCACCTTTGGCAGCGATTACAGCCTCGAGTCTTCTTGGGTATGACGCTACAAGTTTGGCACACCTGTATTTGGGGAGTTTCTCCCATTCTTCTCTGCAGATCCTCTCAAGCTCTGTCAGGTTGGATGGGGAGCGTCGCTGCACAGCTATTCTCAGGTCTCTCCAGATATGTTTGATCAGGTTCAAGTATGGGCTCTGGCTGGGCCACTCAAGGACATTCAGAGACTTGTCACGAAGCCACTCCTGCATTGTCTTGGCTGTGTGCTTAGGGTTGTTGACCTGTTGGAAGGTGAACCTTCGCCCCACTCTGAGGTTCTGAGCGCTGTGGCGCAGGTTTTCATCAAGGATCTCTCTGTACTTTGCTCCGTTCATCTTTCCCTTGATCCTGACTAGTCTCCCAGCCCTGCCGCTGAAAAACATCCCCAGAGCATGATGCTGCCACCACCATCCTTCACCGTAGGGATGGTGCCAGGTTTCCTCCAGACGTGACACTTGACATTAGGTGCCTTTTGATTGCTCAGTTGGCCGGGCGACCAGCTCTAGGAAGAGTCTTAGTGGTTCCAAACTTCTTCCATTTAAGAATGATTGAGTCCACTGTGTTCTTGGGGACCTTCAATGCTGCATACATTGTTTGGTACCCTTCCCCAGATCTGTGCCTCGACACAATCCTGTCTCGGAGCTCTACGGACAATCCCTTCGACCTCATGGCTTGGTTTTTGCTCTGACATGTACTGTCAACTGTGGGAACTTATATAGACAGGTGTGTACCTTTCCAAATCATGTCCAATCAATTGAATTTACCACAGGTGGACTCCAATCAAGTTGTAGAAACATCTCAAGGATGATCAATGGAAACAGGATGCACCTGAGCTCAATTTCGAGTCTCATAGCAAAGGGTCTGAATACTTATGTAAACAAGGTATTTCTGTTTTTTATTTTTAATACATTTGCCACAATTTCTTAACCCGTTTTCGCTTTGTCATTATGGGGTATTGTGTGTAGATTGAGGATTTGTATTTATTTAATCAATTTTAGAATAAAATGGAAAAAGTGAAGGTGTCTGAATACTATTCGAAGGCACTGTATGTGTATGCGACCAATAAAATGTCATTTGATTTAGAGGAGAAATAGAGCTCCTTTACATCAATGAAAACCTTGAGTTTCTAGCCCAAACCACTCAAAGGTTATGGCCCATATTACCGGAGCGTCCCCTTTCTACTGTGAATTGGCGTACATTTTATATAACTTTATGAACCATGTCGTGAGCTGTTTTTCAACTACTCGCATGCCGCTCGTTTTTGTTTTAATAACAAACAACCTTGTTTACTCATGTTACCTGGCTAGCTAGCTAACAATATGGTACCTTGGCTATGCACACATTTGGATGGAAAAACAGAAAAGGGAGAGATGGCCTACTCAAAGAGATGCTTTAAAGGATCAATGTAGTTCTAAGCTAAATCAGAATTTAAAAATCGCAATTTTTCTGATGTTCCTTAAATTCTGCCTAACTTTTGGGAGCAGTGTGTGTCTGTGAGCGAGAATGAGCACGAGAGTGTGTGAGAAAGGATGTGTGTGGCAGGGAGAATGTGTAGGATATTGCCTTTTTCTCAATTGGATTTGCTCAACTCCTGCGTCTTCTCTGGCCTACTTTTGAAAAAGGTCAAAGATAATCGAGGAGAGGGGAAAATGCTCTTGTATGAAAACTCTCCTTCTCCAATCGTGCGTCATCAGGCAAATGACGTTTACAGGGTGGAATCCGATAATTCATGTATAAAGTGATCAAAACATTTAGCTAGTTGTGCCAGACATTTATAGATAAAAGGAGTTTCATGCTTTTCTCCTTCGAGAAAACAATAGCTGATTTTAAAGGGGGTGTGGCAGATTTCAAAACTCTTCTGCAAAGGACTCGGGTAGGATACACTTGTGCTTCCTCGCCAAGAGGTCTTCCGTTTGCCTACTAACGAACTTACACTGTCCTCAACAACTTATTACATTTACATTTTAGTCATTTAGCAGACGCTCTTATCCAGAGCGACTTACAGGAGCAATTAGGGTTAAGTGCCTTGCTCAAGGGCACATCGACAGATTTTTCACCTAGTCAGCTCGGGGATTAGAACCAGCGACCTTTCGATTACTGGCACAACGCTCTTAACCACTAAGCTACCTGCCGTTTCACACGGGACATGGGGAGAGGACAGGGGCGAGAGGACAAGGGAGAGAGAAAGGACATGGAAGAGGAGGGAGGACAGAGGACACGGGACAGGAGAGAGGAGGGGACAGAGGACAGGGGACGGGAGAGGGGACATGGGAGAGGGGACAGGCGAGAGAGGACAAGGGAGAGAGAGAGGAGAGGAGGGAGGACAGGGGACAGGAGAGAGGAGGGGACAGGGGACAGGAAAGGGGACGGGACAGGGGACAGGCGCGAGGACAGGGGACAGGCGAGAGAGGACAGGGGAGAGGATGTGGGACAGGGGAGAGGGGACACAGGAGGGGAGAGAGGACACGGGAGAGAGGACAGGGGAGAGAGGACACGGGAGAGGGGACACAGGAGGGGAGAGAGGACACTGGACAGGGGAGGGGACACGGGAGGGGAGAGAGGACACGGGACAGGGGAGAGAGGACAGGGGAGAGGGGACACGGGAGGGGAGAGAGGACACGGGAGAGAGGACACTGGACAGGGGAGGGGACACGGGAGGGGAGAGAGGACACGGGAGAGAGGACACTGGACAGGGGAGGGGACACGGGACAGGGGAGAGAGGACACGGGACAGGGGAGAGAGGACAGGGGAGAGGGGACACGGGAGGGGAGAGGGGACACGGGAGGGGAGAGAGGACATGGGAGAGAGGACACTGGACAGGGGAGGGGAGAGAGGACACGGGACAGGGGAGAGAGGACAGGGGAGAGGGGACACGGGAGGGGAGAGAGGACACGGG
The DNA here is from genome assembly GCA_036851935.1 of Coregonus suidteri. NCBI lineage: Eukaryota > Metazoa > Chordata > Actinopteri > Salmoniformes > Salmonidae > Coregonus > Coregonus suidteri. The sequence goes on from CM072233.1 coordinate 54,428,867, forward strand.
AGAGAGGACAGGGGAGAGAGGACACGGGAGAGGGGACACAGGAGGGGAGAGAGGACACTGGACAGGGGAGGGGACACGGGAGGGGAGAGAGGACACGGGAGAGAGGACACTGGAAACACACACTACAAAACACACACTACAAAACACACACTACAAAACACACACACACTACAAAACACACACACTACAAAACACACACACTACAAACCACACACACTACAAAACACACACACACTACAAAACACACACACACTACAAAACACACACTACAAAACACACATACTGCAAAACACACACTACAAAACACACACACTACAAAACACACACACTACAAAACACACACACACACTACAAAACACACACACTACAAAAAACACACACACTACAAAACACACACACTGCAAAACACACACTACAAAACACACACACTACAAAACACACACTGCAAAACACACACACTACAAAACACACACACTACAAAACACACACACTGCAAAACACACACTACAAAACACACACACACTACAAAACACACACACTACAAAACACACACTACAAAACACACACACTGCAAAACACACACTGCAAAACACACACACTACAAAACACATACACTACAAAACACACACACTACAAAACACACACTACAAAACACACACTACAAAACACACACACACTACAAAACACACACTACAAAACACACACACACTACAAAACACACACACTACAAAACACACACACTACAAAACACACACACTACAAAACACACACACTACAAAACACACACTACAAAACACACACTACAAAACACACACACTACAAAACACACACACTACAAAACACACACACTACAAAACACACTACAAAACACACACACTACAAAACACACACACTACAAAAAACACACACTACAAAACACACACTACAAAACACACACACTACAAAACACACACACTGCAAAACACATACACTACAAAACACACACACTACAAAACACACACACTACAAAACAACACACACTACAAAACACACACTACAAAACACACACACTACAAAACACACACACTACAAAACACACACACTACAAAACACACACACTACAAAAACACACACACTACTACAAAAAACACACACTACAAAACACACACTACAAAACACACACACTACAAAACACACACACTGCAAAACACATACACTACAAAACACACACACTACAAAACACACACACTACAAAACACACACACTGCAAAACACATACACTACAAAACACACACTCTTACTCTAGATAGAACTGCCAAAGGGGGTGGAGTTGCAATCTACTGTAGAGATAGCCTGCAGAGCTCTATCATACTATCCAGGTCTGTGCCCAAACAGTTTGAGCTTCTACTTCTAAAAATCCACCTTTCCAGAAATAAGTCTCTCACTGTTGCCGCTTGCTACAGACCCCCCTCAGCCCCCAGCTGTGCCCTGGACACCATATGTGAATTGATTGCCCCCCATTTATCCTCAGAGTTTGTACTGCTTGGTGACCTAAATTGGGATATGCTTAATACCCCAGACATCCTACAATCCAAGCTAGATGCCCTCAACCTCACGCAAATTATCAACGAACCTACCAGGTACAACCCTAAATCCGTAAACATGGGTACCCTCATAGATATCATCCTGACTAACATACCCTCTAAATACACCTCAGCTGTCTTCAACCAGGATCTCAGCGATCACTGCCTTATTGCCTGCGTCCGTAACGGGTCCGCGGTCAAACGACCACCCCTCATCACTGTCAAACGCTCCCTAAAACACTTTAGTGAGGAGGCCTTCCTAATTGACCTGGCCCAGGTATCCTGGATGGATATAGATCTCATTCCGTCAGTAGAGGATGCCTGGTTGTTCCTTAAAAGTAATTTCCTCTCAATCTTAAATAAAAACATGCCCCATTCAAAAAATACAGAACTAAGAACCGATATAGCCCCTGGTTCTCCTCAGACTTGACTGCCCTTGACCAGCACAAAAACATCCTGTGGCGTACAGCATTAGCATCAAATAGCCCCCGCGATATGCAACTTTTCAGGGAAGTTAGGAACCAATATACACAAGCAGTCAGGAAAGCAAAGGCTAACTTTTTCAAACAGAAATTTGCATCCTGTAGCACTAACTCCAAAAGGTTTTGGGGACACTGTAAAGTCCATGGAGAATAAGAGCACTTCCTCCCAGCTGCCCACTGCACTGAGGCTAGGAAACACTATCACCACCGATAAATCTACAATAATCGAGAATTTCAACAAGCATTTTGCTACAGCTGGCCATGCTTTCAATCTGGCTACCACTAACCCGGCCACCAACTCTGCACCCTCTGCTGCAACTTGCCCATGCCCCCCCCCGCTTCTCCTTCACACAAATTCAGACAGCTGATGTTTTGAAAGCGCTGCAAAATCTGGACCCCTACAAATCAGCTGGGCTAGACAATCTGGACCCTTTCTTTCTAAAACTAGCCGCCGAAATTGTCGCTACCCCTATTACTAGTCTGTTCAACCTCTCTTTCATAACGTCTGAGATCCCCAGAGATTGGAAAGCTGCCGCGGTCATCCCCCTCTTCAAAGGGGGTGACACTCTAGATCCAAATTGCTACAGACCTATATCCATCCTGCCCTGCCTTTCGAAAGTATTCGAAAGCCAAGTTAACAAACAGATAATCGACCATTTCGAATACCACCGTACCTTCTCCGCTATGCAATCCGGTTTCCGAGCTGGTCACGGGTGCACTTCAGCCACGCTCAAGGTCCTAAACGATATTATAACCGCGATTGATAATAGACAGTACTGTGCAGCCATCTCATCGACCTGGCCCAGGCTTTCGACTCTGTCAACCACCGCATTCTTATTGGCAGACTAAATAGCCTTGGTTTCTCAAATGACTGCCTCGCCTGGTTCACCAACTACTTCTCAGATAGAGTTCAGTGTGTCAAATCGGAGGGCCTGTTGTCTGGACCTATGGCAGTCTCTATGGGGGTGCCACAGGGTTCAATTCTTGGGCCGACACTTTTCTCCGTGTATATCAATGATGTCGCTCTTGCTGCTGGTGACTCTCAGATCCACCTCTACGCAGACGACACCATTTTGTATACATCTGGCCCTTCATTGGACACTGTGTTAACAAACCTCCAAATGAGCTTCAATGCCATACAACAATCCTTCAGTAGCCTCCAACTGCTCTTAAACACTAGTAAAACTAAATGCATGCTTTTCAATCGAACGCTGCTGGCACCCGCCCACCCGACTAGAATCACCACTCTCGACGGGTCTGACCTAGAGTATGTGGGACAACTACAAATACCTAGGTGTCTGGTTAGACTGTAAACTCAACTTCCAGACTCACATAAAGAATCTCCAATCCAAAGTTAAATCTAGAATCGGCTTCCTATTTCGCAACAAAGCCTCCTTCACTCATGCTGCCAAACATGCCCTCGTAAAACGGACTATCCTACCGATCCTTGACTTCAGCGATGTCATTTACAAAATAGCCTCCAACACTCTACTCAGCAAATTGGATGTAGTCTATCACAGTGCCATCCGTTTTGTCTCCAAAGCCCCATACACTACCCACCACTGTGACCTGTACGCTCTTGTTGGCTGGTCCTCACTACATGTTCGTCGTCAAACCCACTGGCTCCAGGCCATCTATAAATCACTGCTAGGCAAATCCCCGCCTTATCTTAGCTCATTGGTCACCATAGCAGCACCCACCCGTAGTCTGCGCTCCAGCAGGTATATCTCACTGGTCATTCCCAAAGCCAACACCTCCTTTGGCCGCCATTCCTTCCAGTTCTCTGCTGCCAATGACTGGAAACGAATTGCAAAAATCTCTGAAGCTGGAGACTCTTATCTCCCTCAATAACTTTAAGCATCAGTTGTCAGAGCACCTTACCGATCACTGCACCTGTACACAGCCCATCTGAAATTAGCCACCCCAACTACCTCATCCTTATATTGTTATTTATTTTGCTCTTTGCACCCCAGTATCTCTATTTGCACATAATCTCTTGCACATCTATCACTCCAGTGTTAATACTAATTGTAATTATTTTGCCACTATAGCCCTATTTATTTGCCTTACCTCCATAAACTTGCTACATTTGCACACACACTGGTATATATATTTTCTGTTGTATTTCTGACTTTATGTTTTTTACCCCATATGTAACTCTGTGTTGTTTTTTTATTGCACTACTATGCTTTATCTTGGCCAGGTCGCAGTTGTAAATGAGAACCTGTTCTCAACTGGCTTACCTGGTTAAATAAAGGTTAAATAAAATAAATAAAATAAAATTGTTCCCACGGTAACCCACTGTTCAGTGTCTCAATGTAATGTTGTTCCCAGTGTAACCCACTGCTCAGTCTCTCAATGTAATGTTGTTCCCATGGTAACCCACTGTTCAGTGTCTCAATGTAATGTTGTTCCCACGGTAACCCACTGCTCAGTGTCTCAATGTAATGTTGTTCCCAGTGTAACCCACTGCTCAGTCTCTCAATGTAATGTTGTTCCCACGGTAACCCACTGTTCAGTGTCTCAATGTAATGTTGTTCCCACGGTAACCCACTGCTCAGTGTCTCAATGTAATGTTGTTCCCAGTGTAACGCACTGTTCAGTGTCTCAATGTAATGTTGTTCCCAGTATAACCCACTGTTCAGTGTCTCATTTTAATGTTGTTCCCATGGTAACCCACTGTTCAGTGACTCAATGTAATGTTGTTCCCAGTGTAACCCACTGCTCAGTCTCTCAATGTAATGTTGTTCCCACGGTAACCCACTGTTCAGTGTTTCAATGTAATGTTGTTCCCAGTGTAACCCACTGCTCAGTCTCTCAATGTAAAGTTGTTCCCACGGTAACCCACTGTTCAGTGTCTCAATGTAATATTGTTCCCACGGTAACCCACTGTTCAGTGTCTCAATGTAATGTTGTTCCCACGGTAACCCACTGTTCAGTGTCTCAATGTAATGTTGTACCCATGGTAACCCACTGCTCAGTGTCTCAATGTAATGTTGTTCCCACGGTAACCCACTGCTCAGTCTCTCAATGTAATGTTGTTCCCATGGTAACCCACTGTTCAGTGTCTCAATGTAATATTGTTCCCACGGTAACCCACTGCTCAGTCTCTCAATGTAATGTTGTTCCCATGGTAACCCACTGTTCAGTGTCTCAATGTAATGTTGTTCCCACGGTAACCCACTGCTCAGTGTCTCAATGTAATGTTGTTCCCATGGTAACCCACTGTTCAGTGTCTCAATGTAATGTTGTTCCCACTGTAACCCACTGCTCAGTCTCTCAATGTAATGTTGTTCCCACGGTAACCCACTGTTCAGTGTCTCAATGTAATGTTGTTCCCATGGTAACCCACTGTTCAGTGTCTCAATGTAATGTTGTTCCCACTGTAACCCACTGCTCAGTGTCTCAATGTAATGTTGTTCCCACGGTAACCCACTGTTCAGTGTCTCAATGTAATATTGTTCCCACGGTAACCCACTGCTCAGTGTCTCAATGTAATGTTGTTCCCACGGTAACCCACTGTTCAGTGTCTCAATGTAATGTTGTTCCCAGTGTAACCCACTGTTCAGTTTCTTAATGTAATGTTGTTCCCAGTGTAACCCACTGTTCAGTGTCTCAATGTAATGTTGTTCCCACGGTAACCCACTGCTCAGTGTCTCAATGTAATGTTGTTCCCACGGTAACCCACTGTTCAGTGTCTCAATGTAATGATCAAATCAATCAAATCAAATTTTATTTGTCACATGCGCCGAATACAAAAACTGTAGACCTTACCGTGAAATGCTTCCTTACAAGCCCTTAACCAACAATGCAGTTTTAAGAAAATAGAGTTAAGAAAATATTTACTAAATAAACTAATGTAAAAAGTAACACTATAAAATAGCAATAATGAGGCTATATACAGGGGCTACCGGTATCGATTCAATGTGCGGGGGTACAGGTTAGTCGACGTAATTTGTACATGTAGGTAGAGGTAAATTGACTCTGCATGGTTAATAAACAGTGAGTAGCAGCAGTGTTAAAACTTTAACCCACTGTTCAGTGTCTCAATGTAATGTTGTTCAGTGTCTCAATGTAAGACACCTTCCACAGTGTCTCAATGTAATGTTGTTCCCACTGTTCAGTGTCTCAATGTAATGTTGTTCAGGCTGTCTCAAGGTAATGTTTGTTTGAAAGAATCAACTGTTCAGTGTCTCAATGTAATGTTGTTCTGTTTCCACTATAACCCAGTGTTCAGTGTCTCAATGTAATCTGCATCTGTTCCAACTGAACCTTGTTCTTCTTGCCTGCTTGCTTTCTAGTTCTGTTGACAACATGAGCTTGAAGAGGATTGAGAGACATACTAGTGGACTTCCCAGACCACCTGACTTCAAGACCAGGGTTAAAGTCAGTATCAGGCGACTACCTACTTACAGCTAGCTACAGGACAGGATCTGACCTCACAGCTAGCTACAGGACAGGATCTGACCTCACAGCTAGCATACAGGACAGGATCTGACCTCACAGCTAGCTACAGGGGCCACAGGAGGGGCTCGAAGACTTACAGCTAGCTACAGGACAGGATCTGACCTCAACAGCTAGCTACAGGACAGGATCTGACCTCACAGCTAGCTACAGGAATAGTGGATCTGACCTACAGAAAACAGCTAGCTACAGGGGACAGGATCTGACCTTACAGCTAGCTACAGGGACAGGATCTGACCTCACAGCTAGCTACAGGACAGGATCTGACCTCACAGCTAGCTACAGGACAGGATCTGACCTTTTTTTTCAGCTAGCTACGGGACAGGATCTGACCTCACAGCTAGCTACAGGTACAGGATCTGACCTCACAGCTAGCTACAGGACAGGGATCTGACCTCACAGCTAGCTACAGGACAGAATCTGACCTCACAGCTAGCTACAGGACAGGATCAATGACCTCACAGCTAGCTACAGGACAGGATCTGTAATCTTCTGACCTCTTCAGCTAGCTACAGGACAGGATCTGACCTCACAGCTAGCTACAGGACAGGAATCTGACCTTACAGCTAGCTACAGGACAGGATCTGACCTCACAGCTAGCTACAGGACAGAATCTGACCTCACAGCTAGCTACAGGACAGGATCTGACCTCACAGCTAGCTACAGGACAGGATCTGACCTCACAGCTAGCTACAGGACAGGATCTGACCTCACAGCTAGCTACAGGACAGGATCTGACCTCACAGCTAGCTACAGGACAGGATCTGACCTCACAGCTAGCTACAGGACAGGATCTGACCTTACAGCTAGCTACAGGACAGGATCTGACCTTACAGCTAGCTACAGGACAGGATCTGACCTCAACAGCTAGCTACAGGACAGGATCTGACCTCACAGCTAGCTACAGGACAGGATCTGACCTCACAGCTAGCTACAGGACAGGATCTGACCTCACAGCTAGCTACAGGACAGGATCTGACCTCACAGGAGCTACAGGACAGGATCTGACCTCACAGCTAGCTACAGGACAGGATCTGACCTCACAGCTAGCTACAGGACAGGATCTGACCTCACAGCTAGCTACAGGACAGGATCTGACCTCACAGCTAGCTACAGGACAGGATCTGACCTCACAGCTAGCTACAGGACAGGATCTGACCTCACAGCTAGCTACAGGACAGGATCTGACCTCACAGCTAGCTACAGGACAGGATCTGACCTCACAGCTAGCTACAGGACAGGATCTGACCTCACAGCTAGCTACAGGGTAGTGTATGTAGTTTAAACAGCTTTTGACAAATTTAGATCTACAATTTTCTATTGAGTTTTTCTTCAACTCTCATGAAAATGTTTAATTCCCAGTAATATGATGTTTGATTAAATGACATTTTAAATTAAAAAGATCAATCCCTCTGGTTTTGTTTACGTCTTCAACAAGCTGTGGTACAAACATCCTAGAAGATTCCCCAGACCAGAGTCAGCGATGTACAAAGTAAACATCAATACTTTCACAACAACTAACAACGTAAAGCGCAAGGCTGGACTTCTCTGCAGCTAATAGCTATCTCATTGAAGCAGAGTAAAGGGTACCCGTGCACATACAGATGTACTTTGTGAGTGCAACGTCTTGCTTCCTACTCATCTGCGGTTCATCCTGCTGCTTGGGGCAACGTCACGGAGTCGCAGATTAAGCCTGTTCTTTCCAGTGATACTCTGTTCTATATAATCTGTTCCCCTCCAGTGATACTCTGTTCTATATAATCTGTTCCCCTCCAGTGATACTCTGTTCTATATAATCTGTTCCCCTCCAGTGATACTCTGTTCTATATAATCTGTTCCCCTCCAGTGATACTCTGTTTTATATAATCTGTGCCCCTCCAGTGATACTCTGTTCTATATAATCTGTTCCCCTCCAGTGATACTCTGTTTTATATAATATCTTACCCTCCAGTGATACTCTGTTCTATATAATCTGTTCCCCTCCAGTGATACTCTGTTCTATATAATCTGTTCCCCTCCAGTGATACTCTGTTCTATATAATCTGTGCCCCTCCAGTGATACTCTGTTCTATATAATCTGTGCCCCTCCAGTGATACTCTGTTCTATATAATCTGTTCCCCTTCAGTGATACTCTGTTCTATATAATCTGTTCCCCTCCAGTGATACTCTGTTCTATATACAGTGGGGAAAAAAAGTATTTAGTCAGCCACCAATTGTGCAAGTTCTCCCACTTAAAAAGATGAGAGTGGCCTGTAATTTTCTTCATAGGTACACATCAACTATGACAGACAAATTGGAAAAAAAAATCCAGAAAATCACATTGTAGGATTTTTAATGAATTTATTTGCAAATTATGGTGGAAAATAAGTATTTGGTCACCTACAAATAAGCAAGATTTCTGGCTCTCACAGACCTGTAACTTCTTCTTTAAGAGGCTCCTTTGTCCTCCACTCGTTACCTGTATTAATGGCACCTGTTTGAACTTGTTATCAGTATAAAAGACACCTGTCCACAACCTCAAACAGTCACACTCCAAATTCCACTATGGCCAAGACCAAAGAGCTGTAAAAGGACACCAGAAACAAAATTTTAGACCTGCACCAGGCTGGGAAGACTGAATCTGCAATAGGTAAGCAGCTTGGTTTGAAGAAATCAACTGTGGGAGCAATTATTAGGAAATGGAAGACATACAAGACCACTGATAATCTCCCTCGATCTGGGGCTCCACGCAAGATCTCACCCCGTGGGGTCAAAATGATCACAAGAACAGTGAGCAAAAATCCCAGAACCACACGGGGGGACCTAGTGAATGACCTGCAGAGAGCTGGTACCAAAGTAACAAAGCCTACCATCAGTAACACACTACGCCGCCAGGGACTCAAATCCTGCAGCGCCAGACGTGTCCCCCTGCTTAAACCAGTACATGTCCAGGCCCGTCTGAAGTTTGCTAGAGTGCATTTGGATGATCCAGAAGAGGATTGGGAGAATGTCATATGGTCAGATGAAACCAGAATAGAACTTTTTGGTAAAAACTCAACTCGTCATGTTTGGAGGACAAAGAATGCTGAGTTGCATCCAAAGAACACCATACCTACTGTGAAACATGGGCATGGAAACATCATGCTTTGGGGGTGTTTTTCTGCAAAGGGACCAGGACGACTTATCCGTGTAAAGGAAAGAATGAATGGGGCCATGTATCGTGAGATTTTGAGTGAAAACGTCCTTCCATCAGCAAGGGCATTGAAGATTAAATGTGGCTGGGTCTTTCAGCATGACAATGATCCCAAACACACCGCCCGAGCAACGAAGGAGTGGCTTCGTAAGAAGCATTTCAAGGTCCTGGAGTGGCCTAGCCAGTCTCCAGAATTCAACCCATAGAAAATCTTTGGAGGGAGTTGAAAGTCTGTGTTGCCCAGCGACAGCCCCAAAACATCACTGTTCTAGAGGAGATCTGCATGGAGGAATGGGCCAAATACCAGCAACAGTGTGTGAAAACCTTGTGAAGACTTACAGAAAACGTTTGACCTGTGTCATTGCCAACAAAGGGTATATAACAAAGTATTGAGAAACTTTTGTTATTGACCAAATACTTATTTTCCACCATAATTTGCAAATAAATTCATTAAAAATCCTACAATGTGATTTTCTGGATTTTCTTTTCTCATTTTGTCTGTCATAGTTGACGTGTACCTATGATGAAAATTACAGGCCTCTCTCATCTTTTTAAGTGGGAGAACTTGCACAATTGGTGGCTGACTAAATACTTTTTTTCCCCACTGTAATCTGTTCCCCTCCAGTGATACTCTGTGTTATATAATCTGTTCCCCTCCAGTGATACTCTTCTATATAATCTCTGTTCCAATTGCCTCATGCACCGCAACATCTCCTTCGCCTAGAGTTGATCAGGCTGTTGATTGTGGCCTGTGGAATGTTGTTCCACTCTTCTTCAATGGTTGTGCGATATTGGCGGGAACTTGAACATGCTGTTTTACACGTCGATCCAGAGCATCCCAAACATGCTCAGTGGGTGACATGTCTGAGTATGCAGGCCATGGAAGAACAGGGACATTTTCAGCTTCATACACGCTGTCTGCCATCTGACCGCTACAGTTGAAACAGGGTTTCATCTGTGAAGAGCACACTTCTCCAGCGTGCCAGTGGCCATCGAAGGTGAACATTTGCCCACTGAAGTTGGTTACGACGCCGAACTGCAGTCAGGTCAAGGCCCTGGTGAGGATGACGAGCACCCAGATGAGCTTCCCTGAGACGGTTTCTGACAGTTTGTGCAGAAATTGTTTGGTTGTGCAAACCCACAGTTTCATCAGCTGTCCGGATGGCTGGTCTCAGACGATCCCGCAGGTGAAGAAGCCGGATGTGGAGGTCTTGGGTTGGCGTGGTTACACGTGGTCTGGGGAGGTCCTGGGCTGGCGTGGTTACACGTGGTCTGGGGAGGTCCTGGGCTGGCGTGGTTACACGTGGTCTGGGGAGGTCCTGGGCTGGCGTGGTTACACGTGGTCTGGGGAGGTCCTGGGCTGGCGTGGTTACACGTGGTCTGGGGAGGTCCTGGGCTGGCGTGTTCTGCGGTTGTGAGGCCTGTTGGACGTACTGCCAAATTCTCTAAAATGACGTTGGAGAGGCGGTTTATGGTAGAGAAATTAATATTAAATTATCTGGCAACACCTCTATTGGACATTCCTGCAGTCAGCATGCCAATTGCACGCTCCCTTAATTTGAGACTTCTGTAATATTGTGTTGTGACAACTTCACATTTTAAAGTGGCCTTTTATTGTCCCCAGCACAAGGTGCACCTGTGTAATGATCATGCTGTTTAATCAGCTTCTTGATATGCCACACCTGTCAGGTGGATGGATTATCTTGGCAAAGGAGGAAATGCTCACTAACAGGGATGTAAACAATTTGTGCACACAATTTGAGAGAAATAAGCTTTTTGTGCATATGGAACATTTCTGGGACCTTTTATTTCAGCTCATGAAACATGGGACCAACACTTTACATGTTGCGTTTTATATTTTTGTTCAGTGTTTATAATTTCTGTTCCTCTCCATTGACACTGTAAAATATAGTCTATGTTCCTGTCCGTTGATATTGGGTCATTGAGTCTGGTCTGATGAATATGAATGTCCCTGTGTGCATATGGATGAGGTCAGATGACTGAGTGGAGGGCTGTGATTGGTTGAGCCAGCAGGACACAATAGAGCCTCTTCCTTTGTGGTGTCCAGGTGCAGACACTTCAAGGCATGAAGAGAGGTGGGGGCTGGGTGCTCTGTCCTCTTCTACACACTGCAACAAACACACCGGATCACCCACAGAAGAACAAACAGTCACCCTGCTCCAGCCTGTTTAAAACAATACAATACCAACCAGTACAATGATTGTGCTTTATTTTATCTTAAAGACTTTAAATGCCCACATAATTTTCTTGGAATAAAACAGAAAAAACTAAGCCATATATACTGTAAACATTCACATATTATTTGATTAAAAAGGTATCCCTTAGTTTAGTAAACTTACTGCAAAAGAGTACAGTTGATATATTAACAGAAACAATCAACCTGTAGAAGCAGTGGCTCTCCAAACCCTAACCCTTAGATTGTGTTTTGAGGTTGATCAATGTTCAATCCATCGGCACGTCCCAAAAGGCACCCTATTCCCAATATAGTGCACTACTTTAGACCAGGGCCTAAAGGGCTCGGCTCAAAAGTAGTGCACTATATAGGGGTTAGGGTGCCATTCGGACACAAGATATTCCCAACCCTCCTGGGGAAACACCAGGCAACACGTATCCCAACCCTCCTGGGGAAACACCAGGCAACACGTATCCCAACCCTCCTGGGGAAACACCAGGCAACACCTATTAGTTCTAGCCCTGTACTATCTGACACCTAGGTCAGCTAACCAAGGGCTTGATGGTGAGGTAATCAGGTGTGTTAGGTTAGGGCTGGAACAAATATGTGGACTGTCTGGTCTCCCAAGAAGGAGGTTGAGACGCTGTTCTAGGACATTTAGAATGAAGCATGTTATGTTGGCAGACTGAGAGGACTATCCTCATTCTGCACTTGGCTGGAGGGAGTTTCCACCATTGTGAAATCCATGACCGATTGCAACTTCAGAAGAAGAGTAGAGAATCGGGATACAGTCAACCTGTCCCTCACTATCCATCACTATCCATCACTGTCCCTCACTGTCCCTCACTGTCCCTCACTGTCCATCACTGTCCCTCACTGTCCCTCACTGTCCATCACTGTCCCTCACTGTCCCTCACTGTCCATCACTATCCATCACTGTCCCTCACTGTCCCTCACTGTCCCTCACTGTCCCTCACTGTCCATCACTGTCCCTCACTGTCCCTCACTGTCCATCACTGTCCATCACTGTCCCTCACTGTCCCTCACTGTCCATCACTGTCCCTCACTGTCCCTCACTGTCCATCACTATCCATCACTGTCCCTCACTGTCCCTCACTGTCCCTCACTGTCCCTCACTGTCCATCACTGTCCCTCACTGTCCCTCACTGTCCATCACTGTCCATCACTGTCCCTCACTGTCCCTCACTGTCCATCACTATCCATCACTGTCCCTCACTGTCCCTCACTATCCCTCACTGTCCCTCACTATCCATCACTGTCCCTCACTGTCCCTCACTGTCCATCACTATCCATCACTATCCATCACTGTCCCTCACTGTCCCTCACTGTCCCTCACTATCCATCACTATCCATCACTGTCCCTCACTGTCCCTCACTGTCCCTCACTGTCCATCACTGTCCCTCACTGTCCCTCACTGTCCCTCACTGTCCCTCACTGTCCCTCACTGTCCATCACTGTCCCTCACTATCCATCACTATCCATCACTGTCCCTCACTGTCCCTCACTGTCCCTCACTGTCCCTCACTGTCCCTCACTGTCCCTCACTGTCCCTCACTGTCCCTCACTGTCCCTCACTGTCCATCACTGTCCCTCACTGTCCCTCACTGTCCCTCACTGTCCATCACTGTCCCTCACTGTCCCTCACTGTCCATCACTGTCCCTCACTGTCCCTCACTGTCCCTCACTGTCCCTCACTGTCCATCACTTTCCATCACTGTCCCTCACTGTCTCATAAAAGCCCAACTCATCAAAGGGAGAGTCAACCTGTCCTTCTCTGACTCATTAAGTCATGTGATTCCTTCTCCCTCCATGATAGATGAACCTAACCTAACCTAACCTGAGGACTAGTGTGATTCCTTCCCCTCCATGATAGATGAACCTAACCTAACCTGAGGACTAGTGTGATTCCTTCCCCTCCATGATGATAGATGAACCTAACCTAACCTGAGGACTAGTGTGATTCCTTCCCCTCCATGATAGATGAACCTAACCTAACCTGAGGACTAGTGTGATTCCTTCCCCTCCATGATAGATGAACCTAACCTAACCTGAGGACTAGTGTGATTCCTTCCCCTCCATGATAGATGAACCTAACCTAACCTGAGGACTAGTGTGATTCCTTCCCCTCCATGATAGATGAACCTAACCTAACCTAACCTGAGGACTAGTGTGATTCCTTCCCCTCCATGATAGATGAACCTAACCTAACCTGAGGACTAGTGTAAGATCTAACAGCCAGTGCCTATCAAGCCTTTAGCTCTGTGGGCTAATGTGGTCTTGAGGCACTCAAATGACTCTGGTTTGATTGGTCACGTCTAGAATGAATAAACACCAACCACATGCAGTCCTTCAGCCAGCCAATCAGAAGGACAGGTCTCCCCAGCACCCTATTCCCTATATAGTGCACTACTTTGGACCAGGGTGCCATTCCAGACACCTGGTAGAGAGATGACTTCAAAACAAGGTCTGATGTCAAGGCACTTCCCCAGAGAGAGGATGACGTCTGTGAGACACCAACATATTAAACTAGATAATAAAACAGAATAATGTCATTATTAAACACTTGGCTTGTCCAATTTCAGTTACAGAACTAGATTTTTAAATGGTAATAATAACACTGTTTATTTGGTAGCTTTGGTGTCACTTTTAAGCTGGCTAGCCTGATCCCTTGCTGGGCTGTCTGCGTCTGTCAGTCTCTTTTGATTAGAAACTCATCTGGCTTTTGAGACGCAGCACTAAGTGTGAGATATACTGTAAGGGACGGTTTCCCGGACACAGATTAAGCCTAGCCCTGTATCAAACACCAATCAATTAGTTTAATCAATCTCCATTGAGAATCTCCATTGAAAGTGTGTTTTAGCCCAGGATTAGGCTTAATCTGTGTCCGGGAAACTGGCCCCAACTGTGGAGCCGTTGCAGTGTCACCCTGCTGTTCTACTGGCCATCAGGAGAAACAGAGATCATTATCTAGCCCTAACCCTAACTGGACTACTGTTAACAGAGATCATTATCTAGCCCTAACCCTAACTGGACTACTGTTAACAGAGATCATTATCTAGCCCTAACCCTAACTGGACTACTGTTAACAGAGATCATTATCTAACCCTAACCCTAACTGGACTACTGTTAACAGAGATCATTATCTAACCCTAACTGGACTACTGTTAACAGAGATCATTATCTAACCCTAACTGGACTACTGTTAACAGAGATCATTATCTAGCCCTAACTGGACTACTTTTAACAGAGATCATTATCTAGCCCTAACTGGACTACTTTTAACAGAGATCATTATCTAGCCCTAACTGGACTACTGTTAACAGAGATCATTATCTAGCCCTAACCCTAACTGGACTACTTTTAACAGAGATCATTATCTAGCCCTAACTGGACTACTTTTAACAGAGATCATTATCTAGCCCTAACCCTAACTGGACTACTGTTAACAGAGATCATTATCTAGCCCTAACTGGACTACTGTTAACAGAGATCATTATCTAGCCCTAACTGGACTACTGTTAACAGAGATCATTATCTAGCCCTAACCCTAACTGGACTACTTTTAACAGAGATCATTATCTAGCCCTAACTGGACTACTGTTAACAGAGATCATTATCTAGCCCTAACTGGACTACTGTTAACAGAGATCATTATCTAACCCTAACTGGACAACTACACCGGCTCTGTTGCTCTTCGGATGTGGCAGGGCTTGCAAACTATTACGGATTACAAAGGGAAGCCCAGCCGCGAGCTGCCCAGTGACACAAGCCTACCAGACGAGCTAAATGACTTCTATGCGCGTTTCGAGGCAAGCAACACTGAAGCGAGCACCGGCTGTGTGAACACGCTCTCCGTAGCCGAAGTCCAAGGCCGTGTACTCAGAGCATGCGCTGACCAACTGGCAAGTGTCTTCACTGACATGTTCAACCTCTCCCTGTCTGTCTGTAATACCGCCAACGTAACCTGCCTAAATGACCACAGACCCGTAACACCGACCCGTAACACTGACGTCTGTAGCCATGAAGTGCTTTGAAAGGCTGGTCATGGCTCACATCATCACCATCATACCAGAAACCCTAGACCCACTCCAATTTGCATACCGCCCCAACAGATCCACAGATGATGCAATCTCTATTGCACTCCACACTGCCCTTTCCCACCTGGACAAAAGGAACACCTATGTGATAATGCTATTCATTGACTACAGCTCAGCGATCAACACCATAGTGCCCTCAAAGCTCATCACTAAACTAAGGATCCTGGGACTAAACACCTCCCTCTGCAACTGGATCCTGGACTTCCTGACGGGCCGCCCCCAGGTGGTGAGGGTTGGCATCAACACATCTGCCACGCTGATCCTCAACACGGGGGCCCCTCAGGGGTGCGTGCTCAGTCCCCTCCTGTACTCCCTGTTCACCTACGACTGCGTAGCCAAGTATGTCTCCAACACCATCATTACGTTTGCCGACGACACAACGATGAGACCGCCTATAGGGAGGAGGCCAAAGACCTGGCAATGTGGTGCCAGGATAACAACCTCTGCCTCAACGTGATCAAGACAAAGGAGATGATCATGGACTACAGGAAAAGGAGGGCTGAGCACGCCCCCATTCACATCAACAGGGCTGTGGTGGAGCGGGTCGAGAGCTTCAAGTTGCTCGGTGTCCACATCACTAAAGATCTTTCCTGGTCCACACACACCAACACAGTCGTGAAGAGGGCACGACAATGCCTTTTCCCCCTCAGGAGGCTGAAAATATTTGGCATGGGCCTTCAGATTCTCAAAAGGTTATACAGCTGCACCATTGAGAGCATCTTGACTGGCTGTATCACCGCCTGGTATGGCAACTGCTTGGTATCCGACCGCAAGGTGCTACAGAGGGTAGTGTGTACGGCCCAGTACATCACTGGGGCCGAGCTCCATGCCATCCAGGACCTCTATACCAGGTGGTGTCTGAGGAAGGCCCTAAAAATTGTCAAACACTCCACCCAAGTCATAGACTGTTCTCTCTGCTACCGCACGGGAGCGCCAAGTCTGGAACCAACAGGACCCGGAACAGCTTCTACCCCCAAGCCATAAGACTGCTAAATAGTTAGTCCAGGTAGCTATTGGTTAACTATTTAACTATCTGCATTGACCCTTTTTGCACAAACTTTCTTTAATTTTTTTTACTCATCACATATGTTGCTGCTACTGTCTATTATCTATCCTGTTGTCTAGTCACTTTACCCCTACCTACAGTATACTGCTGCTACTGTCTATTATCTATCCTGTTGTCTAGTCACTTTACCCCTACCTACAGTATACTGCTGCTACTGTCTATTATCTATCCTGTTGCCTAGTCACTTTACCCCTACCTACAGTATACTGCTGCTACTGTCTATTATCTATCCTGTTGTCTAGTCACTTTACCCCTACCTACAGTATACTGCTGCTACTGTCTATTATCTATCCTGTTGTCTAGTCACTTTACCCTACCTACAGTATACTGCTGCTACTGTCTATTATCTATCCTGTTGCCTAGTCATTTTACCCCTACCTACAGTATACTGCTGCTACTGTCTATTATCTATCCTGTTGCCTAGTCACTTTACCCCTACCTACAGTATACTGCTGCTACTGTCTATTATCTATCCTGTTGCCTAGTCATTTTACCCCTACCTACAGTATACTGCTGCTACTGTCTATTATCTATCCTGTTGCCTAGTCATTTTACCCCTAACTACAGTGCCTTCGGAAAATATTCAGACCCCTTGACTTTTTCCACATTTTGTAACGTTACAGCCTTATTCTAAAATGGATTAAAAAAAGAAAAACATCTGCAATCTACACCCAATACTCCATAATGACCCAATACCCCATAATGACCCAATACCCCATAATGACCCAATACCCCATAATGACCCAATACCCCATAATGACCCAATACCCCATAATGACACAATAGCCCATAATGACCCAATACCCCATAATGACACAATAGCCCATAATGACCCAATACCCCATAATGAAAAACTGAAATGCCTTATTCAGTATTCAGGCCCTTATTCAGTATTCAGGCCCTTATTCAGTATTCAGGCCCTTATTCAGTATTCAGGCCCTTTGCCATGAGACTCGAAATTGATCATCCTTGAGAATCCTTGAAATTGAGCTCAGGTGCATCCTGTTTCCATTGATCATCCTTGAGATGTTTCTACAGCTTGATTGGAGGCCACCTGTGGTAAATTCAATTGATTGGACATGATTGGGAATTGCACACACCTGTCTATATAAGATCCCACAGTTGATAGTGCATGTCAGAGCAAAAACCAAGCCATGAGGACAAAGGAACTGTCCGTAGTGCTCTGAGACAGGATTGGGTCGAGGCACAGATCTGGGGAAGGGTACCAAAACATTTCTGCAGCATTGAAGGTCCCCAAGAACACAGTGGCCTCCATCATTCTTAAATTGAAGAAGTTTGGAACCACTAAGACTCTTCCTAGAGCTGGCCGCCCAGCCAAACTGAGCAATCATGGGAAAAAAGCTTTGGTCAGGGAGGTGACCAAGAACCTGATGGTCACTCTGACAGAGCTCCAGAGTTCCTCTGTGGAGATGGGAGAACCTTCCAGAAGGACAACCATCTCTGCAGCACTCCACCAATCAACCCTTTATGGTACAGTGGCCAGACAGAAGCCACTCCTCAGTAAAAGGCACATGACAGCCCGCTTGGAGTTTGCCAAAAGGCATCTAAAGACTCTCAGACCATGAGAAACAAGATTCTCTGGTCTGATGAAACCAAGATTGAACTCTTTGGCCTGAATGCCAAGTGTTATGTCTGGAGGAAACCTGGAACCATCCCTACGGTGAAGCATGGGGGTGGCAGCATCATGCTGTGGGGATGTTTTTCAACATCGATGAACGGAGCAACGATGAACGGAACAAAGTACAGAGAGATCCTTGATGAAAACCTGCTCCAGAGCGCTCAGGACCTCAGACTGGGGGCGAAGGTTCACCTTCCAACAGGACAACGACCCTAAGCACACAGCCAAGACAATGCAGAAGTGGCTTCGGGACAAGTTTCTGAATGTCCTTGAACCCGATCTAACATCTCTGGAGAGACCTGAAAATAGCTGTGCAGTGACACTCCCCATCCAACCTGACAGAGCTTGAGAGGATCTGCAGAGAATAATTGGAGAAACTCCCCAAATACAGGTGTGCCAAGCTTGTAGCGTCATACCCAAGAAGACTTGAGGCTGTAATCACTGCCAAAGGTGCTTCAACAAAGTACTGAGTAAAGGGTCTGAATACTTATGCAAATGTAATTTTTCAGTTTTGTATTTTTTATAAATCAGCAAATGTTTTTGCTTTGACATTATGGGGTATTGTGTACATTGATGAGGGAATAAAACTATTTAATCAATTTTAGAATAAGGCTGTAGCGTAACAGAATGTGGAAAAAGTCAAGGGGTCTGAATACTTTCCGAATGCACTGTATATGTACATATCTAACTCGACTACCTCGTACCCCTGCCCTCTCGGTACTGGTTCCCCTCTGTCTCGGTACTGGTTCCCCTCTGTCTCGGTACTGGTTCCCCTCTGTCTCGGTACTGGTTCCCCTCTGTCTCGGTACTGGTTCCCCTCTGACTCGGTACTGGTTCCCCTCTGTCTCGGTACTGGTTCCCCTCTGACTCGGTACTGGTTCCCCTCTGTCTCGGTACTGGTTCCCCTCTGTCTCTGTACTGGTTCCCCTCTGACTCGGTACTGGTTCCCCTCTGTCTCGGTACTGGTTCCCCTCTGTCTCTGTACTGGTTCCCCTCTGTCTCGGTACTGGTTCCCCTCTGTCTCGGTACTGGTTCCCCTCTGTCTCGGTACTGGTTCCCCTCTGACTCGGTACTGGTACTCCGTTTCGCCAAGTTATCGTTGTGTATTTATTATTACTTTTCTATTGTTTCTCTATTTTCTTTCTCTCTGCATTTGACTGTTAGTCTACACCTGTTTACCGGCATGTGATGAATACATCATGAGATGTTATGTAGGTGGCAGAGAGCCATTTTGGAATGTAGTCTATATCAAATCAAATCAAATTTTATTTGTCACATACACGTGTTTAGCAGATGTTATAGTGGGTGTAGCAAAATGCTTGTGCTTCTAGCTCCGACAGTGCAGTAATATCTAACAATTTCACAACATATACCCAATACACACAAATCTAGTGAGGAATGGGATTTAAGAATATATAAATAAATATATGGACAAGCAATGACAGAGCGGCATGGACTAAGATACAGTAGAATATTATAGAATAGAATGCAGTATATACATATGAGATGAGTAGTGCAAGATATGTAAACATTATTAAAGTGACTAGTGTTCCATTTCTTAAAGTGGCCAGTGATTTCAATAGGCAGCAGCAGCCTATAATGTGCTAGTGATGGCTATTTAACAGTCTGATGGCCTTGAGATAGAAGCTGTTTTTCATTCTCTCGGTCCCAGCATTGATGCACCTGTACTGACCTCGCCTTCTGGATGATAGCGGGGTGAACAGGCAGTGGCTCGGGTGGTTGATGTCCTTGATGATCTTTTTGGCCTTCTTGTGACATCGGGTGCTGTATGTGTCTTGGAGGGCGGATAGTTTGCCCCCGGTAATGCGTTCGGCAGACCGCACCACCCTCTGGAGAGCCCTGCGGTTGTGGGCGGTGCAATTGCCGTACCAGGCGGTGATACAGCCCGACAGGATGCTCTCAATTGTGCATCTATAAAAGTATGTGAGGGTTTTAGGTGTCAAGACTAATGTCTTCAGCCTCCTGAGGTTGAAGAGGCGCTGTTGCACCTTCTTCACCACACTGTCTGCGTGGGTGGACCATTTCAGATCGTCAGTGATGTGTACGCCGAGGAACTTGAAGCTTTCCACCTTCTCCACTGTGGTCCCGTCGATGGATAGGGGGGTGCACCCTCTGCTGTTTTCTGAAGTCCACGATCATCTCCTTTGTTTTGTTGACGTTGAGTGAGAGGCCCTTTAGGTAGTGCACTATATAGGGAATAGGGTCCTGGTCTAAAGTAGTGCACTATATAGGGAATAGGGTCCTGGTCTAAAGTAGTGCACTATATAGGGAATAGGGTCCTGGTCTAAAGTAGTGCACTATATAGGGAATAGGGTCCTGGTCTAAAGTAGTGCACTATATAGGGAATAGGGTGCCATTCTCTGGTCTAAAGTAGTGCACTATATAGGGAATAGGGTCCTGGTCTAAAGTAGTGCACTATATAGGGAATAGGGTCCTGGTCTAAAGTAGTGCACTATATAGGGAATAGGGTGCCATTCTCTGGTCTAAAGTAGTGCACTATATAGGGAATAGGGTCCTGGTCTAAAGTAGTGCACTATATAGGGAATAGGGTCCTGGTCTAAAGTAGTGCACTATATAGGGAATAGGGTCCTGGTCTAAAGTAGTGCACTATATAGGGAATAGGGTCCTGGTCTAAAGTAGTGCACTACATAGGGAATAGGGTCCTGGTCTAAAGTAGTGCACTATATAGGGAATAGGGTGCCATTCTCTGGTCTAAAGTAGTGCACTATATAGGGAATAGGGTCCTGGTCTAAAGTAGTGCACTATATAGGGAATAGGGTCCTGGTCTAAAGTAGTGCACTATATAGGGAATAGGGTGCCATTCTCTGGTCTAAAGTAGTGCACTATATAGGGAATAGGGTGCCATTCTCTGGTCTAAAGTAGTGCACTATATAGGGAATAGGGTGCCATTCTCTGGTCTAAAGTAGTGCACTATATAGGGAATAGGGTGCCATTCTCTGGTCTAAAGTAGTGCACTATATAAGGAATAGGGTGCCATTCTCTGGTCTAAAGTAGTGCACTATATAGGGAATAGGGTGCCATTCTCTGGTCTAAAGTAGTGCACTATATAGGGAATAGGGTGCCATTCTCTGGTCTAAAGTAGTGCACTATATAGGGAATAGGGTGCCATTCTCTGGTCTAAAGTAGTGCACTATATAGGGAATAGGGTGCCATTCTCTGGTCTAAAGTAGTGCACTATATAGGGAATAGGGTGCCATTCTCTGGTCTAAAGTAGTGCACTATATAGGGAATAGGGTCCTGGTCTAAAGTAGTGCACTATATAGGGAATAGGGTGCCATTCTCTGGTCTAAAGTAGTGCACTATATAGGGAATAGGGTGCCATTCTCTGGTCTAAAGTAGTGCACTATATAGGGAATAGGGTGCCATTCTCTGGTCTAAAGTAGTGCACTATATAGGGAATAGGGTGCCATTTGGGACACACACTTGATTCTCAGACACAGTTTACCCACAATTCCCTTTTGTCTATTTACGAACGCATAAATATATATAATATTGCCCACAAGTAGGCGTCATTTGTCCGTCCAAACAATTATACTAAAAATAAACATAATCATAACACAATAAAATAACTTGAACACAAATCAAATATATTTTTTCTTTCTCCAAAAACAAACCTTATATTAATATTCCTTTGGAGTGTGTTGGTATGTTGATCTGGAGCAGTAATGGTGGTGTGGAGTAGAGCCCTGGGGGAATGGAGCCTTAAAGGAGTAGAGCCCTGGGGGAATGGAGCCTTAAAGGAGTAGAGCCCTGGGGGAATGGAGCCTTAAACGAGTAGAGCCCTGGGGGAATGGAGCCTTAAACGAGGAGAGCCCTGGGGGAATGGAGCCTTAAAGGAGTAGAGCCCTGGGGGAATGGAGCCTTAAAGGAGTAGAGCCCTGGGGGAATGGAGCCTTAAACGAGTAGAGCCCTGGGGGAATGGAGCCTTAAAGAAGTAGAGCCCTGGGGGAATAGAACCCTCACCGTCATGGGAGTACAGCCTTCAGAAGAGTAGAACCCTCAGGACACTAGAGCCCTAGGTGGAGTAGAGCCCTCAGGACAGTAGAGCCCTAGGTGGAGTAGAGACCTAGGTGGAGTAGAGCCCTCAGGACAGTAGAGCCCTCAGGACAGTAGAGCCCTAGGTGGAGTAGAGCCCTAGGACAGTAGAGCCCTAGGTGGAGTAGAGCCCTAGGACAGTAGAGCCCTAGGTGGAGTAGAGCCCTAGGACAGTAGAGCCCTAGGTGGAGTAGAGCCCTCAGGACAGTAGAGCCCTCAGGACAGTAGAGCCCTAGGTGGAGTAGAGCCCTAGGACAGTAGAGCCCTAGGTGGAGTAGAGCCCTCAGGACAGTAGAGCCCTAGGTGGAGTAGAGCCCTCAGGACAGTAGAGCCCTCAGGACAGTAGAGCCCTAGGTGGAGTAGAGCCCTAGGTGGAGTAGAGCCCTCAGGACAGTAGAGCCCTAGGTGGAGTAGAGCCCTAGGTGGAGTAGAGCCCTAGGTGGAGTAGAGCCCTAGGTGGAGTAGAGCCCTAGGTGGAGTAGAGTCCTAGGACAGTAGATCCCTAGGTGGAGTAGAGCCCTAGGTGGAGTAGAGCCCTAGGTGGAGTAGAGCCCTAGGTGGAGTAGAGCCCTAGGTGGAGTAGAACCCTAGGTGGAGTAGAACCCTAGGTGGAGTAGAACCCTAGGTGGAGTAGAGCCCTAGGTGGAGTAGAGCCCTAGGTGGAGTAGAGCCCTAGGTGGAGTAGAGCCCTAGGTGGAGTAGAGCCCTAGGTGGAGTAGAACCCTGAGTGTCTTTAGTCAGGTGACATCTCTGTAGCGCTGAGGTCTCTGAGGGGCGGAGCCAGGTCCTGGGGGCAGGGCTAGGTCAGGTCAGAGGCCCGCTTCATATCCTCTACACTCCTGGAGAGCTACTGGGTGTGCAGGCTGTGTTAGAGTAGGGCTGGAGAAAAAGCCTGCACACCTAATAGCGCTCCAGAAGGAAGGTTGGCCACCCCTTCTCTACACTGAAAATAGGAAAAGAGAGACGATCCCAGGTTTGTTGTGACCTTTGACTCTAGTACACAGTGTTGAGTTAGGACTCTGAGACCTACTCTGAGAGTGTTGAGTTAGGACTCGGGGGGGGGGGGGGGGGGGGCTGCTCTGAGAGTGTTGAGTTAGGACTCGGGGGGGCCTGCTCTGAGAGTGCTGAGTTAGGACTCGGGGGCCTGCTCTGAGAGGGAGTTGAGCAAGTTCATGTAGGCAGGGGAGTTCATGTATCGGGGGTAGGAGTCTCTTTGCATCAGCGTGTAGATCTGCACCTGAGCATCAACGAAGGTCTGGGACGACGGCTCCAACATATTCTTATTGATCACCTCCCGAACACGTGAGTCCAGGCTCACCTGGGGGGAAACACAGCAAGGAGAGTTAAGACTAGATACATCAAATCAAATCAAATTTTATTGGTCACATGCGCCGAATACAACAGGTGCAGACATCACAGTGAAATGCTTACTTACAGCCCTTAACCAACAGTGCATTTATTTTTAACAAAAAAAGTAAAAATAAAACAACAACAAAAAAAGTGTTGAGAAAAAAAAGAGCAGAAGTAAAATAAAATAACAGTAGGGAGGCTATATATACAGGGGGGTACCGTTGCAGAGTCAATGTGCGGGGGCACCGGCTAGTTGAGGTAGATACATATAATAACACATGAAGAAGGAGGAGGAGAAGTCTTACTCACCTCTTTGGGTGAGAGGATGGAGATGTAATCCTCGTAGATGACCCGTGCCTTCTCCTCAATGGAGGTCTTGTTGGTTTCCTTGGTGAACTCCTCACAAGCTAGCCAGAACAACATGTTCTCCTCACTAAACTCCGTACACAGGAACAGCCTAAACGCCACTCGGCCCGCAGCGCACGACATCAGCCGGTCAAACGACTGGGCCCAGGAACGGACCTCCTCCAGAGTGGGCGGGGGCCTGCAGAGAACACACCAATCAGAGAACAACAGCAGGCACAAGACAGGGGCTGACAGCTATGACACTAACACACTGGACGTCCAGGGGCTGACACTGTTTCACCAACGCCAGCTATGACACTAACACAGAGCTAACCATTAAGCCCTTGATCAGTTATCCAATGTGCTAATGCAGCTAACCATTAAGCCCTTGATCAGTTATCCAATGTGCTAATGCAGCTAACCATTAAGCCCTTGATCAGTTATCCAATGTGCTAATGCAGCTAACCATTAAGCCCTTGATCAGTTATCCAATGTGCTAATGCAGCTAACCATTAAGCCCTTGATCAGTTATCCAATGTGCTAATGCAGCTAACCATTAAGCCCTTGATTAGTTATCCAATGTGCTAATGCAGCTAACCATTAAGCCCTTGATCAGTTATCCAATGTGCTAATGCAGCTAACCATTAAGCCCTTGATCAGTTATCCAATGTGCTAATGCAGCTAACCATTAAGCCCTTGATCAGTTATCCAATGTGCTAATGCAGCTAACCATTAAGCCCTTGATCAGTTATCCAATGTGCTAATGCAGCTAACCATTAAGCCCTTGATCAGTTATCCAATGTGCTAATGCAGCTAACCATTAAGCCCTTGATCAGTTATCCAATGTGCTAATGCAGCTAACCATTAAGCCCTTGATCAGTTATCCAATGTGCTAATGCAGCTAACCATTAAGCCCTTGATCAGTTATCCAATGTGCTAATGCAGCTAACCATTTAGCCCTTGATCAATTATCCAATGTGCTAATGCAGCTAACCATTAAGCCCTTGATCAGTTATCCAATGTGCTAATGCAGCTAACCATTAAGCCCTTGATCAGTTATCCAATGTGCAAATGCAGCTAACCATTAAGCCCTTGATCAGTTATCCAATGTGCTAATGCAGCTAACCATTAAGCCCTTGATCAGTTATCCAATGTGCTGGGCTACACAGGGATGCTGCAGTGGCTAACCTGTCCTCGCAGTCGGCCGTTCCCTCAGCCTTGAGGTCGTAGGACGCCCGCCGGTTCCTCTCCTCACGCTCCTCGTTCCTACAGGAGACAGGCGAGCAACAGGACAGAGATCAGACCAGATCTAGATCTAGCAGTGAAGATATAATGGTGCACCAGTCAGGAGGTTACAGATCTCTTCACTGGCCCTGTCAACCTCTATAATCAGCACATCAAGTCAACTGTGTAGATGTAGGGTGCTGTGTGGATGAAGGCTGCTGTGTGGATGAAGGCTGCTGTGTAGATGAACGCTGCTGTGTAGATGTAGGGTGCTGTGTAAATGAAGGGTGATGTAATGTAGGGTGCTGTGTAGATGTAGGGTGCTGTGTAGATGAAGGGTGCTGTGTAAATGAAGGATTATTTACTGTAGGGTGCTGTGTAGATGAAGGGTGATGTACTGTAGGGTGCTGTGTAGATGTAGGGTGCTGTGTGGATTAAGGCTGCTGTGTAGATGTAGGGTGCTGTGTAGATGTAGGGTGCTGTGTAAATGAAAGATGGTTTACTGTAGGGTGCTGTGTAGATGAAGGCTGCTGTGTAGATGTAGGGTGCTGTGTGGTTGAAGGCTGCTGTGTAGATGTAGGGTGCTGTGTAGATGTAGGGTGCTGTGTGGATGAAGGATGATTTACTGTAGGGTGCTGTGTAGATGAAGGCTGCTGTGTAGATGTAGGGTGCTGTGTAGATGAAGGGTGCTGTGTGGATGAAGGCTGCTGTGTAGATGAAGGGTGCTGTGTGGATGAACGCTGCTGTGTAGATGTAGGGTGCTGTGTGGATGAAGGCTGCTGTGTAGATGAACGCTGCTGTGTAGATGTAGGGTGCTGTGTGGATGAAGGCTGCTGTCTAGATGTAGGGTGCTGTGTAGATGAAAGCTGCTGTGTAGATGTAGGGTGCTGTGTAGATGTAGGGTGCTGTGTGGATGAAGGCTGCTGTGTAGATGTAGGGTGCTGTGTAGATGTAGGGTGCTGTGTGGATGAAGGCTGCTGTGTAGATGTAGAGTGCTGTGTAGATGAAGGGTGCTGTGTAAATGAAGGATGATTTACTGTAGGGTGCTGTGTAGATGAAGGGTGATGTACTGTAGGGTGCTGTGTAGATGAAGGGTGATGTGTAGATGTAGGGTGCTGTGTGGATGAAGGATGATTTACTGTAGGGTGCTGTGTAGATGAAGGCTGCTGTGTAGATGTAGGGTGCTGTGTAGATGTAGGGTGCTGTGTGGATGAAGGCTGCTGTGTAGATGAAGGGTGCTGTGTAAATGAAGGATGATTTACTGTAGGGTGCTGTGTAGATGAAGGCTGCTGTGTAGATGTAGGGTGCTGTGTAGATGTAGGGTGCTATGTGGATGAAGGCTGCTGTGTAGATGAACGCTGCTGTGTAGATGTAGGGTGCTGTGTGGATGAAGGCTGCTGTCTAGATGTAGGGTGCTGTGTAGATGAAAGCTGCTGTGTAGATGTAGGGTGCTGTGTAGATGTAGGGTGCTGTGTGGATGAAGGCTGCTGTGTAGATGTAGGGTGCTGTGTAGATGTAGGGTGCTGTGTGGATGAAGGCTGCTGTGTAGATGTAGAGTGCTGTGTAGATGAAGGGTGCTGTGTAAATGAAGGATGATTTACTGTAGGGTGCTGTGTAGATGAAGGGTGCTGTGTAGATGAAGGGTGATGTCATGTAGGGTGCTGTGTAGATGAAGGGTGATGTAATGTAGGGTGCTGTGTAGATGAAGGGTGCTGTGTAGATGAAGGGTGATGTACTGTAGGGTGCTGTGTATATGAAGGATGATTTACTGTAGGGTGCTGTGTAGATGAAAGGTGATGTACTGTAGGTTGCTGTGTGGATGAAGGCTGCTGTGTAGATGAAGGGTGCTGTGTAGATGAACGCTGCTGTGTAGATGTAGGGTGCTGTGTGGATGAAGGCTGCTGTGTAGATGTAGGGTGCTGTGTGAATGAAGGCTGCTGTGTAGATGTAGGGTGCTGTGTAGATGTAGGGTGCTGTGTAGATGAACGCTGCTGTGTAGATGTAGGGTGCTGTGTGGATGAAGGCTGCTGTGTAGATGTAGGGTGCTGTGTAGATTTAGGGTGCTGTGTAGATGAACGCTGCTGTGTAGATGTAGGGTGCTGTGTGGATGAAGGCTGCTGTGTAGATGTAGGGTGCTCTGTAGATGTAGGGTGCTGTGTGGATGAAGGCTGCTGTGTAGATGTAGGGTGCTGTGTAGATGAAGGGTGCTGTGTAGATGAAGGGTGCTGGGTAGATGAAGGGTGCTGTGTAAATGAAGGATGATTTACTCTAGGGTGCTTTGTAGATAAAGGGTGATGTACTGTAGGGTGCTGTGTAGATGAAGTGTGATGTAATGTAGGGTGCTGTGTAGATGAAGGGTGCTGGGTAGATGAAGGGTGATGTACTGTAGGGTGCTGTGTAGATGTAGGGTGCTGTGTAGATGAAGGGTGATGTACTGTAGGGTGCTGTGTAGATGCAGGGTGCTGTGTAGATGAAGGGTGATGTACTGTAGGGTGCTGTGTAGATGTAGGGTGCTGTGTAGATGAAGGGTGATGTACTGTAGGGTGCTGTGTAGATGAAGGGTGATGTACTGTATGGTGCTGTTTCGATGAAAGGTGATTTACTGTAGGGTGCTGTGTAGATGTAGGGTGCTGTGTATATGTATTGTGATGTACTGTAGGGTACTGTTTCGATGAAAGGTGATTTACTGTAGGGTGCTGTGTAGATGTAGGGTGCTGTGTAGATGTAGGGTGATGTACTGTAGGGTGCTGTTTCGATGAAAGGTGATTTACTGTAGGGTGCTGTATAGATGTGGGGTGCTGTGTAGATGTAGGTTGCTGTGTAGATGTAGGGTAATGTACTGTTGGGTGCTGTTGGGTGCTGTGTAGATGATGGGTGACGTACTGTAGGGTGCTGTGTAGACGATGGGTGATGTACTGTAGGGTGCTGTGTAGAATGGTGATGTTCTGTGTAGATGTAGGGTGCTGTGTAGATGTAGGGTGCTGTGTATATGTAGGGTGCTGTGTAGATGAAGGGTGATGTAGCTCAGTTGTGGTCCTCTGTAGCTCAGTTGGTAGAGCACGGCGCTTGTAACGCCAAGGTAGTGGGTTCGATCCCCGGGACCACCCATACACAAAAATGTATGCACGCATGACTGTAAGTCGCTTTGGATAAAAGCGTCTGCTAAATGGCATATTATTATTATTTATTATTATGTACTGTAGGGTGCTGTGTAGATGAAGGGTGATGTACTGTAGGGTGCTGTGTAGATGTAGGGTGCTGTGTAGATGAAGGGTGATGTATTTTAGGGTGCTGTGTAGATGTAGGGTGCTGTGTAGATGAATGGTGATGTACTGTAGGGTGCTGTGTAGATGTAGGGTGCTGTGTAGATGTAGGGTGATGTACTGTAGGGTGCTGTGTAGATGAAGGGTGATGTACTGTAGGGTGCTGTGTAGAATGGTGATGTTCTGTGTAGATGTAGGGTGCTGTGTAGATGTAGGGTGATGTACTGTAGGGTGCTGTGTAAAATAAGGGTGCTGTGTAGATGTGTGGTACTGTGTAGATGAAGGGTGATGTATTGTAGGGTGCTGTGTAGATGTAGGGTGCTGTGTAGATGAAGGGTGCTGTGTAGATGTAGGGTGATGTACTGTAAGGTTCTGTGTAGATGTAGGGTGATGTACTGTAAGGTTCTGTGTAGATGAAGGTTGATGTACTATAGGATGATGTGTAGATGAAGGGTGATGTATTGTAGGGTGCTGTATATATATAGGGTGCTGTGTAGATGTAGGGTGATGTACTGTAGGGTGCTGTGTAGATGTAGGGTGCTGTGTAGATGTAGGGTGATGTACTGTTGGGTGCTGTATAGATGTAGGGTGCTGTGTAGATGAAGGGTGATGTACTGTAGGGTGCTGTGTAGATGAAGGGTGATGTACTGTAGGGTGCTGTGTAGATGTAGGGTGCTGTGTAGATGAATGGTGATGTACTGTAGGGTGCTGTGTAGATGTAGGGTGCTGTGTAGATGTAGGGTGATGTACTGTAGGGTGCTGTGTAGATGAAGGGTGATGTACTGTAGGGTGCTGTGTAGAATGGTGATGTTCTGTGTAGATGTAGGGTGCTGTGTAGATGTAGGGTGATGTACTGTAGGGTGCTGTGTAAAATAAGGGTGCTTTGTAGATGTGTGGTACTGTGTAGATGAAGGGTGATGTATTGTAGGGTGCTGTGTAGATGTAGGGTGCTGTGTAGATGAAGGGTGCTGTGTAGATGTAGGGTGATGTACTGTAAGGTTCTGTGTAGATGTAGGGTTATGTACTGTAAGGTTCTGTGTAGATGAAGGTTGATGTACTATAGGATGATGTGTAGATGAAGGGTGATGTATTGTAGGGTGCTGTATATATATAGGGTGCTGTGTAGATGTAGGGTGATGTACTGTAGGGTGCTGTGTAGATTTAGGGTGCTGTGTAGATGTAGGGTGATGTACTGTAGGGTGCTGTATATATATAGGGTGCTGTGTAGATGTAGGTTGCTGTGTAGATGTAGGGTGATGTACTGTTGGGTGCTGTGTAGATGAAGGGTGATGTACTGTAGGGTGCTGTGTAGATATGGGGTGCTGTGTAGATGTAGGGTGATGTACTGTTGGGTGCTGTGTAGATGTAGGGTGATGTACTGTAGGGTGCTGTGTAGATGTAGGGTGATGTACTGTTGGGTGCTGTGTAGATGAAGGGTGATGTATTGTAGGGTGCTGTGTAGATGTAGGGTGATGTACTGTAGGGTGCTGTGTAGATGAAGGGTGATGTACTGTAGGGTGCTGTGTAGATGAAGGGTGATGTACTGTAGGGTGCTGTGTAGATGTAGGGTGATGTACTGTAGGGTGCTGTGTAGATGAAGGGTGATGTACTGTAGGGTGCTGTGTAGAATGGGTGATGTTCTGTGTAGATGTAGGGTGCTGTGTAGATGAAGGGTGCAGTGTGGAGCCATGCTGGGTGTGTGATACACTACTAGAAGTGCATGACAGAGTGTGCTTCCCAAATGGCACCCTATTTCCCATAGGGTTTTGATCAAAAGTAGTGCACTATATAGGGAATAGGATGCCATTTGGGATGAATCCATACTGTTCGTACCAGGAACAGCTGCAGCAGCAGCACCAGCAGAAGCAACAGGCGTTGTTCCCTCTCTGGTTCACCTGGCTCTGGTTCCCCTGGTTCTGGTTCACCTGGCTCTGGTTCACCTGGTTCTGGTTCACCTGGCTCTGGTTCACCTGGCTCTGGTTCCCCTGGTTCTGGCTCTGGTTAGGGTCCTGCTGGGTCAGTTCCGTGCCTCCCGCCATCGACTCCTGCTGCACCGACATCTGCCGCTTTCGCATCTCCATATGCTCTGATCCCATGGGCTGGACGGACAAAGAGACAAAGAGGGTTAGATCCCATTGGCTGGAGGGACACACAGGGTTAGATCAAATTGGTTGGAGAGACAGAGACACAGGGTTAGATCCCATTGGTTGGAGGGACAGAGACACAGGGTTAGATCCCATTGGTTGGAGGGACAAAGAGACAGAGAGGATTAGATCCCATTGGTTGGAGGGACAGAGATACAGAGAGGATTAGATCCCATTGTCTTTAGACTGTAACAGTATGCCTACAGGCTACAGCAGTATGACAGCCTAGTCGTAGTAACATATCATCTCTGTTTTGCTCTGAAGAACGGTACTGTGACACTAGTCAACACAGCTGCTGAAACAAATGGTACCGGACATACCAAATATACCAAATACCACCCATCTACACACAATACCTCATTATGACAAAGTGAAAAAATGTTTTCAGAAATGTTGGCAAATTTACTGAAAAGGAAATAAAGAAATATTTGATTTACATAAGTATCCACACCCCTGAGTCAATACCTTTGGCAGCGATTACAGATTTGAGTAGTCTTGGGTATGTCTGTATCAGCTTTGCACATCTGGATTTGGGGATTTTTTCCCATTCTCCCTTGTAGGTTTTCTCAACCTCTGTTAAGTTAGATGGGAAGCGGCAGTGAACAGCAATCTTCAAGTCTTTCCACATATTTTCAATGGGATTCAAGCCAGGGCTTTGGCTGTGTCACTCAAGGACTTTTACATTCTTGTTCTGAAGCCATTCCAGCATTGCTTTGGCTGTATGCTTGGGGTCATTGTCCTGTTGAAACGTAAATCTTCACCCCAGTCTAAGTTCGTTTGCACTCTGAAGCAGGTTCTCATCAAGGATTTGTCTGTATTTGTCTCCATTCATTGTTCCCTCTATCCTTACCAGTCTCCCAGTCCCTGCTGCTGAAAGCATCCCCTTACCAGTCTACCAGTCCCTGCTGCTGAAAGCATCCCCTTACCAGTCTGCCAGTCCCTGCTGCTGAAAGCATCCCCATAGCATGATGCTGCCACCACCATGCTTCACAGTAGGGATGGTGTTAGACGGGTGATGAGCTGTGCCTGGTTTTCTCCAGACATAGCGCTTTACATTCAGGCCAAAGAGTTACATTTTTGTCTCATCAAAACACCATATTTTGAGTCTTTCATGTGCCTTTTTGCAAACTCCAGGCGTGCTGTCATGTGCCTTTTTCTCACGAGTGGCTTCCGTCTGGCCTCTCTCCCATGAAGCCCAGATTGGTGTAGCGCTGTAGCTCTGTCAGAGTGGTCATTGGTCATTGGGTTCTTGGTCACCTCCCTGACCAAGGTCCTTCTTGCCCGGTTGATCAGTTTGGTCGGACGGCCAGCTCTAGGCAGAGTCTGGGTAGTTCCATATTATTTCCCAATGATGAAGACCACTGGGCTCTTGGAAACTTTCAACACTTTAGAAATGGTTTTATACCCTTCCTCAGATACAGTACCAGTCAAAAGTTTGGACACACCTACTCATTCAAGGGTTTTTCTTAATTTTTTACTATTTTCTATATTGTAGAATAATACTGAAGACATCAAAACTATGAAATAACACATATGTAATCATGTAGTAACCAAAAAATTGTTAAAACAAATCAAAATATATTATATATTTGAGATTCTTCAAAGTAGCCACCCTTTGCCTTGATGACAGTTTTGCACACTCTTGGCATTATCTCAACAAGCTTCACCCACATATGCTGAGCACTTTCCTTCACTTTGCCGTCCGACTTATCCCAAAACATCTCAATTTGGTTGAGGTCGGGGGATTGTGGAGGCCAGGTCATCTGATGCAGCACTCCATCACTCTCCTTCTTGGTAAAATAGCCCTTACACAGCCTGGAGGTGTGTTGGGTCATTGTCCTGTTGAAAAACAAATGATAGTCCCACTAAGCCCAAACCAGATGGGACGGTGTATCGCTGCAGAATGCTGTGGTAGCCATGCTGGTTAAGTGTACCTTGAATTCTAAATAAATAATAGACAGTGTCACCAGCAAAGCACCCCCACACCATAACACCTCCTCCTCCATGCTTTACGGTGGGAACTACACAATAGGAGATCATCCGTTCACCCACACCATGTCTCACAAAGACACTGTGGGTGGAACCAAAAATCTCCAATTTGGACTCCAGACCAAAGTACACATTTCCACCGGTCTAATGTCCATTGGTCGTGTTTCTTGGCCCAAGCAGGTGTCTTCTTCTTATTGGTGTCCTTTAGTAGTGGTTTCTTTGCAGCAATTCGACCATGAAGGCCTGATTCACACAGTCTCCTCTGAACAGTTGATGTTGAGATGTGTCTGTTACTTGAACTCTGAAGCATTTATTTGGGCTGCAATTTCTGAGGCTGGTAAGTCTAATGAACTTATCCTCTGCAGCAGAGGTAACTCTGGGTCTTCCATTCCTGTGGCGGTCCTCATGAGAGCCAGTTTCATCATAGCGATTGATGGTTTTTGCGACTGCACTTAAAGAAACTTTCAAAGTTCTTTAAATGTTCCGTATTGACTGACCATGTCTTAAAGTAATGACGGACTGTCGTTTCTCTTTGCTTATTTGAGCTGTTCTTGCCATAATATGGACTTGGTCTTTTACCAAATAGGGCTATCTTCTGTATACCCCCCCTACCTTGTCACAACACAACTGATTGGCTCAGTCACCAAGAAAACAATTGGTAACACACTACGCCGTGAAGGACTGAAATCCTGCAGCGCCCGCAAGGTCCCCCTGCTCAAGAAAGCACATATACAGGCCCGTCTGACGTTTGCCAATGAACATTTGAATGATTCAAATACTTATGTCATGCAATAAAATGCAAATTAATAACTTAAAAATCATAAAATGTGATTTTCTGGATTTTTGTTTTAGATTCCGTCTCTCACAGTGGAAGTGTACCTATGATAAAAATTACAGACCTCTACATGCTTTGTAATAGGAAAACCTGCAAAATCAGCAGTGTATCAAATACTTGTTCTCCCCACTGTATGTATGTGTGTATGTATTATTAATAACATATATAAAAGACAATATCCAAAGGTAAAAGTGTGTTATTAATATCATGACTTTGGCGTTCTATTTATAGGGCTACTTATAACCTTCCAAAGATCCAATCAACCATGGATGAATGATAGTATACCTAGCTTCACGTTGAAATTGCGTTGTCCTTTGGCAAAATCAGATGTCAATGTAGCCTACATAAACCCAACCCCAGCTAACAACAAACATTCCCACAACTTTAGAGAACTTTCCCTTAAGAGTCTCATTAACTAATGTTTTCAGATGAATGTTCACGTGATGTTTTCAAGAGACCATTTCCTTAATATCAAGTAGAACTTATCCAGAACGTAGTTAGAATGTTCTCAGAACCTAATATATTAATTTTCTAGACATGTTTCATGAGAATGTTGCAAGAACATTTGTGTCCAAAGAAAAAATCATTACACATCACATTACCGAGCCAATCAAGGCCCTTATTGGGGAACCACTGATTCATTCATAGCTCTTTGTCTGTTGGCAAGGTTAGGGATACTCACACACAGTGCTTTTAACATAGTGTATTTACATTATGAATGTTCATTTATACATTCATTATTATTCAACATGTCCTCACCTGGGATTTGAACTCCCAACCTCTTGGTTCACGGTACTCCGATGTCCGTTTCAGGTATCAAACTATTCTCATCATTGATTTGATCAACTTATTTCAACAATTGAAGGGCTTTCTGTATAGATGTCTAATGTTGGTGGGGCATGTTAACCTGTTTTAATGATCAATAAAATATTTTCTTGAGTGTACTTTTAACAGAGCTGAGACTGACTTCAAAGTGCATTCATCCTATTGCTTACACCTATCAAGTCGTTTCAGATCTTAGGGAGGAGGGGTTAGGGTTTCTTCTGGACAGGGTTCTAAGCACATGTCCTAGAGATATCCTTTATTGGGACAGTGGTTAGAGTGTTTGTTGTTGGGGTTGGTGGCCCGGGTTAAAGACCTGCTAGAGAATCAGCCTACTCGCCGGGTTAAAGACCTGCTAGAGTGCTTTGTGTCTTTGACCTCCAGATGTTTTTTCAGGTTTGATGTGGTGTTTCTGGACCAATAGAGCAATGCTGCCTTTGTGCATGACCTCCAGATGCGTCTTCAGGGTTGATGTGGTATTTCTAGACCAAGAGATCAATGCTGCAGAGTTTGCATTTGACTAAAATGTTGTTCTCTTTCTCCTCAATTAACTCAAAACAATGGGAGCATTTCCACAAAGAAAAGGTTAAGCAGGGTAAGACAGCTGCCATCTTTCTTTGATTTTAGGCTTTACGATAGCCTATCGGAAACGAGTTAGCCTACAGCATGAATTCCGTTAGCATAAGACTGTAAAAAATATACAGTGCCTTCAGAAAGTATTCATACCGCTTGAATTATTCCACATTTTGTTCCAGCCTGAATTAAAAATGGATTAAATAGATTATTTTTACCCATCTACACACAATACCCCATAATGACAAAGTGAAAACATGTTTTTAGAAATGTTAGCAAATGTATTGAAAATAAAATACAGAAATATCTCATTTACATAAGTATTCATACCCCTAAGTCAATACTTTGTAGAAGCACCTTTGGCAGCGATTACAGCTGTGAGTCTTTAAGAGGTTTCCCCACCTGGATTGTGAAACATTTGCCCATTATTCTTTTCAAAATTCTTCAAGCTCTGTCAAATTGGTTGTTGATCATTGCTAGACAACCATTTTCAGGTCTTGCCGTAGATTTAAGTCAAAACTGTAACTCGGCCACTCAGGAACATTCACTGTCTTCTTGGTAAGCCTTGTGTTTTAGGTTAATGTCCTGCTGAAATGTGAACTCATCTTCCAGTGTCTGGTGGAAAGCAGACTGAACCAGGATTTCCTCTGGGAATCTGTGCTTAGCTCCATTGTTTCTTTTTTATCCTGAAAAACTCCTGTCCTTATCAAGCATACCCATAACACGATGCAGCCACTACCATGCTTGAAAATATGGAGAGTGGTACTCAGTGACGTGCTGTTGTATTGGATTTGCCCCAAACATTACATATTGCTTTGCCACATTTTTTGCAGTGTTGACTCAAGACATTTCAGCTTTTCATTTTGTATTAATTTGTAAACATTTAGAAAAACATAATTCCACTTTGACATTATGGGGTATTGTGTGTAGAACAGTGACACAAAATCTCAATTTCACTCATTTTAAATTCAGGCTTTAACGCAACAGAATGAGGAAAAAGTCAAGGGGTGTGAATCCTTTCTGAAGGCGCTGAATATAACACGCTGGAAGAGATGTGCTTCTGAAAGTAATATACAGGTTAGTTGAACAAGTAACTGTAATATTACAATATTTGAAGACAGTAACTCATTATATTACTCCGTTCCTCATAAAGGTAATCTATTACTGTAAGTAATTATTACCCCAAACACTGGTCCCAACTGGTTCTGTTGCTGTGTCTGTTTTTCCACATTACAACTTGGAGACTCTGTGTTGTGTATTGATTTGGTATAACTGGCATCATCATTGCTTAAATGACACGTGAGAAAATACAGACATGTTACTTTAAATCTCTGAGAAAATGGCCACCATGATCTGAGTATGTTTCTATCAGAAGCACCACCACCACCTTCAGAAAGTATTCAGACCCCTTCACTTTTTCCACATTTTGTTACGTTACAGCCTTATTCTAAAATGGATTAAATAAATACAAATCCTCATCAATCTACACACAATACCCCA
Source organism: Coregonus suidteri (assembly GCA_036851935.1). NCBI lineage: Eukaryota > Metazoa > Chordata > Actinopteri > Salmoniformes > Salmonidae > Coregonus > Coregonus suidteri. Next base: position 54,465,688 of record CM072233.1, read on the forward strand.
TAATGACAAAGTGAAAACATTTTTTTATTTTTGCAAATGTATTAAAAATTAAAAACAGATACATTATTTACATATGTATTCAGACCCTTTGCTATGAGACTCGAAATTTAGCTTAGGTGCATCCTTTTTCCATTGATCATCCTTGAGATGTTGCTACAACTTGATTGGAGTCCACCTGTGGGAAATTCAAGATTTGGCAAGGCACACACCTGTCTATATAAGGTCCCACAGTTGACAGTGCATGTCAGAGCAAAAACCAAGCCACGAGGTCGAAGGAATTGTCCGTAGAGCTCCGAGACAGGATTGTGTCGAGGCACAGATCTGGGGAAGGGTACCAAAAAATGTCTGCCGCATTGAAGGTCCCCAAGAACACAGTGGCCTCCATCATTCTTAAATGGAAGAAGAGCTGGCCGCCCGGCCAAACTGAGCAATCGGGGGAGAAGGGCCTTGGTCAGGGAGGTGACCAAGAACCCGATGGTCACTCTGACAGAGCTCTAGAGTTTCTCTGTGGAGATGGAAGAAACTTCAAGAAGGACAACCATCTCTGCAGCACTCCTCCAATCAGGCCTTTATGGTAGAGTAGCCAGACGGAAGCCACTCCTCAGTAAAAGGCTTGGAGCTTGCTAAAGACTCTCAGACCATGAGAAACAAGATTCTCTGGTCTGATGAAACCAAGATTGTACTCTTTGGCCAGAATGCCAAGCGTTACGTCTGGAGGAAACCTGGCACCATCCCTACGGTGAAGCATGGTGGTGGCAGCATCATGCTGTGGAGATGTTTTTTGCAGCGTCAGGGACTGGGAGACTAGTCAGGATCAAGGCAAAGATGAACGGCGCAAAGTACAGAGAGATCCTTTATGAAAACCTGCTCCAGAGCGCTCAGGACCTCAGACTGGGGCGAAGGTTCACCTTCCAACAGGACAACGACCCTAAGCACACAGCCAAGACAACGCAGGGTTGGCTTCGTATCAAGTCTCTGAATGTCCTTGAGTGGCCCAGCCAGAGGCTGGACTTGAACCCGATCTAACATCTCTGGAGAGACCTGAAAATAGCTGTGCAGCGACGCTCCCCATCCAACCTGACAGAGTTTGAGAGGATCTGCAGAGAAAAATGGGAGAAACTCCCCAAATAGAGGTGTGCCAAGCTTGTAGCGTCATACCCAAGAAGACTCGAGGCTGTAAACGCTGCCAAAGGTGCTTCAACAAAGTACTGAGTAAAGGGTCTGAATACTTCCGTTCTTTGTTTCTAATGCATTTGCTAAAATTTCTAAAAACCAGTTTTTGCTTTGTCATTATGGGGTATTGGGTCATTATGGGGTATTGGGTCAATATGGGGTATTGTGTCATTATGGGGTATTGGGTCATTATGGGGTATTGGGTCATTATGGGGTATTGGGTCATTATGGGGTATTGGGTCATTATGGGGTATTGGGTCATTATGGGGTATTGTGTCATTATGGGGTATTGGGTCATTATGGGGTATTGGGTCAATATGGGGTATTGGGTCATTATGGGGTATTGGGTCATTATGGGGTATTGGGTCATTATGGGGTATTGTGTCATTATGGGGTATTGGGTCATTATGGGGTATTGGGTCATTATGGGGTATTGGGTCATTATGGGGTATTGGGTCATTATGGGGTATTGGGTCATTATGGGGTATTGGGTCATTATGGGGTATTGGGTCATTATGGGGTATTGGGTCATTATGGGGTATTGGGTCATTATGGGGTATTGGGTCATTATGGGGCATTGGGTCATTATGGGGTATTGGGTCATTATGGGGCATTGGGTCATTATGGGGTATTGGGTCAATATGGGGCATTGGGTCATTATGGGGTATTGGGTCATTATGGGGTTTGGGTCATTATGGGGTATTGGGTCATTATGGGGTATTGGGTCATTATGGGGTATTGGGTCATTATGGGGTATTGGGTCATTATGGGGTATTGGGTCATTATGGGGTATTGGGTCATTATGGGGTATTGGGTCATTATGGGGTATTGGGTCATTATGGGGTATTGGGTCATTATGGGGTATTGGGTCATTATGGGGTATTGGGTCATTATGGGGTATTGGGTCATTATGGGGTATTGGGTCATTATGGGGTATTGTGTGTAGATTGATGAGGGTAAAAAACGATTTAATCCATTTTAGAATAAGGCTGTAACGTAACAAAATGTGGAAAAAGTAAAAGGGTCTGAATACTTTCCGAAGGCACTGAATGTTTGTTCTACATATGGATAACAAGAAGACAACAGTTATCTTGGAGATACTCAGATATCTAGAATTCTACCGATTCCCATCTTTCAATGATAAACATATTTGAATTAGATCAGATATATTGATGTGAGAGTAGGCTGATTGGGACAGGCTGATTCTCTAGCAGGTCTTTAACCCGGGCCACCAACCCCAACAACAAACACTCTAACCACTGTCCCAATAAAGGATATCTCTAGGACATGTGCTTAGAACCCTGTCCAGAAGAAACCCTAACCCCTCCTCCCTAAGATCTGAAACAACTTGATAGGTGTAAGCAATAGGATGAATGCACTTTGAAGTCAGTCTCAGCTCTGTTAAAAGTACACTCAAGAAAATATTTTATTGATCATTAAAACAGGTTAACATGCCCCACCAACATTAGACAGCTATACAGAAAGCCCTTCAATTGTTGAAATAAGTTGATCAAATCAATGATGAGAGTATAGTCTGACAGACATGGTGGTGTAGCAGGAACATCTGAATGCTGTGAACCAAGAGGTTGTTTTCAGTTCCAATCCCAGGTGACGACATGTTGAATAATAATTACTGTATAAATGAACATCCACAATGTAATCAAGTATGTCAAATTTGGAAGTTGAAAACACTTTGTTAAAAGCACTGTGTGGGAGTATCCCTAGCCAACAGACAATCCATGTCTAAATTAGTTGACATGATAGCTCAGCTGACTCGAACACAGATTGCTTCCAAAGCTAAGCAAGGTACATAGAGGTAGGCATCTGGGTTGGAGCTGGGTGATGTGCGTTGGACCTGGGTGATGTGGGTTGGAGCTGGGTGATGTGGGTTGGAGCTGGGTGATGTGGGTTGGAGCTGGGTGATGTGGGTTGGAGCTGGGTGATGTGGGTTGGACCTGGGTGATGTGGGTTGGAGCTGGGTGATGTGGGTTGGAGCTGGGTGATGTGGGTTGGACCTGGGTGATGTGGGTTGGAGCTGGGTGATGTGGGTTGGAGCTGGGTGATGTGGGTTGGACCTGGGTGATGTGGGTTGGACCTGGGTGATGTGGGTTGGAGCTGGGTGATGTGGGTTGGAGCTGGGTGATGTGGGTTTGACCTGGGTGATGTGGGTTGGAGCTGGGTGATGTGGGTTGGAGCTGGGTGATGTGGGTTGGACCTGGGTGATGTGGGTTGGAGCTGGGTGATGTGGGTTGGAGCTGGGTGATGTGGGTTGGAGCTGGGTGATGTGGGTTGGAGCTGGGTGATGTGGGTTGGAGCTGGGTGATGTGGGTTGGAGCTGGGTGATGTGGGTTGGAGCTGGGTGATGTGGGTTGGAGCTGGGTGATGTGGGTTGGAGCTGGGTGATGTGGGTTGGAGCTGGGTGATGTGGGTTGGACCTGGGTGATGTGGGTTGGAGCTGGGTGATGTGGGTTGGAGCTGGGTGATGTGGGTTGGAGCTGGGTGATGTGGGTTGGAGCTGGGTGATGTGGGTTGGAGCTGGGTGATGTGGGTTGGAGCTGGGTGATGTGGGTTGGAGCTGGGTGATGTGGGTTGGAGCTGGGTGATGTGGGTTGGAGCTGGGTGATGTGGGTTGGACCTGGGTGATGTGGGTTGGACCTGGGTGATGTGGGTTGGACCTGGGTGATGTGGGTTGGAGCTGGGTGATGTGGGTTGACCTGGGTGATGTGGGTTGGACCTGGGTGATGTGGGTTGGAGCTGGGTGTGTGGGTTGGAGCCTGGGTGATGTGGGTTGGAGCTGGGTGATGTGGGTTGGAGCTGGGTGATGTGGGTTGGAGCTGGGTGATGTGGGTTGGAGCTGGGTGATGTGGGTTGGAGCTGGGCGATGATGTGGGTTGGAGCTGGGTGATGATTTAGAACAATCTGCATCCATATTGCGATAAACAATCTGCACAAACACGATAACTTTAACGATAAATAGAATGATTTAGAACAATCTGCACCACAGCTTTCCCCTTTAAACAATCTGCACAACAGCTTTCCCCTTTAAACAATCTGCACAACAGCTTTCCCCTTTAAACAATCTGCACCACAGCTTTCCCCTTTAAACAATCTGCACCACAGCTTTCCCCTTTAAACAATCTGCACCACAGCTTTCCCCTTTAAACCATCTGCACCACAGCTTTCCCATTTAAAAAATCTGCACCACAGCTTTCCCCTTTAAACCATCTGCACCACAGCTTTCCCCTTTAAACAATCTGCACCACAGCGTTCCCCTTTAAACAATCTGCACCACAGCTTTCCCCTTTAAACCATCTGCACCACAGCTTTCCCCTTTAAACAATCTGCACCACAGCTTGTCCCTTTAAACAATCTGCATCACAGCTTTCCCCTTTAAACAATCTGCACCACAGCTTGTCCCTTTAAACAATCTGCACCACAACTTGTCCCTTTAAACAATCTGCACCACAGCTTTCCCCTTTAAACAATCTGCACCACAGCTTTTCCCTTTAAACAATCTGCACCACAACTTGTCCCTTTAAACAATCTGCACCACAGCGTTCCCCTTTAAACAATCTGCACCACAGCTTTCCCTTTTAAACAATCTGCACCACAGCTTTTCCCTTTAAACAATCTGCACCACAGCGTTCCCCTTTAAACAATCTGCACCACAGCTTTCCCCTTTAAACAATCTGCCACCAAACAGCTTTTCCCCTTTAAACAATCTGCACCACAGCTTTCCCCTTTAAACCATCTGCACCACAGCGTGTCCCTTTAAACTACTACTAGTTTGAAGGTTGTAGCCATCTATTGTCCCATAAACAATCACCCATATTAAAAACCGTATTTCATTTCAAACTTCATATTTCTCTAGTATAGGCTACTTATTGTAATGAACAATATCAGCAAAATGTTTGTGATAAGTGGTCGGTGTAGAAATGTTTTTGTTTATCATCCCAGCTCTAATCTGAATGGTAGACGTGTTCTCACTGAAGTGCATTACCCCTCATCTACCAGTAGGAGTCACTGTTCAGACAGAAATTGTAGGACTGTGGCTTCACATTACAGTGAGGGAAAAAAGTATTTGATCCCCTGCTGATTTTGTACGTTTGTCAACTGACAAAGAAATGATCAGTCTATAATTTTAATGGTAGGTTTATTTGAACAGTGAGAGACAGAATAACAACAAAAAAATCCAGAAAAACGCATGTCAAAAATGTTATAAATTGATTTGCATTTTAATGAGGGAAATAAGTATTTGACCCCCTCTCAATCAGAAAGATTTCTGGCTCCCAGGTGTATTTTATACAGGTAACGAGCTGAGATTAGGAGCACACTCTTAAAGGTAGTGCTCCTAATCACAGCTTGTTACCTGTATAAAAGACACCTGTCCACAGAAGCAATCAATCAATCAGATTCCAAACTCTCCACCATGGCCAAGACAAAAGAGATCTCCAAGGATGTCAGGGACAAGATTGTAGACCTACACAAGGCTGGAATGGGCTACAAGACCATCACCAAGCAGCTTGGTGAGAAGGTGACAACAGTTGGTGCGATTATTCGCAAATGGAAGAAACACAAAATAACTGTCAATCTCCCTCGGCCTGGGGCTACATGCAAGATCTCACCTCGTGGAGTTGCAATGATCATGAGAACGGTGAGGAATCAGCCCAGAACTACACGGGAGGATCTTGTCAATGATCTCAAGGCAGCTGGGACCATAGTCACGAAGAAAACAATTGGTAACACACTACGCCGTGAAGGACTGAAATCATGCAGCGCCCGCAAGGTCCCCCTGCTCAAGAAAGCACATATACAGGGCCGTCTGAAGGTTGCCAATGAACATCTGAATGATTCAGAGGAGAACTGGGTGAAAGTGTTGTGGTCAGATGAGACCAAAATCGAGCTCTTTGGCGTCAACTCAACTCGCTGTGTTTGGAGGAGGAGGAAAGCTGCCTATGGCCCCAAGAACACCATCCCCACCGTCAAACATGGAGGTGGAAAATTATGCTTTGGGGGTGTTTTTCTGCTAAGGGGACAGGACAACTTCACCGCATCAAAGGGACGATGGACGGGGCCATGTACCATCAAATCTTGGGTGAGAACCTCCTTCCCTCAGCCAGGGCATTGAAAATGCGTCGTGCATGGGTATTCCAGCATGACAATGACCCAAAACACACGGCCAAGGCAACAAAGGAGTGGCTCAAGAAGAAGCACATTAAGGTCCTGGAGTGGCCTAGCCAGTCTCCAGACCTTAATCCCATAGAAGATCTGTGGAGGGGGCTGAAGGTTCGAGTTGCCAAAAGGCAGCCTCGAAACCTTAATGACTTGGAGAAGACCTGCAAAGAGGAGTGGAACAAAATCCCTCCTGAGATGTGTGCAAACCTGGTGGCCAACTACAAGAAACGTCTGACCTCTGTGATTGCCAACAAGGGTTTTGCCACCAAGTACTAAGTCATGTTTTGCAGAGGGGTCAAATACTTATTTCCCTCATTAAAATGCAAATCAATTTATAACATTTTTGACATGCGTTTTTCTGGATTTTTTTGTTGTTATTCTGTCTCTCACTGTTCAAATAAACCTACCATTAAAATTATAGACTGATCATGTCTTTGTCAGTGGGTAAACGTACAAAATCAGCAGGGGATCAAATACTTTTTTCCCTCACTGCATATTTCAAAATACCTCTTTATTTAGGTTGATGGCATTACATTGAAATAATGACCTTGATTCAAACAATATTTTTTACATTTCTATGTGAAAATGTCAATGCAATTTCAATTTATACATAGTTCTGATGATTATGTTGAAATTAGATTGACTTAATCTAGTTGTTACATCAATGTATTTAAATTGAAGTTTTACCCTAATTTCAATGTTTACATCGCTGGTTGAAATGAGGTGAAAACACTACTGGTTGATAACTTTTTAAATCCAATGTATTTTTGACATTGATTCCACGTCACAATACGTTGACAAAGTACATTGAAACAACGTTGATTCAACCAGTATGTGTCCAGTGGGCGGTGTCTGCATGACCGCTAATAAAATGGACCCATACCAGGGGAGATGGGGGGAGGATATTTGTAACATTATCAAACAGCCTCTTTAAGACTGGTGTGTTGGTTCATTCAGAACTGACATAGGAGGAATAACGGTAGGCTGACTTCACCATCACCAGCTGGATGGGGGTGGAGGAGGAGGAAGAGGAGGAGGAAGAGGATGGGGGGATTCCGTACAGACAAAAAATCCTGATGTCACTCAATCACAACTCGTATTACAGAATAAAACCAATAGATATCTACAAGGCATAGGCTGTTGTGCGAGACGAACACAGAGAAGCCGTTGGATTATCATTAGCCCAGCTCACATCAATAGAAAGTACCATGATGAAGAGCGAGCAGAAAAAGCCGCAGCCGCTATGGAGCTCACAGCTCCATCCATCCACCGCCCTCTACCACCTCCGACAACACACATCAGTCACAAGCCACTCTGTACAACCACCGTGACGGACCGTTTTAACCCGCCTAGCCCGCTCTTCTCCCGACCAGACCAGACCAGGACCCATCGGGAAACCAAATACTCACAGTTTCACCATGTATGCCCAGGGTGAAGAGGGAATTCTCTGCCAAGATTACATCCGTCGGCATATGGCTTCTTCCTCCGGACCCGGCTGGGTGCTGTCAGTGCGCATGCGCATGCTGTAGTAGTAGTAATAGTGGGAGCGTAGCTCGGACGGTGGATGTCACAGATTGATCTCACAGCTCTACAGATGGAGGCTGCTGCTGTGCAGTATGTTAGATACCGAGGCGGTGAGGCCTGGAAACCGCAGTGTTCTCAGTAGATTACATGGGTTCCAATGAGAAGAGACATGATTTAAAGCATGCCGCTGTCCATGGTGCTGAAACAGCACCGCTTGAACAGACTCGCCGGGAGTAGTCTATCTGTTACAGGTGACAGGTTCACAGCAGCAGTCAGATTGGTTAGAAGGGTTACTATAGTTACTAACTTTAGTTGTCTAAATCAGACTGTGACCTCTGGAATGAGCTGATCACTCTGCCTCAGTGACAGCTGCTGTCCTCAGAGGCCTACATGCTGTCACTGAGGCGAAAGACAACAGTGAACTCTACAGGATAACTGGCATACTGCAGCAAACTCAAACCTCGCTTATATTTGCTGGAATAATGTTTGAAACATGTTTGTGTCTTCGTGTTTTCCAGATGTTTCTGTAGAGTTGTGTGAAACAGGTAGCCTGCTGGGATGCTTCATTTATTTGAATAAGAGTAAAAACTATTTTTAAATCACAGTCCTGAGGATGTTCTCTAATCAAATTGTATTTGTCACGCGCTGAATACAAGTTTAGACTTTACCGTGAAACGCTTACTTATGAGCCCTTTCCCAACAATGCAGTTAAAAAGTATGAAAATGAACACAATAAAATAAAGATAACGAGGCTATATACAGGCTATATACAAGGAGTACTGGTACCGAGTCAGTGTACTGGGGTATGAGGTAGTTATATACAGGGAGTACTGGTACCGAGTCAGTGTACTGGGGTATGAGGTAGTTGGGGTGATTGATTTAGGTAATATGCACAGTTGAAGTCGGAAGTTTACATACACTTAGGTTGGAGTCATTAAAACTCGTTTTTCAACCACTCCACAAATTTCTTGTTAACAAACTATAGGTTTGGCAAGTTGGTTAGGACATCTACTTTGTGCATGACAAGTAATTTTTCCAACAATTGTTTACAGACAGATTATTTCACTTATAATTCACTGTATCACAATTCTAGTGGGTCAGAAGTTTGCATACACTAAGTTGACTGTGCCTTTAAACAGCTTGGAAAATTCCATAAAATGATGTCATGGCTTTAGAAGCTTCTGATAGGCTAATTGACATCATTTGAGTCAATTGTAGGTGTACCTGTGGATGTATTTCAAGTCCTACATTCAAACGCAGTGCCTCTTTGCTTGACATCATGGGGAAATGAAAATAAATCAGCCAAGACCTCAGAAAAAAATTGTAGACCTTCACAATTCTGGTTCATCCTTGGGAGCAATTTCCAAACGCCTGAAGGTACCACGTTCTTCTGTACAAACAATAGTAAGCAAGTATAAACACCATGGGACCATGCAGCCGTCATACCGCTCAGGAAGGAGACGCGTTCTGTCTGTGAAGATGCTGGAGGAAACAGGTACAAAAGTATCTATATCCACAGTAAAACAAGTCCTATATCGACATGACCTGAAAGGCCGCTCAGCAAGGAAGAAGCCACTGCTCCAAAACCACCATAAAAGAACCAGACTACAGTTTGCAACTGCACATGGGGACAAAGATCATACTTTTTGGAGAAATGTCCTCTGGTCTGATGAAACAAAAATAGAAATATTTGGCCATAATGACCATCATTATGTTTGGAGGAAAAAGGGGGACGCTTGCAAGCCGAAGAACACCATCCCAACCGTGAAGCACAGGTGTGGCAGCATCATGCTGTGGGGGTGCTTTGCTGCAGGAGGGACTGGTGCACTTCACAAAATAGATGGCATCATGAGGAAGGAAAATTATGTGGATATATTGAAGCAATGTCTCAAGACATCAGTCAGGAAGTTAAAGCTGTAGCTCAGTTGGTAGAGCATGGCGCTTGCAACGCCAGGGTTGTGGGTTCTTTTCCCACGGGGGTATGAAAATGTATGCACTCACTAACTGTAAGTCGCTCTGGATAAGAGCGTCTGCTAAATGACAAAAAAAAAAAAAAAAAAGCTTGGTCGCAAATGGGTCTTCCAAATGGACAATGACCCCAAGCATACTTCCAAAGTTGTGGCAAAATGGCTTAAGGACAACAAAGTCAAGGTATTGGAGAGGTCATCACAAAGCCCTGACCTCAATCCTATAGAAAATGTGTGGGCAGAACTGAAAAAGCCTACAAACCTGACTCAGTTACACCAGCTCTGTCAGGAGGAATGGGCCAAAATTCACCCAACTTATTGTGGGAAGCTTGTGGAAGGCTACCCGAAACGTTTGACCTAAGTTAAACAATTTAAAGGCAATGCTACCAAATACTAATTGAGTGTATGTAAACTTCTGACCCACTGGGAATGTGATGAAATAAATCAAAGCTGAAATAAATAATTCTCTCTACTATTATTCTGACATTTCACATTCTTAAAATAAAGTGGTGATCCTGACTGACTTAAGACAGGGAATTTCTACAAGGATGAACGTCAGGAATTGTGAGAAACTGAGTTTAAATGTATTTGGCTAAGGTGTATGGAAACTTCCCACTTCAACTGTACATGTAGGTAGTTGAGGTGATTGATTGAAGTACATGTAAATGTAGGTAGGGGGTGAAAGCAGAAAGTCCGGGTATCCATTTAATTAACTGTTCAGCAGTCTTATGGCTTTGGGGTTGAAGTTGTTCAGGAGCCTTTTGGTTCCAGACTTGGCGCTCCAGTACTGCTTGCCATGCGGTAGGAGAGAGAACAGAATGTGACTTGGTGGCTGGAGTCTTTCAACATTTTTAGGGCCTTCCTCTGACACCGCCTGGTATAGAGGTCCTGGTTTGGCAAGGAGCTCGGCCCCAGTGATGTACTGGGCCATACACATTATCCTCTGTAGCGCCTTGCGGTCGGATGCCGAGCAGTTACCATACCAAGCGGTGATGCAGCCAGTCAACACTCTCAATGGTGCAGCTGTATATCCTTTTGAGGATCTGAGGGCCCATGCCAAATATTTTCAGCATCCTGAGGGGGAAGAGGCGTTGTCATGCACTCTTCATGACCGTGTTGGTGTGTTTGGACCATGATAGATCCTTAGTGATGTGGACACCAAAGAACTTGAAGATCTCGACCGTCTCCACTACAGCCCCCGGTGATGTGAATGGCGGCCCTCCGTTTCCTGCAGTCCACGATCAGCTCCTTTGTCTTGCTGACATTGAGGGAGAGGTTGTTGTCCTGGAACCACACTGCCAGGTCTCTGACCTCCTCCCTATAGGCTGTCTCATCGTCGTCGGTGATCAGGCTTACCACTGTCGTGTCGTCAGCAAACTTAATGATGGTGTTGGAGTCGTGTGCGGCCACACAGTCGTGGGTGAACAGGGAGTACAGGAGGGGACTAAGCACTTACCCCTGTGGGGGCCCCGTGTTGAGGGTCAGCGTGGCGGAGGTGTTGTTGCCAACCCTCACCACCTGGGGGCGGCCCGTCAGAAAGTCCTGTATCCAATTGCAGAGGGAGGTGTTTAATCCCAGGGTCCTTAGCTTAGTGAGGAGCTTGGAGGGCACTGGTGTTGAACGCTGAGCTGTAGTCAATGAACAGCATTCTCACATAGGTGTTCCTTTTGTCCAGGTGGGTAAGGGCAGTGTGGAGTGCCATAGAGATTGCGTCATCTGTGGACCTGTTGGGGCGTTATGCGAATTGGACTGCGTCTAAGGTTTCTGGGATGATGGTGTTGATGTGAGCCATGACCAGCCTGTCAAAGCATTTCATGGCTACAGATGTGAGTGCTACGGGTCGGTAGTAATTTAGGCAGGTTACCTTCACTTTCCTAGGCACGAGGACTATGGTGGTCTGCTTGAAACATGTGGGTATCACAGACTGGGTCAGGGAGAGGTTGAAAAATGTCAGTGAAGACACTTTCCTGTTTGTCAGCGCATGCTCTGAGTACATGTTCTGGTAATCCATCTGGCCCTGCGGCCTTGTGAATGTTGACCTGTTTAAAGGTCTTGCCCACATCGGCTACGGAGAGCGTGATCACACAGTCATCTGGAACAGCTGATGCTCTCTTGCATGGTTCAGTGTTGCTTGCCTCGAAGCGAGCATAGAAGTGGTTTAGCTCATCTGGTAGGCTTGTGTCACTGGGCAGCTCGCGGCTGTGCTTCCCTTTGGAGTCTGTAATAGTTTTCAAGCCCTGCCACATCCGACGAGCGTCAGAGCCGGTGTAGTACGATTCAATCTTAGTCCTGTATTGACTCTTTGCCTGTTTGATGGTTCGTCGGAGGGCATAGCTTGATTTCTTATGAGCGTCCGGGTTAGAGTCCCGGAATGAAATTACTGTAAAATTGACTGTGTCCATAAAATGTAGATAGTGGGTATGGGCTGGAAGTAGAGGCATAGGCGTTGTTGTTCACTAGTTTACTCCAAGTGGGGAAAGGGTGGCAGGGTTGGAAAGTAATAAAGGGGAATATACACTGCTCAAAAAAATAAAGGGAACACTTAAACAACACAATGTAACTCCAAGTCAATCACACTTCTGTGAAATCAAACTGTCCACTTAGGAAGCAACACTGATTGACAATACATTTCACATGCTGTTGTGCAAATGGAATAGACAACAGGTGGAAATTATAGGCAATTAGCAAGACACCCCCTAATAAAGGACTGGTTTTGCAGGTGGTGACTACAGACCACTTCTCAGTTCCTATGCTTCCTGGCTGATGTTTTGGTCACTTTTGAATGCTGGCGGTGCTTTCACTCTAGTGGTAGCATGAGACGGAGTCTACAACCCACCCAAGTGGCTCAGGTAGTGCAGCTCATCCAGGATGGCACATCAATGCGAGCTGTGGCAAGAAGGTTTGCTGTGTCTGTCAGCGTAGTGTCCAGAGCATGGAGGCGCTACCAGGAGACAGGCCAGTACATCAGGAGACGTGGAGGAGGCCGTAGGAGGGCAACAACCCAGCAGCAGGACTGCTACCTCCACCTTTGTGCAAGGAGGAGCAGGAGGAGCACTGCCAGAGCCCTGCAAATGACCTCCAGCAGGCCACAAATGTGCATGTGTCTGCTCAAACGGTCAGAAACAGACTCCATGAGGGTGGTATGAGGGGCCGACGTCCACAGGTGGGGGTTGTGCTTACAGCCCAACACTGTGCAGGACGTATGGCATTTGCCAGAGAACACCAAAATTGGCAAATTCGCCACTGGCGCCCTGTGCTCTTCACAGATGAAAGCAGGTTCACACTGAGCACGTGACAGATGTGACAGAGTCTGGAGACGCCGTGGAGAATGTTCTGCTGCCTGCAACATCCTCCAGCATGACCGGTTTGGCGGTGGGTCAGTCATGGTGTGGGGTGGCATTTCTTTGGGGGGCCGCACAGCCCTCCATGTGCTCGCCAGAGGTAGCCTGACTGCCATTAGGTACCGAGATGAGATCCTCAGACCCCTTGTGAGACCATATGCTGGCCCTGGGATCCTCCTAATGCAAGAAAATGCTAGACCTCATGTGGCTGGAGTGTGTCAGCAGTTCCTGCAAGAGGAAGGCATTGATGCTATGGACTGGCTCGCCCGTTCCCCAGACCTGAATCCAATTGAGCACATCTGGGACATCATGTCTCGCTCCATCCACCAACGCCACGTTGCACCACAGACTGTCCAGGAGTTGGCGGATGCTTTAGTCCAGGTCTGGGAGGAGATCCCTCAGGAGACCATCCGCCACCTCATCAGGAGCATGCCCAGGCGTTGTAGGGAGGTCATACAGGCACGTGGAGGCCACACACACTACTGAGCCTCATTTTGACTTGTTTTAAGGGAATATCTATGTAAGAATGCTTTTCATTGACTATAGCTCAGCATTCAACACTATAGTACCCTCCAAGCTCATCATTAAGCTCGAGGACCTGGGTCTGAACCCGCCCTGTGCAACTGGGTCCTGGACTTCCTGACGGGCCGGCCCCAGGTGGTGAAGGTAGGAAACAACACCTCCACTTCGCTGATCCTCAACACTGGGGCCCCACAAGGGTGCGTGCTCAGCCCCCTCCTGTACTCCCTGTTCACCCATGACTGCGTGGCCAAGCACGCCTCTAACTCATCAAGTTTGCAGACGACACAACAGTAGTAGGCCTGATTACCAACAATGACGAGACCGCCTACAGGGAGGAAGTGAGGGCTCTGGGAGTGTGGTGCCAGGAAAATAACCTCTCACTCAACGTCAACAAAACAAAGAAGATGATCGTGGACTTCAGGAAACAGCAGAGGGTGCACCCCCTATCCACACCAACGGGACCACAGTGGAGAAGGTGGAAAGCTTAAGCACAGACAGTGTGTTGAAGAAGGCGCAACAGACCCTCTTCAACCGCAGGAGGCTGAAGAAATTTGGCTTGGCACCTAAAACCCTCACAAACTTTTACAGATGCACAATTGAGAGCATCCTGTCGGCTGTATCACCGACTGGGACGGCAAATGCACCGCCCACAACCGCAGGGCTCTCCAGAGGGTGGTGAGGTCTGCCCAACGCATTACCGGGGGCAAACTACCAGCCCTCCAAGACACCTACAGCACCCGATGTCACAGGAAGGCCAAAAAGATCATCAAGGACATCAACCACCCGAGCCACTGCCTGTTCACCCCGCTATCATCCAGAAGGCGAGGTCAGTACAGGTGCATCAAAGCTGGGACCGAGAGAATGAAAAACAGCTTCTATCTCAAGGCCATCAGACTGTTAAATAGCCATCACTAGCACATTAGAGGCTGCTGCTGCCTATTGAAATCACTGGCCACTTTAAGAAATGGAACATTAGTCACTTTAATAATGTTTCCATATCTTGCACTACTCATCTCATATGTATATACTGTATTCTATTCTATAACATTCTACTGTATCTTAGTCCATGCCGCTCTGTCATTGCTTGTCCATATATTCTTAAATCCCATTCCTTACTTGTTTGTGTGTATTGGGTATATGTTATGTAATTGTTAGATATTACTTGTTAGATATTACTGCACTGTCGGAGCTAGAAGAACAAGCATTTCGCTACACTCGCTATAACATCTTCTAAACATGTGTATGTGACAAATACAATTTGATTTGATTTGATTTGAATATAACTGACAACAGTGTTCTTGATGTATCATGTCCAATACATTTACATTTTTTACATTTTAGTCATTTAGCAGACGCTCTTATCCAGAGCGACTTACAGTTAGTGAGTGTTATGATGAGTTTCTAGGGTATCAAGTAATTACGAATGTAAGGAGGTACTTAGATACTTAGATGAGGAGTTCATGTAAGATATTTAATATGTACATGTTAGTTTCTAACAGACACTGGGACATAGCCCAGCCTCTCTCCTCTAGCTCTCTATCCAGAACACTGGGACATAGCCCAGCCTCTCTCCTCTAGCTCTCTATCCAGAACACTGGGACATAGCCCAGCCTCTCTCCTCTAGCTCTCTATCCAGAACACTGGGACATAGCCCAGCCTCTCTCCTCTAGATCTCTATCCAGAACACTGGGACATAGCCCAGCCTCTCTCCTCTAGCTCTCTATCCAGAACACTGGGACATAGCCCAGCTCTCTCCTCTAGCTCTCTATCCAGAACACTGGGACATAGCCCAGCCTCTCTCCTCTACCTCTCTATCCTGAACACTGGGACATAGCCCAGCCTCTCTCCTCTACCTCTCTATCCAGAACACTGGGACATAGCCCAGCCTCTCTCCTCTAGCTGTCTATCCAGAACACTGGGACATAGCCCAGCCTCTCTCCTCTACCTCTCTATCCAGAACACTGGGACATAGCCCAGCCTCTCTCCTCTAGCTCTCTATCCAGAACACTGGGACATAGCCCAGCCTCTCTCCTCTAGCTCTCTATCCAGAACACTGGGACATAGCCCAGCCTCTCTCCTCTACCTCTCTATCCAGAACACTGGGACATAGCCCAGCCTCTCTCCTCTAGCTCTCTATCCAGAACACTGGGACATAGCCCAGCCTCTCTCCTCTACCTCTCTATCCAGAACACTGGGACATAGCCCAGCCTCTCTCCTCTACCTCTCTATCCAGAACACTGGGACATAGCCCAGCCTCTCTCCTCTACCTCTCTATCCAGAACACTGGGACATAGCCCAGCCTCTCTCCTCTACCTCTCTATCCAGAACACTGGGACATAGCCCAGCCTCTCTCCTCTACCTCTCTATCCAGAACACTGGGACATAGCCCAGCCTCTCTCCTCTACCTCTCTATCCAGAACACTGGGACATAGCCCAGCCTCTCTCCTCTACCTCTCTATCCAGAACACTGGGACATAGCCCAGCCTCTCTCCTCTACCTCTCTATCCAGAACACTGGGACATAGCCCAGCCTCTCTCCTCTACCTCTCTATCCAGAACACTGGGACATAGCCCCAGCCTCTCTCCTCTAGCTCTCTATCCAGAACACTGGGACATAGCCCAGCCTCTCTCCTCTAGCTCTCTATCCAGAACACTGGGACATAGCCCAGCCTCTCTCCTCTAGCTCTATCCAGAACAAAGATTCAGTCTCTCTTATATACACACACTGTTACAACGTTCCCCCAACATCTGATTATCATCATATCCCTTTCTCTGTTGCTATTACCCTTTGACCCAAGCCAGTACACCATCCCTCGTACTATCCTAAACATCAGTAATCTCCTTTGTCATAATGGAATGTAGACTTCCTGTCACCAAACCCATTTTCTACTAACTCTTGACATTCACCATACTATGACATGACATCATTACACTATAGAAAACATCATATCATGAGTGCCTACATTTTTTTGGGGAGTCTTTTTTTTTTTTTTCATACTGGCCCCCCGTTGGAAAACGAACCCACAACCCTGGCGTTGCTAGCGCCATGCTCTACCAACTGAGCTACACGGGGCTACGATATTCTTGATGTCACCGTTTTGTATAATAATTTCTTAATGGTTCAAACAAGATCAGTCATGGACACCCCCACATGGGTGTTTACTTCACAACAACTCTCTGGCCTCACCTGCCTCCCTCTTTTTCACCTCCCTCTCCTTTCTTCTCCTCCCTCTCCTTTCTTCTCCTCCCTCTCACTCACTGCACTAAAATATCCTGAACAGTACCCTTTATCCATGTCCATGATGGCCTGGTGTTTACCGGAAATCTTCATTTATCCATTTACCTGGAATTAATCTGGCATCTGTCCATCTAAACAAGCCGATCACGTTCTCAGAAGCTGCCCGTCTAATTATAGAATGCCTATTAACAGGTTACGCTGTAGCTGGGCTCATACCACATACTGTACAGGAGGATCTCTGTAATGGGATTATGTATTGTGTTGCTCTGATTGGCTACTTATGTATGAATGGAATAGCTGAATGGAACAGCTAACGTGTATAAATCAAATCATATTGTATTTGTCACATCCACATGTTTAGCAGATGTTATTGCAGGTGTAGCGAAATGCTTGTGCTTCTAGCTCCGACAGTGCAGTAATATCTAACAAGTAATATACACAAAAATCTAAGTAAGGAATGGAATTAAGAATATATACATATATGGACAAGCAATGACAGATTTGGACGAGCAATGACAGAGCGGCATGGACTAAGATACAGTAGAATAGTATAGAATACAGTATATACAGTGGGGAGAACAAGTATTTGATACACTGCTGATTTTTCAGGTTTTCCTACTTACAAAGCATGTAGAGGTCTGTAATTTTTATCACAGGTACACTTCAACTGTGAGAGACGGAATCTAAAACAAAAATCCAGAAAATCACATTGTATGATTTTTAAGTAATTAATTTGCATTTTATTGCATGACATAAGTATTTGATATATCAGAAAAGCAGAACTTAATATTTGGTACAGAAACCTTTGTTTGCAATTACAGAGATCGTACGTTTCCTGTAGGTCTTGACCAGGTTTGCACACACTGCAGCAGGGATTTTGGCCCACTCCTCCATACAGACCTTCTCCAGATCCTTCAGGTTTCGGGGCTGTCGCTGGGCAATACGGACTTTCAGCTCCCTCCAAAGATTTTCTATTGGGTTCAGGTCTGGAGACTGGCTAGGCCACTCCAGGACCTTGAGATGCTTCTTACGGAGCCACTCATTAGTTGCCCTGGCTGTGTGTTTCGGGTCGTTGTCATGCTGGAAGACCCAGCCATGACCCATCTTCAATGCTCTTACTGAGGGAAGGAGGTTGTTGGCCAAGATCTCGCGATACATAGCCCCATCCATCCTCCCCTCAATACGGTGGGATGGTGTTCTTGGGGTTGTACTCATCTTTCTTCTTCCTCCAAACACAGCGAGTGGAGTTTAGACCAAAAAGCTCTATTTTTGTCTCATCAGACCACATGACCTTCTCCCATTCCTCCTCTGGATCATCCAGATGGTCATTGGCAAACTTCAGACGGGCCTGGACATGCGCTGGCTTGAGCAGGGGGACCTTGTGTGCGCTGCAGGATTTTAATCCATGACGGCGTAGTGTGTTACTAATGGTTTTCTTTGAGACTGTGGTCCCAGCTCTCTTCAGGTCATTGACCGGGTCCTGCCGTGTAGTTCTGGGATGATCCCTCACCTTCCTCATGATCATTGATGCCCCACGAGGTGTGATCTTGCATGAAGCCCCAGACCGAGGGTGATTGACCGTCATCTTGAACTTCTTCCATTTTCTAATAATTGCGCCAACAGTTGTTGCCTTTTCACCAAGCTGCTTGCCTATTGTCCTGTAGCCCATCCCAGCCTTGTGCATGTCTACAATTTTATTCCTGATGTCCTTACACAGCTCTCTGGTCTTGGCCATTGTGGAGAGGTTGGAGTCTGTCTGATTGAGTGTGTGGACAGGTGTCTTTTATACAGGTAACAAGTTCAAACAGGTGCAGTTAATACAGGTAATGAGTGGAGAACAGGAGGGCTTCTTAAAGAAAAAGAGAGCCGGAATTCTTCCTGGTTGGTAGGTGATCAAGTACTTATGTCATGCAATAAAATGCAAATTAATTACTTAAAAATCATACAATGTGATTTTCTGGGTTTTTGTTTTAGATTCCGTCTCTCACAGTGGAAGTGTACCTATGATAAAAATTACAGACCTCTACATGCTTTGTAAGTAGGAAAACCTGCAAAATCGGCAGTGTATCAAATACTTGTTCTCCCCACTGTACTTATGAGATGAGTAATGCAAGATATGTAAAACATTATTAAAGTGACTAGTGTTCCATTTCTTAAAGTCGCCAGTGATTTCTAGTCTATGTCTACAGGCAGCAGCCTCTAATGTGCTAGTGATGGTTATTCAACAGTCTGATGGCCTTGAGATAGAAGCTGTTTTTCAGTCTCTCGGTCCCAGCTTTGATGCACCTGTACCGACCTCGCGTTCTGGATGATAACGGGGTGAACAGGCAGTGGCTCGGGTGGTTGATGTCTTTGATGATCTTTTTGGCCTTCCTGTGACATCGGGTGATGTAGGTGTCCTGGAGGGCGGGTAGTTTGCCCCCGGTAATGCGTTGGGCAGACCTCACCACCCTCTGGAGAGCCCTGCGGTTCCGGATGGTGCAGTTGCCGTACAAGGCGGTGATACAGCCCGACAGGTTGCTCTCAATTGTGCATCTGTAAAGGTTTGTGAGGGTTTTAGGTGCCAAGCCAAATTTCTTCAGCCTCCTGCGGTTGAAGAGGCTCTGTTGCGCCTTCTTCAACACACTGTCTCTGCTTAAGCTTTCCACCTTCTCCACTGTGGTCCCGTTGATGTGGATAGGGGGGTGCTCCCTCTGCTGTTTCCTGAAGTCCACGATCATCTCCTTTGTTTTGTTGACGTTGAGTTATAGGTTATTTTCCTGGCACCACACTCCCAGAGCCCTCACCTCCTCCCTGTAGGCTGTCACGTCATTGTTGGTAATCAGGCCTACTACTGTTGTGTCGTCTGCAAACTTGATGAGTTAGAGGCGTGCTTGGCCACGCAGTCATGGGTGAACAGGGAGTACAGGAGGGGGCTGAGCACGCACCCTTGTGGGGCCCCAGTGTTGAGGATCAGCGAAGTGGAGGTGTTGTTTCCTACCTTCACCACCTGGGGCCGGCCCGTCAGGAAGTCCAGGACCCAGTTGCACAGGGCGGGGTTCAGACCCAGGGCCTCAAGCTTAATGATGAGCTTGGAGGGTACTATGGTGTTGAATGCTGAGCTATAGTCAATGAACAGCATTCTTACATAAATATTCCTCTTGTCCAGATGGGATAGGGCAGTGTGCAGTGTGATGGCGATTGTATCTTCTGTGGATCTATTGGGGCGGTAAGCAAATTGAAGTAGGTCTAGGGTGACAGGTAAGGTAGAGGTGATATGATCCTTGACTAGTCTCTCAAAGCACTTCATGATGACAAAGGTGAATGCTACGGGGCAAGAGTCATTTAGTTCAGTTACCTTTGCTTTCTTGGGTACAGGAACAGTGGTGGCCATCTTGAAGCATGCGGGGACAGCAGATTGGGATAGGGAGATAATTAATATGTCCGTAAACACTCCAGCCAGCTGGTCTGCGCATGCTCTGAGGACGCGGCTAGGGATGCCGTCTGGGCCGGCAGCCTTGCGAGGGTTAACAACATGCTTAAATGTCTTACTCACGTCGGCCACGAAGAAGGAGAGCCCACAGTCCTTGGTAGTGGGCCGCGTCGGTGGCACTGTGTTATCCTCAAAGCGGGCAAAGAATGTGTTTAGCTTGTCCGGAAGCAAGACGTCGGTGTCAGCGATGTGGCTGGTTTTCCTTTTGTAGTCTGTGATTGTCTGTAGACCCTGCCACATACGTCTCCACTTTGTCTCTATACTGGCGTTTTGCCTGTTTGATTGCCTTACGGAGTGAGTAGCTACACTGTTTGTATTCTGCCATATTCCCAGTCACCTTGCCATGGTTAAATGCGGTGGTTCGCACTTTCAGATTTGCGCGAATGCTGCCATCTATCCACGGTTTCTGGTTAGGGTAGGTTTTAATAGTCACAGTGGGTACAACATCTCCTGTACACTTCCTGATAAACTCAGTCACCATTTCAGTGTATTCGTCTAAATTATTTTCGCAAGCTATCCGGAACATATCCCAGTCCGGATGATCAAAAACAATCTTGAAGCATGGATTCCGATTGGTCAGACCAGCGTTGAATAGTCCTTAGCACGGGTACTTCCTGTTTGAGTTTCTGCCTATAGGAAGGGAGGAGCAAATAGAGTTATGGTCAGGGCGGGGGAGGGCCTTGTAAGCATCCCGGAAGTTTGAATAGCAATGGTAGAGGATTTTAGCTGCGCGAGTACAACAGTCGATATGTTGATAGAACTTCGGCAGCATAGTCCTCAAATTTGCTTTGTTAAAATCCCCGGCTACAATAAATGCAGCCTCAGGATATGTGGTTTCCAGTTTGCATAAGGTCCAGTGAAGTTCTTTGAGGGCCGTCGTGGTATCGGCTTGAGGGGGGATATACACGGCCGTGACTATAACCGAAGAGAATTCTCTTTGGAGATAATACGGTCGGCATTTGATTGTGAGGTATTCTAGGTCGGGTGAACAGAAGGACTCGAGTTCCTGTATGATACTACAATTACACCGTGAGTCGTTAATCATGAAACACACACCTCCGCCTTCTGCTTCCAGGAGAGATATTTATTCTTGTCTGTGCGATGAACTGAGAACCCATCTGGCTGGACCGATTCCGACAGAATATCCAGAGAGAGCCATGTTTCCATGAAACAGAGTATGTTACAGTCCTTGAAGTCTCTCTGGAAATAAATCCTTGCCCGTAGTTCATCAACTTTGTTATCCAAAGACTAAACATTAGCGAGTAATATACTTGGAAGCGGTGGTTGGTGTGCGCGTGTCACGCCCTGGCTCTGTGGACACTTGTATGTTGAGCCAGGGTGTGAGTTTCCATTTGTTTTTCTAGTAGTTGTATTTCTATGTTGGCCAGAGTGGTTCCCAATCAGAGGCAACGAGTGTCAGCTGTTGCTGGTTGTCTCTGATTGGGAACCATATTTATACAGGCTGTTTTCCTACAGTGGTTGTGGGATCTTGTTCCAGTGTGGTTTGTGTTAGACCGTGGACGTCACGTTATCGTTAGTTTTTTTGTTCTTGTAATCACTAATAAAAGAGTATGTTCGCCTTCAACGCTGCGCCTTGGTCCTCTGTTCCCGACGATCGTGACAGAAGATCCCACCAAAACTGGACCAAGCAGCGTGTCCAGGAGCCATCGCCAGGGGAATCTCTAGCGGATCTCCGTTGCAACCTCGACTGGGTCAAGCCAAGTGAAGAGCAGAGAGGGTGGACTTGGGAGCAGTGGAGGAAGAGTCTCGACTGGGCCAAGCCAAGTGAAGAGCAGAGAGGTTGGACTTTGGAGCAGTGGGGTGAGAGTCTGGCGAGAGATAGGGAGGCCTGGTCCACGGGGAGGAGAGACACCCAGAAATATTTTAGGGGGGGGCTCACGCTGTGGACGACGGGGGCAGCAGGAGACCGCGATAGAGCGGTCCAGCGGGTTGGCAGAGGAGGCCGCCAGTTTTACGGGGGCCACTAGTCAAAAAGGGGAAGGAAGGTGTAGAGGCACGGCGAGAGGTACTGGGGGTGTTTACCAGTCCGGTCCGGCCCCGTTCCTGATCCCTGCGTAGGGACAGTGGTGTGTGTCCCCAGTACGGTCCGGTCTGTTCCTGTCCCTTGCACCAAGCCATATTCTGCGCGTCGCCAGCCCGGCCCGGCCTGATCCTGCTCCCCGCACCAAGCCAATGGTGCATGTCGCCAGCCCGGTCCCGGCCTGTTCCTGCTCCCCGCACCAAGCCAATGGTGCGCGTCGCCAGCCCGGTCCGGCTCGTTCCTGCTCCCCGCACCAAGCCAATGGTGCGCGTCGCCAGCCCGGCCCGGCCTGTTCTTGCTCCCCGCACCAAGCCAATGGTGCATGTCGCCAGCCCGGTCCGGCTCGTTCCTGCTCCCCGCACCAAGCCAATGGTGCGCGTCGCCAGCCCGGCCCGGCCTGTTCTTGCTCCCCCCGCACCAAGCCAATGGTGCGCGTCGCCAGCCCGGCCCGGCCTGTTCCAGCTCCCCGCACCAAGCCAATGGTGCGCGTCGCCAGCCCGGTCCGGCCCGTTCCTGCTCCCCGCACCAAGTCAGTGGTGCGCTTCGTCAGCCCGGCTCGGTCCGTTCCTGCTCCCCACACCAAGCCAGTGGTGTGCGTCGTCAGTCCGCCACGGCCCGTGCCTGTTCCACCGGTGCCTGGTACGGCACCGGTCAGCTGCTCCACGCCGGAGCTAGAGCAATCCGCTCCACCAGTGTTCAGTTCAGCTCCGGTCAGCAGGGCCAGACCGGACCAGGGGTACTTTGGGGGGTTAGAGAGGGAGTGGGGATCATGCCCGGAGCCGGATCCGCCGCCAAGGCGGAGTGCCCACCCGGTCCCTCCCCTGTGGTATTTGGTTGGCGCGGTCGGAGTCCGCGCCTTTAGGGGGGTTACTGTCACGCCCTGGCTCTGGGGACACTTGTATGTTGAGCCAGGGTGTGAGTTTCCATTTGTTTTTCTAGTAGTTGTATTTCTATGTTGGCCAGAGTGGTTCCCAATCAGAGGCAACGAGTGTCAGCTGTTGCTGGTTGTCTCTGATTGGGAACCATATTTAGACAGGCTGTTTTCCCACAGTGGTTGTTGGATCTTGTTCCAGTGTGGTTTGTGTTAGACCGTGGACGTCACGTTATCGTTTGTTGTTTTGTTCTTGTAATCACTAATAAAAGAGTATGTTCGCCTTCAACGCTGCGCCTTGGTCCTCTGTTCCCGACGATCGTGACAGCGCGTCTCCTAAGTCGAACCAGCAGGCCGCTCCGAGTGCCTCTCCTCCGCCGGCGATGTTTTGGGTCGGCCGGGCCGCTGCTGAATCAGTTCAGTTGCCCTGGAGAGAGCAAACAAAGGATCTGCTTCGGGAAAGTAATATTCCTGGTCGTAATGCTGGTAGTTCTGGTGAGTTCCCGCCGCTCTGATATCCAACATAAAAAAAACAAAATACCGCAAAGTTTCCTAAGAGCTAGTCTCGAGGCCTCCATATTCGTCTGCGCCAACATGTAGTGGAAGGTATCAGCTAATTATGGCCTCAACATTCCAAGACAACAGTTCTAATCTTCTTAGACAGGAAACGCTGGGACAGAAATAGACTGTAGGCTTTCAGGAAACAGATGAATGGTTGCTAACACACACACTAATATACGTACTGTACAGCCAGGACCCTCCTCTATATATACTAATTGATATAGTACAGCCAGGTCCCTCCACTACAGATACTTATAGATATAGTACAGCCAGGTCCCTCCACAGATAGTACAGCCAGGACCCTCCACTACAGATACTTATAGATATAGTACAGCCAGGTCCCTCCACTACAGATAGTACAGCCAGGTCCCTCCACTACAGATACTTATAGATATAGTACAGCCAGGTCCCTCCACTACAGATACTTATAGATATAGTACAGCCAGGTCCCTCCACTACAGATACTTATAGATATAGTACAGCCAGGTCCCTCCACTACAGATACTTATAGATATAGTACAGCCAGGTCCCTCCCTCCACTACAGATACTTATAGATATAGTACAGCCAGGACCCCCTCCACTACACAGATACTTATAGATATAGTACAGCCAGGTCCCTCCACTACAGATACTTATAGATATAGTACAGCCAGGTCCCTCCACTACAGATACTTATAGATATAGTACAGCCAGGTCCCTCCACTACAGATACTTATAGATATAGTACAGCCAGGTCCCTCCACTACAGATACTTATAGATAGTACAGCCAGGTCCCTCCACTACAGATACAGCCAGGTTATAGATATAGTACAGCCAGGTCCCTCCACTACAGATACTTATAGATATAGTACAGGCCAGGTCCCTCTCCACTACAGATACTTATAGTATAGTACAGCCAGGTCCCTCCACTACAGATACTATAGATATAGTACAGCCAGGTCCCCTCCACTTCAGATACTTATAGATATAGTCCACTACAGCCAGGTCCCTCCACTACAGATACTTATAGATATAGTACAGCCAGGTCCCCCCACTACAGATACTATAGATACAGCCAGGTTATAGATATAGTACAGCCAGGTCCCTCCACTACAGATACTTATAGATATAGTACAGCCAGGTCCCTCCACTACAGATACTTATAGATATAGTACAGCCAGGTCCCTCCACTACAGATACTTATAGATATAGTACAGCCAGGTCCCTCCACTACAGATACTTATAGATATAGTACAGCCAGGTCCCTCCACTACAGATACTTATAGATATAGTACAGCCAGGTCCCTCCACTGCAGATACTTATAGATATAGTACAGCCAGGTCCCTCCACTACAGATACTTATAGATATAGTACAGCCAGGTCCCAGGTCCCCTCCACTGCAGAACTTATAGATATAGTACAGCCAGGTCCCTCCACTACAGATACTTATAGATATAGTACAGCCAGGTCCCCAGTTCCCTCCACTACAGATACTTATAGATTATAGTACAGCCCTCCACTACATCATAACTAATAGATATAGTACAGCCAGGTCCCTCCACTACAGATACTTATAGATATAGTACAGCCAGGTCCCTCCACTACAGATACTACAGATACGTTATAGATATAGTACAGCCAGTTCCCTCCACTACATATACTTATAGATATAGTACAGCCAGGTCCCTCCACTACAGATACTTATAGATATAGTACAGCCAGGTCCCCAACTCCCACTTATAGATATAGTACAGCCAGGTCCCTCCACTACAGATACTTATAGATATAGTACAGCCAGGTCCCTCCACTACAGATACTTATAGATATAGTACAGCCACTACAGGTCCCTCCCTCCACTACAGATACTTATAGATATAGTACAGCCAGGTCCCTCCACTGCAGATACTTATAGATATAGTACAGCCAGGTCCCTCCACTGCAGATACTTTATAGATATAGTACAGCCAGGTCCCCTCCACTGCAGATACTTATAGATATTGTACAGCCAGGTCCCTCCACTACAGATAGTACAGCCAGGTCCCTCCACTACAGATACTTATAGATATAGAACAGCCAGTACCCTCCACTACATATACTTATAGATATTGTACAGCCAGGTCCCTCCACTGCAATCACGTATAGATGTACATCTGTCCAAGTCCTTCCATAACAACAGTACTATAACCAACAGCACAGAGTTTTCACTACTTCTCTCTTGGTTTGTCTCTCAGTATTTGAACTTCAACAGACACCTAAACTTCTACCATTGGCCTTGGTTGGAATGGGGATATCATTCTAATTGATCATATTTCTATAATTTATAGATCATTACAAAGTGAACTAAATCAGATATCACCAATTTGACTAGTTCCAGTTCTGTCAGGCAGGCTACAGCACTAGCATAGCTGTGTCTCATCATGAGGCCTTACCTGGGGAGAAACACTGCATCCTGGTCCCCATCACCATGACCCCCCATCGTCATTGTCTCTGTTGTCATGGTCTCTGTTGTCATGGTCTCCATCCTCTGTCCCCCCCCTGGGGCTAGGTATCCCTCGCCCTGACGACAGACCCTCAGCAGCCCCCCAGGATGTGGTCGGGTGCCACATCAGGGCCCGAGAGTGGCCTATCCCCCGAACACACAGGCCTCCCACCATCCACACCCCAGCAGCTAGCGTTTGTGTCAGGGGTGGGGTGTGGTCATCAGGGGTGGTCATCAGGGGTGGTCATCAGGGAGTGGTCATCAGGGGTGGTCATCAGAGTCCCACCACCTCAGTGGAGCCTCCAGGGCATCCTGAACACATGGGATGTCTCTCAAACTCCCTGTATCTCTCTCTACCTACCTCTACCACTATTTTTCTGTCACTCTCTACCTCTACTCTCTACCCTACCTCTACCTCTCTCTGTCTCTCTACCTACCTCTACCACTATTTATCTGTCACTCTCTACCTCTACTCTCTACCTCTACCTCTCTCTGTCTCTCTACCTCTGTCTCCCTACTTCTCTACCGTTTCCACCATCTCTGTCAGACTCCCTACCAGAGAGGGGCTAACTACCTAGCCTATCGTAGCATAGTGTTTTCTGACCAGAGAAGAGCTAACTATCTAGCCTATTGTAGCATAGTGTTTCTGACCAGAGAAGGGCTAACTACCTAGCCTATCGTAGCATAGTGTTTAAGACCAGAGAAGAGCTAACTATCTAGCCTATCGTAGTGTCTCTGACCAGAGAAGGGCTAACTACCTAGCCTATTGTAGCATAGTGTCTCTGACCAGAGAAGAGATAACTACCTAGCCTATCGTAGCAAAGTGTTTCTGACCAGAGAAGAGCTAACTATCTAGCCTATCGTAGTGTCTCTGACCAGAGAAGGGCTAACTACCTAGCCTATTGTAGCATAGTGTTTCTGACCAGAGAAGAGCTAACTATCTAGCCTATCGTAGTGTCTCTGACGCCCAAGTATCAGCTTTGTGTTGACAGTGAGCCTGGTGAGAAGACAGGACAGGAGGGGATTATGACCCTGTGTGTTCCAACCCACTGGATGTTATCCTGATTCCACAGGACTGATGTGGTTTAGTACCTCCCACAGGCTTAGGGCAGATTAAAACAGACATAGTCTTAGTGTGTATGGCAGTGCTGTAATGATGTCTGCCTGATTGTGTGATGATGGGCAGTGCTGTAATGATGTCTGCCTGATTGTGTGATGATGGGCAGTGCTGTAATGATGTCTCCTGATTGTGTGATGATGGGCAGTGCTGTAATGATGTCTCTGCCTGATTGTGTGATGATGGCAGTGCAAATAGATGCTGTAATGAGGTCTGCCTGATTGTGTGATGATGGGCAGTGCTGTAATGATGTCTGCCTGATTCTGTGATGATGGGCAGTGCTGTAATGATGTCTCCCTGATTGTGTGATGAATGGGCCTGATTGTGCTGTAATGATGTCTCCCTGATTGTGTGATGATGGGCAGTGCTGTAATGATGTCTGCCTGATTGTGTGATGATGGGCAGTGCTGTAATGATGTCTGCCTGATTGTGTGATGATGGGCAGTGCTGTAATGATGTCTGCCCTGATTGGCAGTGCTGTGATGATGGGATGATGGGCAGTGCTGTAATGATGTCTGCCTGATTGTGTGATGATGGGCAGTGCTGTAATGATGTCTCCCTGATTCTGTGATGATGGGCATTGCTGTAATGATGTCTGCCTGATTGTGTGATGATGGGCAGTGCTGTAATGATGTCTGCCTGATTGTGTGATGCATGGGCAGTGCTGTAATGATGTCTGCCTGATTGTGTGATGATGGGCAGTGCTGTAATGATTGTGTGATGATGGGCTGTAATGATGTCTGCCTGATTGTGTGATGATGGGCAGTGCTGTAATGATGTCTGCCTGATTGTGTGATGATAAGGGCAGTGCTGTAATGATGTCTGCCTGATTGTGTGATGATGTGATTGTGTCTCCACTGTTAGTTGAATCCTTAACCCCATTACTCTAAACACACTGGACTAGTTCAAACACATTGTGTAATTGTTTTCTACACACTGCCACTGCCATTATAATGTACTGCCATTATAATGGCTGGCACCCGCCCACCCGACTAGAATCACCACTCTCGAACGGGTCTGACCTAGAGTATGTGGACAACTACAAATACCTAAGTGTCTGGTTAGACTGTAAACTCTCCTTCCAGACTCACATTAAGAATCTCCAATCCAAAGTAAAATCTAGAATCGGCTTCCTATTTCGCAACAAAGCCTCCTTTCACTCATGCTGCCAAACATGCCCTCGTAAAACTGACTATCCTACCGATCCTTGACTTCGGCGATGTCATTTACAAAATAGCCTCCAACACTCTACTCAGCAAATTGGATATAGTCTATCACAGTTGCCATCCGTTTTGTCTCCAAAGCCCCATACACTACCCACCACTGTGACCTGTACGCTCTTTTATAATATAATAATAATATGCCATTTAGCAGACGCTTTTATCCAAAGCGACTTACAGTCATGCGTGCATACATTTTTTGTGTAGGGGTGGTC
This sequence comes from Coregonus suidteri, assembly GCA_036851935.1. Taxonomy (NCBI): domain Eukaryota; kingdom Metazoa; phylum Chordata; class Actinopteri; order Salmoniformes; family Salmonidae; genus Coregonus; species Coregonus suidteri. The sequence goes on from CM072233.1 coordinate 54,494,585, forward strand.
CCGGGGATCGAACCACTACCTTGGCGTTACAAGCGCCGTGCTCTACCAGCTGAGCTACAGAGGACCTCTTGTTGGCTGGTCCTCACTACATGTTCGTCGTCAAACCCCACTGGCTCCAGGCCATCTATAAATCACTGCTAGGCAAATCCCCGCCTTATCTTAGCTCATTGGTCACCATAGCAACACCCACCCGTAGTCTGCGCTCCAGCAGGTATATCTCACTGGTCATTCCCAAAGCCAAACACCTCCTTTGGCCGCCATTCCTTCCAGTTCTCTGCTGCCAAATGACTGGAACGAATTGCAAAAATCTCTGAACCTGGAGACTTTTTATCTCCCTCACTAACTTTAAGCATCAGTTGTCAGAGCACCTTACCGATCACTGCACCTGTTACACAGCCCATCTGAAATTAGCCCACCCAACTACCTCATCCTATATTGTTATTGTATTTTGCTCTTTTGCCACCCCAGTAATCTCTATTTGCACATAATCTCTTGCACATCTAGCATTCCCAGGTGTTAATGCTATTGTAATTATTTTGCACTATAGCCTATTTATTGCCTTACCTCCATAACTTGCTACATTTGCACACACTGTAAATATATTTTTCTGTTGTATTTTGACTTTATGTTTTTTTACCCCATATATAACTCTGTGTTGTTTTTTTATGCACTGCTTTGCTTTATCTTGGCCAGGGTCGCAGTTGTAAATGAGAACCTGTTCTCAACTGGCTTACCTGGTTAAAAATCAAGGTGAAATAATTTTTTTTAAAATTACAAATAAAAAAATTATAAAGGAGACCTGAGTGTTACAGTTAGATGTGATTGTTCTGGATCTCTGGAGGCTGTGACATATGCTTTATACCATAAATTAAGATAATAGATGTGGTAAAGAGGTTCATGGAACTCCCCAAAACAATGGAAAAATGCCATTAAAACCCTTGGGGGAAAGATACTGAAAATCCCATTGGTTGTTGACCATTGATAGACACCACTTTCAAGTCCACTCAGGAACATTCACTGTCTTCTTGGTAAGGCAACTCAAATGTAGATTTGACCTTGTGTTTTAGGTTATTGTCCTGCTGAAAGGTTAATTAATCTCCCAGTGTTTGGTAGAAAGCAGACTGAACCAGGTTTTTCCTCTGGGATTCTGCCTGTGCTTAGCTCCATTCCGTTTATTTTTTATCCTCAAAACTCCCCATCCTTAATGCCCCAAGTGGTAAAAGAAAAAGAAAACCATCCCCATAGAAATCTGTCAGTTTAAGCTAGAGATATCTGTTTTTTTTTGCATTGGACGCATCTCAATCCACCCGGAAATCGGTCTTCTCACAGAATCGTCTGTAGCATCCGAAAGGTACCAGTCGAAAAAAAACCATCATGGAAGTTTTTAATGGAGACTGTTTAGTGACAAAATAAAGAGTTAATAAATGTAAACGAAAAATCTCTCAGATCTATAGGACTGACACTAAAGAACAAACTTCCTTTTCATCTTTTTTTTGACTATCTGTTTGTTCCATGTAGTGAATCTGTTATTCAATGTGTTTTGTATGGGCTAATAGCATTAAGGACTATCTGTTTTTTCCATGTATGGAATCTGTTATTCATGGGTTGTATGGCAATAGCAGTGAAAGGACTATCCTGTTGTTCCATGTAGTGATCTGTTATTCAATGTGTTTTGTATGGGCTAATAGCAGTAAGGACTATCTGTTTGTTCCATGTAGTGAATCTGTTATTCAATGTGTTTTGTATGGGCTAATAGCAGTAAGGACGATCTGTTGTTCCATGTAGTGAATCTGTTATTCAATGTGTTTGTATGGGCTAATAGCAGTTAAGGACTATCTGTTGTTCCATGTAGTGAATCTGTTTATTCAATGTGTTTGTATGGGCTAATAGCAGTAAGGACTATCTGTTGTTCCATGTAGTGAAATCTGTTATTCAATGTGTTTGTATGGGCTAATAGCAGTAAGGACTATCTGTTTTGTGTTCCATGTAGTGAATCTGTTTATTCAATGTGTTTTGTATGGGCTTAATAGCAGTAGGGACTATCTGTTGTTCCTATTATAGTGAATCTGTTATTCACTGTGTTTGTATGGGCTAATAGCAGTAAGTACTTATCTGTTGTTCCATGTAGTGAATCTGTTTATTCAATTTGTTTGTATGGGCTAATCAGCATTAAGGACTATCTGTGGTTTTCCATGTAGTGAATCGTGTTGTTCAATGTGTTTGTATGGGCTAATAGCATTAAGGACTATCTGTTGTTCCATGTAGTGAATCTGTTATTCAATGTGTTTGTATGGGCTAATAAGCAGTAGAGGACTATCTGTTGTTCCATGTAGTGAATTTTTTGCTGTTATTCAATGTGTTTGTATGGGGCTAATAGCAGTAAGGCCCCCAAAAAAATGTTAATCAAATATACAGTGGTATATATATATAGATATATATACATTCTAAATAAAATAGCAAAATGATCCTTGGGTATGACCTTCTTAAAACAATTCCATTTAGCTTAGTAGAACCTCCCCCAGTTTAGACAGGGCTTAGAACTCTTATGGGGTTAACGATTACATACATACCCATAACACAGTGGCGGTTAGTGCCGTTTAAGATGAGGGAGATATATATATATTTTTTTTCTATAAAGCATGGCCTTATTTCTATTTACAGCATATTGGATTCCATTCACCCGCTCATGTAACAGCGATAGGTTTAGGCTACTACATGATACTCGATTTGATGATAGAGATAGCTACAACCTAGCCACAACCTAGCCACAACCTAGCGCTACGAATAGAAGTTTAAACTAGGTGAACAAAGTCAGATAAATGCTTAGTATCAATGTGACAGACAGTCACACTCATTCATACCACCTTGCACACGCTTGACTGCATCTAGCTGATCTAGGGTGTTAATCATTAGCAAGTTGTATACTATTAATAAAACCAAAGGCTTACCTTGATTTGTGGCTGGATAGCCGTAGCCAGCTGGCTAACATAGCATCCCTCTCTGTTTGAGCAGGGTGTTTGAGTAGGCTAAACTAGCTAGCTGCATTGCGCTATCTACTTAAGTGAAAGTGAAACAAACGACAACAAATATATGCTAGCTCTCTCTCTCTTACTTACTTTCTCCTTTCTTCCTTTTAATTTTAAGATTAATTTGTTCAAACTGTTCAACTATATTGTCTTTCTCTCTCTTTGAGTCGACTACTCACGACTTTTGATGCACTGGCAGTGCTAGCTAGCTTAGCTGCCTTATGCTTTCAGTACTAGATTCATTCTCTGCTCCGTTTGATTGGTGTGGACCAACATGTCCGTTCATGCTGCAAGAGCTCTGATAGGTTTGAGGACGTCCTCCAGAAGTTGTCATAATTATGATCTAATTTAATCTTTAAGTCTAGGGAAGGGGTGTGAGAACCATGAGCATCCAAGGTTTTTGTATTAGAAGTCATGTACCCAGAGGAGGGATGGAAACTAGCTGTTCTCCGTCTACAACCAGGTGTGATGCCGCTAACAGGAGTGCTGTTGAGGCGACTGTAGACCTTCATTGCAAAACAGTGTGTTTTAAATCAATTATTTGGTGGGGGGACATGTTGGAATATATATTTAGTACAAGTCGTGGTCAAACGTTTTTGCTAATGACACAAGTATTGGTCTCCACAAAGTTTTTTTTTTTTATTTTTGCTGCTTCATTAGTTTTTAGGATAGTTTTTGTTGGGTCAGAATGTTATCTAATGGTATACTGAAGTATAATTACAATCATGTCCATACCGTGTCAAAAGACTTTTATTGACAATTACATTAAGTTTTTTTGAAAATATTTTTTGTTTATTTTTTTTTTTTTTTTTTTTTTTTTTTTTTTTTTTTTTTTTTTTTTTTTTTTTTTTGTTTTTTTTATGCAAAGAGTCAATCTTGCAAGTGCTTGACCCTTCTTTTTCAAGCCCTCTGCAATCTGCCCTGGCATGCTGTCAATTAAAACTTCCTGTGCCACATCACTGACTGATGGCAGCCCATTCTTGCATAAATCAATGCTTTGAGTTTGGTCAGAATTTGTGGGTTTTTGGTTTGTCCACCCGCCTCTTGATGGAGTTGACCCCCACCCCAAGTTCTCACTGGGATTAGGTCTGGGGGAGTTTCCTGGCCATGGACCCAAAATTGGGATATTTTTTGTTTCCCCTAGCCCACTTAGTTATCACTTTTGCCTTATGGCGAAATGCTGCACTTCATCTGGGGCTGGAAAAGGCATTTGTTCGTTCCACTAAACTGTTTATTTTGTTATTGTTGGGAGAAGTTGCTCTTCGTAGTATAGTGTTGGGTACCTATTCTTTATTCAGGGGCTGGTGTTCTATGGCAAAATTTGTGAGTGAGCCCCTCTCCTTGGCTGAGAAGCAACACCCACACGATGAAATGTTCCTCAGGATCTTTACTGGTTGTCATGACACAGGACTAAATGGTAGCCGCTCACCTTGTCTTCTCTGCTGAACAGCTTTTTTTTCCGGATTTCCCCAAACAATACGCAAAGGTGGGATTCATCAGAGAAAATGACTTTAACCCACCCGTCCTAAGCAGTCCCAATCCCTGTACTTTTTGCAAGAATATCAGTCCTTCATTGATGTTTTTTCCTGGAGAGAAAGTGCTTTCCTTTTCACACCAGGCCCATCCTCAAAAGTCTTAACATATGTATTATCCTGAACTTTTTAGGATTGCCATGACAATGTGGTTGGAATACTTATTGACCTCCAGACATTTCAGGGTTTGCATTTTTTACTTCGTATTGTAAACATTCGAAAACCATAATTCAAACTTTTGAAATTAGGGGGGATTGGCATGTAGGCCCCAACAAAACTCCAATTGAATCCCTTTTAAATTCATGCTGTAACACAACAAAATGTTGAAAAAGTCAAGGTTTTTGACTACATTCCTGGAAGGCACTGTACAAGTTGTTTTTGGGAACAAAATGAAACATGTTAGTTTGTCACTTTCACGAGGGTTGTAGTAACAATCTGTTCAACTACCCTGCACAAAAATATAAATGCAACATTTAAATTGTTGGTCCCTTGTTTTCAATGAGCTGGAAATACAAGATCTCACAAAAGCTTATTTCTCCTCAAATTTTGTGCACAACTTTGGTTTTACATTATCGCTGTTAGTGAGCATTTCTTCCTTTGCGAAGTATAATCCTCCATTGACAGTGTCGCATATCAATAAATTTTATTAAAAAGCATGATCATTACACAGGTGCACCTTGTGGCTTGGGACAGTAAAATGCCACTCTAGAATGTGCAGTTTTGTCACACCACGCAAATGCTACAGATGTCTCAAGTTTTGAGGGAGCGTAGGCAATTGGCATGCCTGACTACAGGCGATGTCCACCATAGCTGTTTGCCTCGGAGAACTTCATGTTAATTTTTCGTCCCATAAGCCCGCCCCGCCAACGGTCCGTTTAGAAGAATTTTGGCAGTGTGCCTAACCAGACCTCACACACCGCAGACCATGTGTTATGGCGTAATGGGTCTGTTGGGCGAGGTGTTTTTCTGATGTCCGACGTTGTGACACAGAAGCGCCCCATGGTGGGGTTATGGTATTGTGCAGAACATAAGCTTTACGGAAATGAGCAAAATTGCCTTTTATTGATGGCAATTTGAATGCACCAAATCCTACCGTGAAGAGATCCTGATGGGTGCCCCATTTTTTTTGGTACTGTATCTGTGGACCAACAAATACATATCTGTATTCTCAATCCTTTGAAATCCATTGATTATGGGCCTAATGAATTTATTTTCAATTGACTGATTTCCTCAAATGAACTTAAAACTTATAGATTTTGAGAAATTAACAATTGAGGATAATTTTTTCACGATTCTCTCAATGACTTCTCAAACCCAAACCCCACAGGCCTAGGTCTGTTTGTCCCTGCTTGGTCTGATTGGTCTTATTGGTGCTATTGGTCTGGTTGGTCGGTTTGGTCTGATTGGTCTGATTGGTCTGTTTGGTCTGTTTGGTCTGGTTGGTCGGTTTGGTCCTGAATTGGTCCTGATTGGTCTGAATTGGTCTGATTGGTCTGATTGTGTCTGATTGTTCTGATTGGTCTGTTTTGTCTCTGTTTGGTCTGGTTTGGTCGGGTTTGGTCTGATTGGTCTGATTGGTCCTGTTTGGTCTGGTTTGGGCGTTTCCTGGAAGTCTTGCAAACGGTGCAGCACCTCTGGGTTTAAGACACTCTGTGGTCAAGCCTATGAAGAAATGAATGAGGTTTTGAGATAAATGCCAAAAATAGGTTTGTGTGTAACTGGTAGACACAGGTTTAGGAGATCGTAACACGTTGTGTTCTTAGAGATCATCTTTCATCTGCTAACTTACCTTTGTTGTGAAATTTGAAGCATTTATGCAATCAAACAGCACATAGAGCACATAGCATAGCTTCATAATTCAAACAGGTCATGTTAACTGACTGATTATTATCTCATAGAGACCGAACCGTTATCAGATCTCCTGATCCTGTTGTTAAACCTCAGACCTTATTTTCAGTGTTTATGCCAAAACCCCATTCTTTTCCCCAAACACCCATCCTTTTCCCCAAACCCCATTCAGTTCCCCCCAAACCCCCTTTCTTCCCCAAAACTCCATTCTTTCCCCACAACCATTCCTTCGTTCCATTCCCAAAACCCCTCTGTTCCCCCCAAACCCCATTCTTTCCTTCTTTCCCCATTAATTTCTCCTTTATGAATGGCTGAACGAACCAGAGGTAACGTCATTTTCGTTTTTTTAGGATCCCAAACTGGTAAGCTCTATATCGTTGGATGTAGTGCGCTCCGAAAACCCCAACGAAGAAGATGCTGAAGCAGAAGATCTGTCCCGTTTTCCCTTTTTCCAATTTTTGTATCACCGAAGTTGTAAATTATTTATACTATCGTTCGTTTGGGGGCGGTAATGCAACGTATCGGATGCCAACCGCCGTTAAACTCCACAGATGAAGGAGAGACTTGTGAGTGTAAATATTTACTGTACATTTTTTTTATTTCTCTTTGTGTTTATTATTTTCCCTTGCTTTGGGCAATGGTAAAAACCTAATTTTCCCATGCCAATACAGCCCTTTGAACTGAAGAGCTAATTTGGACCTGGCTCGTGCCATGCATGACACCTCCACATGATAGGGGGCTCGTGACAGCATTAACACCCGCACCATGATAAGGGGGGCTGGTGGAAATGCATGCCACCGTCCCAATGATAGGGGGTCGTGCCATGCATTACACGTCACAATGATAGGCGGCTCGTGACATGAATAACCCGTCACAATGAATAGGGGGCTCGTGCATGCATGACACGTCACAATGATAGGGGGCTCATGACATTGCATGACACCGCAACATGATATGGAGGCTCGTGGACATGCCTGACACCGGCACAATGATAGGGAGGGCTCGTGCATGCATGACACCGTCACATGGATATGGGGCGTCGTGACACTTCATGACACCGTCACATGATAGGTGGCTGGTGAAATGCGTGACACCGTCACATATTATGGGGCATCGTGACATGCATTGATACGTCACATGATAGGCGGCTCGTGACATGCATGACACCGCACTGATAGTCGGCTCGTGACATGCAGGACACCGTCAAATGATATGTGGCTTGGTGAGATGCAATGACCCCGTCACATGATAGGGGGGCTTCATGACATGCATTACACCCGTCCCATGATATGAGGTCTGTGGAATGCCTAACACCGTCAACATGATGGGGGCCTCATGACATCCATGACACCGGCAACATGATAAGGAGGCTCGTGACAATGCATGACAACAGTCACATGATAGGGGGCTCGTGCCATGCATGACACCGGCACATGATAGGAGGGCTCGTGACATCAATGACCCCGTCACATGATAGGGCTCTCGTGACATGCATGACACCGTCCCATGATCAGGGGGGGCTGGTGAAATGGCATGACAGCCGGTCACATGCTATGGGGTCTCATGACATGCAATGGACACCGGCATCATGATATGGGGCTCGTGACAGATTGCATGACAACCCTCACATTAATAGGGGGCTGGTGAAATGCATGACAACCGTTCACATGAATAGGGGGCTCTGTGACTATGCCATGACAACGTCACACTGATAGGCTGCTCGTGACATTAATGAAACAAAAAAAAAAAAAAAACCCCCGGCACATGATAGGGGGCTCGTGACATCATGACAAGACACGTCACGTGAATAGGGGGCTCATGAAAAAAAAACCCATGCATTACACACCGTCACATGATAGGTGGCTTCGTGACATGCCCATGACTACTTCAACATGATAGGGGGGCTCATGACATGCATGAACCGGCACCTGATAGGGTGCTCGGTGACATGCATGACACGTCACATGATAGGGTGGGCTTGTGACATGCATGACACCGGGCACATGAAATAGGGGGTGCTCGTTACATGGCATGAAACCCACGCACATGCTAGGGGGCTGGTGAAATGCATGACACCGTCCACATGATAGGGGGCATCGTGGACAATGCATGACAAGTCACATGATAGGCGTATTCGTGATTTTGAATGACACGTCACATGATAGGGGGGTTCGTTGACAAATGCATGACACGTCACATGATAGGGGGCTCCTGACAGGCTTGACACTCGGCACATATTAGGGGGCCTCGTGACATTGCGATGACACCGGCACATAGTGATAGAGGTCTCGTGGACATGCATGACACCGTCACATGATAGGGTCTCGTGACCTGCATGACACGTCACAAACATGATAGGGCGGCTCGTGACCTGCATGACACCAGTCACATGATAGGCGGCTCGTGGACGGACACAGGCAACCGTCACATGGATAGGCCGGCTCGTGGACGACTTCGTCCATGTTGTTTGTAGTTGGTCCAGCTGAGAGGTAGGTGATATTATAACGGTTCTTTTGCTTTTTACAACGACAGACAGAAGAGTTATGCTGAATGGTTGTTTGTGTCAATGGGATGGGACGACTGTAATTGTAATGTTATTTTGAGATTCTAGATTCTATTTGTGTGTTAAATTCGTTACATTATCTTTAACTTTGATGACTAAACTAAGCTAGGCCAGCTCCATAATTCCTATATCTACTCACTTTACTGTATATATGGCCTCTTGCTTGCACCATAGTATTGAACATTATCCGAGTTAGCTTAGCTGGTCCGAGAAAGCAACTCAAAACCAATTTAGTAACCAACGCTTACTGTAATTATTTTCGGAATTTTGTTACCCATTGCTGTCGATTTAGGCCCAAGATAATGCTTATGTTTTGTCAATGACTAGCCGACTTAAACTCAAACTCCCACGCTTGAGTTTAGTCGGCTAGTCCACCTTGACCTGCACCAGACATGCGATCATATTTGCATGGCTAAGTAAGTTAGCTAACGTTAGTTATGACCTGAGTTTGTCTACTAGGGGACTGGCAAACGTTAGCTCATGCCGCGTTTCAATACAAACTCTTAACTCGCCAATACTTTGCGAACATTAGCATCAGCTTTAAATGAAACAGTTTCTTTCTCGTTCTGCAAAAATGCTCCATCATCCAATTAAAATCGTTGATTTACTTGCATTGGAAATAGAACTCTACCTTGTAGCTGGCATGGAATTTAGAACACTAGAATTGTCCATTATCCTTTTTATTATGGGATAAAAGGGCCAGCTACACTGACTGAATATAATATATATATAGCTCTCAGAAAAAAATTAGATGACCACTGCAAAATTATCAGTTTCCTCTGGTTTTTACTATTATATAGGTATTTGTGTGGGTAAAATTCAACTTTTTTTTTTTATTTATATAAACTACCGACAACATTTATCTCCAATTCCAAATAACACTATTGTCATTTAGAGCATTTTATTTGCAAAAATGACAACGGGTCAAAATAACAAAAGAAATCCAGTGTTGGTTCAGACCTGCGAATAATGCAAAGAAAATAAGTTCATGTTCGATATTTAAAACAACACAATAACTAATGTTTTAACATAGGGAGAGTTTTCAGAAATCAATATTTGGTGGAATAACGCCGGATTTTCAATCACAGCTTTCATGCGTCTTTGGCATGGACTCATCCACCCGTCTTTCACATTGATGTTGGGTGACCTTTATGCCGCACTCCTGGGCCGCAAAAATTCAAGCAGCTCGGCTTTGTTTGATGGCTTGTGACCATCCATCTTCCTCTTGATCACATTCCATGACGTTTTCAATGAGTTCAGGTCTAGGGATTGGGCTGGCAATGACAGGGTCTTGATCTGGTGGTCCTACATCCCCACCTTGATTGACCTGTCTGTGTGGCAATGGCGCATTGGTCTGCTGGAAAACCCAATCCTCAAGTTGGGGAACAATGTAAGAGCAAAAGGAATCATGTATGTTTTCTTCTTCCAGAACAAACCTTGTAAGTGGCTCTTGATTCATGCGTCCTTCTCCACAGAGACAAATCTGCCCGATTCCAGCCTGCTTAAGCACCACCAGATCATCACTGATCCTCTCCACCGTATTTCCACAGTTGGTGCGAGACACTGTGCTTTTGTAGGTGCGCTATCCAGGTCTCCGTCTACACTCATTAGACGTACCAGGTGTTTGGGCAAAGCTAAAAAATGTGGGCTCAGAGACAATGACCCTTACTCCAGTCCTATACCGTGCCCAATCCTTATGGTCTTTGGCAAACCTCAGCCTGCTCTTCTTTGGCCTTCTCATTGATTGAAGGGCCTTTTTTCTAGCTTTGCAAGAACTTCAGCCATCTGCCCCTAGGACCTGTGTTTGAACCGTCCTGGCTGTGCACATCACCGCCATCTGAACCGTTTGCCATTCTTTTTTGTCAGGTCACTTGATGTCATCCCTACGGTTGTTGAGTGACGTTCGAATTAGTTGGGGGTCCATGGCCGGTCATCGAAAGAGTTGTTTTTGCCCTCATGCCGGTCTGTATCTTTGTGTTCCCCAATGTCCTCTTCTCTGACATTGTTCTTATGACCCGCCGTCCTTTGAAATTTTAAGGACGGAAGCAACTGACGCTCACTGTATCCACTCTGCCAGTAAAAGCCAGAGATTGAACCCGTTCTTTCCTCACTCAAAACGTTTCCTTTTCCAACTCTTTTGGCATGGTCAATAGTTATTTTTTTTTGATTAATATTACTTTTGAGGTACTATTAGCACTGTTTTTTTGCCATCCAGCTGGTCCTATTGGCAAGAGGATAGTGATGACCACAGCAGTGGTTTTTATACTTTTCCTCGTTAAAATAAGATTTGGTTCAGGTGATCACCTAATCAGTACCTAGTTCAGTAGAAATGAGGTGTGCCTTATTGATGTTGGAAATTCAACAGACACTGGAATAGAATGGCTGTCATACATGTAGAGATGCACACCGAAATGGAATGGCTGTCATACATTTAGAGATGGCACACTTTTTAAATTTTTAAGAAAATTTTGCAGTGGTCTCTATATTTCTTCCAGAGCTGTGTGGTGTATATATATATACATATATATATATAGTACATACATACATACATACAGTGGGGGGGAGAACAAGTATTTGATACACTGCCGATTTTTGCAGGTTTTCCTAACTTACAAAGCATGTAGAGGGTCTGTAATTTGTATCATAGGTACACTTCAACTGTGAGAGACGGAATCTATAACAAAAAATCCAGAAGAATCACATTGTATGATTTTTAGTAATTATTAGCATTTGATTGCATGGACATAAGTATTTGATACATCAGAAAAAGTCCCCCCAGAACTTAATATTTGGTACCAGGGAAACCTTTTGTTTGCAATTACAGAGATCATACGTTTCCTGTAGGTCTTGACCAGGTTTGCACACACTGCAGCAGGATTTTTGGCCCACTCCTCCATACAGACCTTCTCCAGATCCCTTCAGGTTTCGGGGCTGTCGCTGGGCAATACGGACTTTCAGCTCCCTCCACAAAGATTTTCTATTGGTTTTTCAGGTCTGGAGACTGGCTAGGCCACTCCAGGACCTTGAGATGCTTCTTACGGAGCCACTCCTTAGTTGACCTGGCGGTGTGTTTCGGGTCGTTGTCATGCTGGAAGACTCAGCCACGACCCATCTTCAATGCTCTTACTGAGGGAAGGAGGTTGTTGGCCTAGATCTCGCGATACATGGCCCCATCCAATCCTCCCCTCAATACGGGTGCAGTCATCCTGTCCCCTTTGCAGAAAAGCATCCCATCCCAAAGAATTAGTGTTTCCACCTCCATGCTTCACGTGGGATGGTGTTCTTGGGGTTGTACTCATCCTTCTTCTTCCTCCAAACACGGCGAGTGTAGTTTAGACCATAAAGCTCTATTTTTGTCTCATCAGACCACATGACCTTCCTCCTCCCATTCTTCCTCTGGATCATCCAGATGGTCATTGTCAAACTTCGGACGGGCCTGGCATGCGCTGGCTTGAGCAGGGGGAACTTGCTTGCGCTGCAGGATTTTAATCCATGACGGCGTAGTATGTTACTAATGGTTTTCTTTGAGACTGTGGTCCTTCCCAGCTCTCTTCAGGTCATTGACCAGGTCCTGCCGTGTAGTTCTGGGCTGATCCCTCACCTTTTCCTCATGATCATTGATGCCCCACGAGGTGAGATCTTGCAATGGAGCCGACCCCAGACCGAGGGTGATTGACCGTCATCTTGGACCTTCTTCCATTTTCTAATAATTGGTGCGCCAACATTTGTTGCCTTCTCACCAAGCTGCTTGCCTATTGTCTGTAGCCCCATCCCAGCCTTGTGCAGGTCTACAATTTTATCCCTGATGTCCTTTACACAGCTCTCTGGTTCTTGGTCATTGTTGGAGAGGTTGGAGTCTGTTTGATTGAGTGTGTGGACAGGTGTCTTTTATACAGGTAAAACGAGTTCAAACAGGTGCAGTTAATACAGGTAATGAGTGGAGAACAGGAGGGCTTCTTAAAGAAAAAGAGAGCGGAATTCTTACTGGTTGGTAGGTGATCAAATACTTATGTCATGCAATAAAATGCAAAATCAATTACTTAAAAATCATACAATGTGATTTTCTGGATTTTTGTTTTAGATTCCGTTCTCTCACAGTTGAAGTGTACCTATGATAACAATTACAGACCTCTACATGCTTTGTAAGTAGGAAAACCTGCAAAATCGGCAGTGTATCAAATACATGTTCTCCCCCACTGTATATATATACAGTGAGGGAAAAAAGTATTTGATCCCTTTTGATTTTGTACGTTTGCCCACTGACAAAGAAAATGATCAGTCTATCATTTTAATGGTATGTTTATTTGAACGTGAGAGACAGAATAACAACAAAAAAATCCAGAGAAACGCATGTCAAAAATGTTAGAAATTTATTTGCATTTTAATGAGGGAAATAAGTATTTGACCCCCTCTCCAATCAGAAAGATGTCTGGCTCCCAGGTGTCTTTTTATACAGGTACCGAGCTGAGATTAGGAGCACACTCTTAAAGGTAGTGCTCCTAGATCAGCTTGTTACCTGTATAAAAGACACCTGTCCACAGAAGCAATCAATCAATCAGATTCCAAACCTCTAAACCATGGCCCAAGACCACAAGCAGCTCTTCTAAGGATGTCAGGGACAAGATTGTAGACCTACACAAGGCTGGAATGGGCTACAAGACCATCGCCAACAGCTTGGTGAGAAGGTGACAACAGTTGGTGCGATTATTTCGCAAATGGAAGAAACACAAAACGACTGTCAATCTCCCTTTGGCCTGGGGCTCCATGCCATATCTCACCTCGTGGAGTTGCAATGAATCATGAGAACGGTGAGGAATCAGCCTAGAACTACACAGGAGGATCTTGTCAATGATCCAAGGCAGCTGGGGGACCATAGTCCACCAAGAAACAATTGTTAACAACCACTACACCGTGAAGGACGAAATCCTGCAAGCACGCAAAGGTCCCCCTGCCTCAAGAAAAGCACATATAGGGCCGCCTAAAGGGTTCCCAAATGAAATCTAAAATGTTTCAGGGAAAAACTGGGTTTTCGGGATGAGCCCAAAAAATGGGGTTTTTTTCCCCATAAAACTAAACTCGCCGGTTTGGGGGAAAGGGGGAAAAATGTGCTATGACCCCAAAGAACACCATCCCCCCCGAACAGGGTTTTTTTGGGGAAACTTTATGCTTTGGGGGTTTTTTCTTTAAGGGGAAAGGAAAAAATTCACCCCATCAAAGGGATGAGGACGGGGCCATGTACCGTCAAATTTTGGGTGAGAACCCCCTTTCCCTCACCCAAGGGCTTTAAAAAGGGGTTGGGAGAGGGGTTTTCAGAATGCCAACCCCAAAACACATGGCCAAGCAACAAAGGGTGGCTAAAGAAAAAGCACATGAATTTCCTGGGGGCCTGGGCCATTTCCCAAAACCTTAACCAAGAAAATTGGGGATGGTCACGGACAGAAAAAGGCCCAAAAGACCGCAAGTTAAACAGAGTTCTTTTTTAAAAATTTTCCAGGGGGGAAAAAGAGGAGTCCCAAGGGGGGGTTGGGGGTTCCAAGGGTGAACAGGGTCCGGGGGGACCTGTTCTCCGGGGGTAACCAAATGTCCGGGGGTGCCAGTCCAAGTGTTAGTGTGTGTGCCCCCAGTGTTTGGAGGGGGCGTATGGGGGGGGTGGGTGGGTGAACCCTTTGGCAACGTATCTGGTGGCGGGGACGGAGGGCTAAAGATCGGAGGGGTAGTCAAAGGCCCCAGAAAGGAGGGGAATTGGGACGGGGCAGTAGAAAAAGGGAGGCAGTAAGAAAGGCGGTATACAAACGGGAGCCCCCAGAGCGCGGGACAGGCAGGTTACTGGTCCGGGTTTAAAGACGATCTGAGGGGCCTTGGCTGAAAAACGGGGCTGAATAGGGAGGGGTTTAGTGGGGAAATTTGCAGTTAGCTGGAAGATTTAATTAGAAAAGAGTGAGGAAGGGTGGGGAAAGGTGATGGGAAAGCATTTGCAGTGGCAAGGTAACAAGAGCAGGGGACCAGGGCGGAAACCCGGGTGGACCCTTAGGCAGAGTGGGGAAAAGAGTGGCAGAGGGGCCCGAGAATTGAATCCCAATTTAATGTTGCTACCAGGGGAAAAGGAGGGCTCATGACAGGCCCCCCCCTCCAAGGGAGGGCCCCCAGAACCCCCAAGGAAAAAAACATCATGCCGGGAGGGTGGAGGGGAGCGGGCGGGGGCAGAATCCTCCGAGGGGTTTCCAAAGGAATTTCCTCACCCTCGGGAAGGGAGTGGAGGGTCACGGCGGGGACGGGGGACAGGAACTGGGGACAGGAGCAGGGTCGGGCACGGACAGGAAAGCAGGGCGGGGCAGGACGGCTAGGAACCCCTTTTGGAAAGGGCCCCTACGGATTGCGGGCGGGATGGATGTGGGCGGTGGAAGTCATTTGAAAAGGGGCCCGGTCCACTCCCCTTTCCCTGGGGGGACCCAAGGCCCTCTCTCGGGGAACCAAAAATCCCCTCCCCCAGCAACAAAAAGGAAAACTGGAAGGAAACCCCTCCCCCTTCGCCTAAAAGGAGAAAGCCGAAAAAAAAGGGGGAAGGTGAAGACGGGACCCAAATCCACGAAGGCGCGGGGGAGGTGGGCCGGGGGAGCGCGGGGACCAGGGGCCCTTTGGGGGGACCGGCCTTGACCTGGGGACTGGAAGGTGGGTGGACCGCTTGGAAGCGGGAAACTGAAGCGGACCCCCTTTGGGATGATGATTTTTCTGCCAAAAAAAGGGGCCCAATAAAACCCGAGGGGGCCAGTTTTTCGTGTACCCAACCCCCCCCCCGGGCAAGCCCAAAACGGGGCCGGGACCCAGCCCTTTCCCCTGCCCCAACCCGGGTTTAAAGTAGGTGCGGGGCCCTTTCCGGGCCGGGGGGCCCGACGGGGGGGTGGGGTTTCCAGACTTCGGGAGCACAGTGGGGCCCCTTGGCCCAAGTGCGGCCAGCGGCGGGGGCAAAAGCAAAAAGCAGAGGGGAAAAAAAGGGCGGGCTTTCCGCCTCCGGCGGGCCCAAACAGTGGAGGTTGTTTCCCGGTGGGCCCACACTAAAAGGGGGAAAAGCCCGGTGGGGGAACGGGGTAAAAGGGAATTATGGGCATTTTTACCCAGAGAGGGGGTTGAGCCCCCCCGGGGGAATTTTGGGGGGAAACAACACCCCATTCCCTTTCTCCGGGCCCTGGGCAGGGTTTCAGTTGGCCTTTTGAATCGGGGGGAAATCCGGGACGATGGGTTGGCGGGGGCCCCCAAAGGAGAGACAGAACCCTTTTCCAAAAAATTTGGTTTGAAAATTTGGCGGGCCCCCGGGTCTGAAAATATATCCGGGGGTAGGCCATGGATACGAAAAAAAGGTTGGGAAACCACCGGGGAGGCTCTTTAGCAGAGGGTAGGGGAAAGGGGCCCACGAAAGGGGTATCTTACAAAGCGGTAAAAACAATGGAAAAGGATGACTGTGGGGTTCCGTCAAGGGGGGAAGGCCCGTAAAAAAGGGTCCGGGAAAACCCTGGGGAAAACCGGGGCCTTTTGGGTATGAGTGGGGGTTGAAAAAAACCCAGCGGGGAGGGGGTTTGGGGGTTTTTCGGTTACAAGGGGGGGAAAAAGAGGATAAATTTTCGGGGGCCCATCCCGTCTCACCCGCCGCCACCAAAAACCGCTGGCGGACCAGATGAAGGGTCGAGTGATGCCGGGATGACGGGCCCAAGAGGGGATTCGTGCCCCCATGAATCACAGGTAAACCTGAGATTTGCTGCGAAAAAAACAGACGGTTTGGGGGGCGCTGGTGTTTGGCCCGGCTGGCCCCGAAGAGCCTCCTTTGACCTGTTTCTCTTTCCCCCAAGGTGGGGCCCCCTACGCCCAAAGGGTGGGGGGAAAGAATGGGGGGCCTGTCATGGCGGGGGTTTCTGGCCCTTCGGAAACAGGGGGGAAAGAGATCAGGTTTGAGGTTGCGGGGAATCCCGGGGGGAGGAGGGGTGAAATTGAAGCCGCGTAAAAAAAACAAGGACCCCCGGGTGTGGGGAGTTCAGCCTCCTGGGGTTTGGATTACTAAAGGTTCTTGGGGTTGCCCATTACGAAGGCCTTTTGCCCCCTTTAAAACCCATTTGGCCCCATTTTAAGGGGCGAGTTTGAAACCCAAAAACAGCTCGGGGTTTTCCCAAGTGTATTTCATTGGGAAAGGGGGGTTAGCCGACGGGATAGAAGGAAACCGGGGGGTGATCTTCCCACCCTCAGTCCCTTTTTTGGGGAAAGGGCACGCCCCCAATCCCACGCCCAAAAAGCATCACCTCCCCCCACAAAGGCCTTGCTGCTTTGGCATCTGGAGGAGGGGGAAGCAGAAGTGAAACTGTTTGAGGTATTAAAAGGCCTTATCAGAGGGAGCCCATTTTTTACGGTTGTTTAGTGCTGGTTAGCGCCGGAGGGGTGCAGCCACTGTGCTATAGTTTTGAGAATCTCCTATAAAATTTTGGAAAGGCCCCGGAACGTTTTCAACTTTTTTCCCCAGACTCAGGGGAATGGCCAGGAAGTGACAGCCGACACCTTGTGAGATCCATTGAAAGCGCCCTCGGTTTACCCCATACCCCAGGAATGAAAACGGTTTTTTAAAGGAAAATCGCCCCCCTTCTCTGTTCACGAAAAGAGAGTTTTCCAAACAGGGGGCAGGACCAACGGGAAAGTGGTGCGGGGTTCGACAGAGTCTTTTAGAAAAATTAAAATATTTGTCCCAAAGGGAAACAAATTTCGAAAGTATTTAGCAAAGCCCTGAGGAAAATCAAATTTAAGGGCTTTTAAAAAAATGCGGGGCATTGGGTGAGGCCGAAGGGCCCGAAGGGGATATTTATAGTGGGGCCCGGGTTTGGGGTGTTGAAAAGCGGGGTTTCCCTTTTTCCCTCCCCCATCCGCACCAGATTTGGGAGGCATTTCGAAGGTCCCGCTTTTGAAAACAGGGGATCCGCGCAGCGAAGGCCCCCCCCCCGAGAAAGTAAGGGCAGTGGGTAGCGATTTTTAACCGTGATGTCGTTCAGGGCCCCGGGGGAATCTATGAGGGGCGGGAAAAAAACCCTCCTTCTTGCCGGGCAAAGAAAAATCCCGCTTTCCGCGGGGGGAAAAGACGGGCAATTTTCCCCGGGGGCAAGAGGGGTCATTAAGTAGTCCCCCATGGGCCTTTTTTTCGGGGCGGACAGGAATACAGACGACCCTGGGAGGTGCTGTGCCAGGCAGGGATCAATTTGCGCAGTCATAGGGTCTGTGGGGGTAGAGAGTCGGGGGATTGTTTAACCAATTTTTTCAGCGTGGGAAAAAGGCCGGAACATTTTGGAAAATGTCGGGGGTTTTGCGCTAAAATCTTTTCCCGGGGAACGGGAGGGTGGCCCCCCTTAAAAAAGGTCTGGGACAACTCCTTCCCCCTCACGGAATTTTTTTTTCCCGTCTCCCGTCGATGTGGGGGTTTTTGTGACGGAAACCACGGGGGGAAACCAAGAATGAGTGGGGGGGCCAGGTGAGTGTGGAGGTGAAAATGGAGGATTCCCGGTGGTTTTTGACAGCAGGGTTGGGCACCCGGGGCGGGGGGATATTTAGTGACAGTTCCAAAAGATGCCCATCCAGGGCTCGGCCAGGGAAAGGGTTTTTGTCAGTTTTGAGGGTTTAAAGCCCAAATTGCTGTGCAAGCTCAGGGTCCCTGATTTTGCTTGGGGTCCGGAATCCCCCAAGGGGCCCGGCCCAAAGTATGAGTCTTGTCAGGGAAAAATGAAGGGGGAGAGAAGAGGGTCTTTTGGATGGGGGGGAGACTGAAGGGTTGTTGAAACTCCCCCCGGGTCTCCCCTACACCTGGTTTAGCTGCGGCTTTTTCCCGGGCAAGGGGGAGACCCCGGGGATTTTCGCACCAAATAGAGGCCCAAAGGGTTTTGGGCTTAGACGGCGCGACGCTCCTCGGGGTCAGAGAGGCACGGGCCCAAACTCCATGGGCTCAGGCTGATTTAGTTTGGGTTTGGGGCTTACAGGCAGGGGCTGGAAAGAAGCGGTTCGACCCGAGTGCGGATGGCAGGTTTATGAGACGGCCCTTTTCCCCCCCCCGGGTTGTATACGGCGGCAATGCGGACGGGAAGGGCAATGGGGGCAAACAAACGGGGAGGGGGTCATGGGAAAAAAAGTCGGGCTTTGATATAGTGCCAAGGGTATGGAAGGGAAGGGTTGCACCAGTGCCCGGGGAAACGAGCTTTGACGCCCGGGGCGAAAGTCAAAGGAGAAGTCTGCCACGGTTTCCCATTGCCCCGACGGAGGTGACAGAGTTGTGACGTTTTGGTGTTGGCGAGCCTAGGTAAAAAACCCTTTAAAAATCTTCCCCCTCAAAGGCAATGAAAAAGGGGCACAGGGGTGGGGGTTTTCCGGTCGAATTCCCCCCGTTCCCCCCCAAAAAACCGACCAATGAGGTTGAGATGTGTGATGACATACCCCACCTTGGTCCCTCTGGTTTAAAAAAAGTCCGGGTGTAGTGCAAAATGGGTTTGGGAAAAGGGCCCAAAAAGGTTTACTTGCTTCTGGGTTTCCATCCCAAAAAAATTTCCCGGGGTTCCCAAATCTTTGGTTCAGGAGCGTGGGGTTTGGTGGAAAGACGCGGGCCTGCACATTGGGCCCTCCAGCGGGGGGAGAAGGAGTGCGGGGTCAGGAACAGAAGGCCCGGGGGGGGGTCGGGTGGGTAGGGGGTTTGAGAGTAGTGCGGGCTTGGGTAGCTGTTTTTTGCTGCAGTTAAAACGTTGTTCTGCGGGTTTGAAAGCTGGAGAAGGGAAGGTGTCCCCAAGCATCCGATTTTGTCCCCCTCAGACGTTCCCAGTCCGAGGGCAGTCATCTTGGCTTTTCTTCCATTGGTCAGGAGGCGCGGGTCCATGATGGTAGACGTCTGTCACGGACAGAAAGGCCCAAGAGCCCCGTTAAATTTCAGAGTTTTTTATTAAAGGTTTTCAGCGGAAGAGGAGGCCAGGGTGTCGGGGGTTCCAAGGGTGCTAAGGGGTCCTTGGGTATGTGCTCCGGGGTCACCAAATGCCCCGGGGGGTCAGTCCAAGTGCTTAGGTTTGGTTCCCCAGTGATGGAGGGGGATGGGGCTGAGGGGGGGTGAAGCGTTGGGCACCTCATCTGGGGCGGAGAGGAGGGGCTGAAGATCGGAGAGTAGTCGAGGCCAAAAGGGGCAGGGGATAAAAGGGGCTAGAACAAGGGGGCGTCAAGAAAGGATCGGTACAAAAAGGAGTCAAGCGCAGCGGGCGGGTTTACGGCCCGGGGTTTTGAAGACGATTGAAAAGGGCGGCTGAAAAACAGGGCTTGATATACGGGGAAAGGGGGTTGGGGGAAATGCAGTTCAGGGGGGCAGAGTAATTAGAACAGATGGGGCAAGGTGAGGATGGGATGGAAAAATGAGGCAGCGGCCAGGTAACAAAGCGAGCAGGGCGGAGCCCGGGGAGTCTTAGGCAGAGTAGGGAGAGGTGAGCAGATGGCAAGAATTGAAGAAATTTAAGTTGTACCGGGAGGAGAGTGCTCATGACGGAGGAGCTGAAGGGTTCAATTTGCCAACGGCACCCTCGAAACCTTAATGAGGGGAGAAGCTCTGCAAAGAGGAGGGGGACAAAATCCCCCCTGAGTTTGTGGCAAACCTGGTGGCCAACTCAAGAAAGTTGCCCTCGGATTGCAACGGGGTTTTCCCACCAAGTACAAAGTATTTTTTGCAGAGGGTCAATACTTTTTTTCCCTCTTTAAAGGGAAAATAAATTTAAAACTTTTTTGACATGCTTTTTTGGATTTTTTTGGTTAGGTCTCTCACTTTTCAAAAAACCTCCCCTTAAAAAAGACTGATCATTTTTTTGTCGGGGCAAAATAAAAATCACAGGGGTCAATACTTTTTTCCCCATGTATATCCGCCCTATGTTGTATGTGTAATACGTATTTTTTTAATAAAACATTTAAAAAACCGTTTTCCTTTTTTAATGGGTATTGTGTGTACATTTTAATTTTAGCATAGCAGAGCTCTTACCAGAGCGCTTACATTTGTTGGGGCAAATTATTTTTATTTTTTTTTTTTTCATACTGGCCCCCCAGGGGGAGAACCAAACCCTGGCGTTTCAAAGCCATGCTTCCCCCCTGAGTACACCCTGCCGGGCCCCCCCCCTACCCTGGAGACGCTGGGCCAATTGTGCGACCCCCAGGGTTTCCCGGGGGCGGCCGGGTACGAAAAGCCTGGATCGTCCCGGAAGCTCTCTGCAGGTCATTTTCCCAGGCCCCGTGTGGGTTTTGGGTTTTTGCTCACCGTTTTTGTGTAAAACTTTACCCCGGGGTGAGGGTTTGGTGGACCCCCGATCGGGGAGATTACATGACTTGATTCTTCCATTCCTAATAATTGCTAACAGTTTTTCTTTTAAACCCAAACTGCCCACCTATGCAGATTCAGTCTTCCCCGCCTGGTGCAGGTTAAAATTTGTTTGGTGTCCTTTGACGTCTTTGGGCTGGCCCAAATGGGTTTTTAGTGTGACTGTTTTAGGTTTTGGACAGGTGTTTTTTACTGATAACAAGTTTAACAGGTCATAATAAGGTAACGAGTGGAGGAAGAGGAGCCTCTTAAAGAAGAATTTTCAGGTCGTGAAGCCCGAAAACTTGATGTTTGAGGTGACCAATACTTTTTTTCCCCATAATTTTAAATAAATTTTTAAAAAAACCTACAAATTTATTTTCTGGGTTTTCTTTCTTAAATTTTCTGTCATATTTTCGTTTACCCATGATGAAAAACAGGGGTCTTCTCTTTTGAAGTGGGAGAACGCACAAATTTTGGCTGAAAATACTTTTTTTCCCCCCTGTATATATATTTTTGCCATGGTGTGTGTGTGTGTTTGTGTGTGTATATATAATTTTTATAAATTATTCAGTTGAAATCGGAAAATTTTTCATAACTTAGGTCTGCGTCTGCGCACTGGACAGGCTTTGGAAAATATTCAGACCACTTGCTTTTTACATTTTGTTTGTTACGCTTATTCTAAAAAGGAATAAAATCATTTTTCCTCATCAATCACACACAATAAACCCCCTAGTGACAAAGCGAAAACATGTTTTTAGAAAAATTTTCAAAGTATTAAAAAAATTTAAAAAAAATCCTATTTACATAAGTATTCAGACCCCTTTCTATGAGACCGAAATTTAGCTCCGGTGCATCCTGTTTCCCTTTACATCCTTTAATGTTTTTACAAGATTGCAGTCCCCCTGTGGAAATTTAATTTTTTGGACATGAAATGGAAAAAGGGACAACCTGTCTATTAAAGGGCCCCGTTGATGGATGTTTGACAAAACCAAGCCATGAGGCAAAAAAAATTTCTGTAGAGCTCCCAGACAGGATTGGGTCGAGGGACAGATCTGTGGAAAGGGGACCAAAACTTTTTGCAGCATTTTTGAAGCCCCAAAAAAAAAGTGGGCCCCCACACTTTAAAAGGGAAAAAAGTTTAGAACC